>JAWMRA010000090.1:51101479-51122686 GCA_035584735.1 Pseudotriccus pelzelni | reverse complement strand
AAGGGAAGGCATTTCTGTGGTGGAAAAGCTGTTAGGACAAGATGAAAAGCTGTGATGGCTTTACAAATTATCATTTCCTAGTTATTCATTTCCAGCCTTTTTTGAGAATTGATATTCCAAGGAGAAAAATGCATTGCTTCACAGCTGTGAACATCCTGCTTGCCAAAAATGCAAATGTAATTACTATCTGTGAATCAAAGACAAATTATGGCGCTGCTGATAAATATGAGTAAGGCCCTAACCCTGGCATGTTCGCCCTAACCCTGGCATATTCACCCCACCCCTGGAACTCTTCAGGGCTGTGTTGGACAGGGCTTTCAGGAACCTGGTCTAGTGGAAAGAAGGTGTCTTTGCCCATGGCAGAGAGGTTGGAGATAGATGATCTTTAAGGTCCCTTCCAAGTCAAACCATTCTAAGATACTATGGCCTTAGGAGGGGACATAGACCTCTAGGGCTGAAATCCAGATTCATTTGGAAGGGCTACCTGTGTGTGTATGTTACAATGAGCACTCCAGTTACAAACTGACCTATACCTAGAGGATTAAAGTCGTGAGAGAACAAAACCTGTTAATAGGTGATTGTGGCATTTGACTTGCCACAAATGTTAAGACTTTATGAAGGTTCAAAGAATGACTCCTAACGTTTTTCCAGCTCACGTCTCTGACCCTTAAAGAATGAAAACCATATGTCAGCAATTAAGTCACTAAGCATAGTGTTACCAAGCATAAAAACAATGCCTGTGCCAATATCAACCAACTTTATATGTTTTCTCAAATGTCCTTGACCTACATGGCATCAAACCTAAACAGTCTTTTTGGTCAAACTGAAACCTAGGCAACCACGGATCTTTCCTTAACAGCATAGAATTCAGAGCAGATGGCACCGAGGTGACTATAACATCTTGACTAATGTCAAGAGGGACGTTAGAACAAAGATCAAAACAGAAATTAGCTTGGCCAGTGTACCCAAGAGGATAAATCAAAAAATAAACTTCTGCAGACTAGGCTGGAAAGGGCACAGCTTCAATATCACTGAGCCAGCTAGCATCATTTTCCAGCTCATTAAATGAAGGGCATCTGAACAGTTTGCTTGAGAACTGACATAGAATAGGTTGAACTTTCTAAAAGTAATTAATTATGCAACTGTAGTGCCTATCACTGATCGTTAGTAAGCTTTGAACCGTGGGTCCCACTGGCTTTGATCCATGTATTCTCTTATCATGCCTTCCACAAATATTCTAACTTTTAAAAGATGCCTATGCTCTGTATTTCCTCTCAAATGTTGGAATTTTTCCCCCTTCTGTGTCTAGAGGGGGAATTGATTCTTGTCAGATTTCCTCTATGTGTGGGTAAAAATGAAAGATTATTATCACCAGGATTTTCTGTGAAAATCCTATAACAGTCCAGTAAACAATTTTACTGTCCTTGGGTTCTAAAACACAGGTTAGTTTCTTTTGCAAAGCTCCAGTAAATACGTTTTGAACTGCCAGCAACTTAAGGCAGACAAAACTATCAAAGTAGGACTTAAATATCATAGAGAGAGGGAGAAGGTAACAATATAATCACCTATTTAGACACTGACTTATCTTCCAGAGTTAGTATACTAGCTATCAAAATACTAAACTCTGGGGGGTTGGGGATACTTAAAGTGATCACAAGCTGCTGAGGAGGGAAACATTACATTTCAAATTTTAAAAGTGTTTTTGCTAAAGAAAAGAACTGAAAATTATGAAAGGCGATATAAAGGTGGATCTACAGTATTGACTACTTTGTGGACTAAACAGCCAAAATGTTTTTCTTCTTGTCCCAGGAAAGGCATGCATCTACTACATCATTGTCTTATCCATGCAGAGGTTTATACTGCAGAACAAAGATAGAAAAGAAGTCAGGGAAGAATCATTGTTATCCAATTCGGTGAGAAATAAATCACAATAGTTCCTGACATACACCCATTTTCTCTTTTCAGTCCCATTCTTAGAAAGAGCACAGTCAAGTCTGGTTTCAGAATCTCTGAAAAATTAAATTGGGAAATGGTAGGTATTAAACGGTAAATAAACTTAATGGCCAGTCTTCGCGAACGAACTAAATTTAGAGAAAAAGGAAGAGCCAGAATATAATTCAGGAATGAAAAGCTATAAAAATCCAATTGTATGCTGCTGTAAATGTATAGTGTAGATCTCTTTTCCCATATAAGTGAACAAGTAAACAAGATGCCAGGACTGACTTGAGCAGAGTCTGTTTTAAAGTGCAACTGGTATTGCATGAATTGTTCAATGTCCAGGTGCTTGAATGACTGGCAAGGGATGAAATGAATGGTAGGAAAGAAAATTATTATAGAATTATAGGATTTTTTACTGAATTTCAGAATTCAGTACTATTTTAAGGCTGAAGTAATGTAAAATTGAAGGAGACATGAAAAAAACCTGGAAACTCATTTGAAAACGCTAAGAGCATCTCTCTAAATATGCCTTTCAACCTAGCTGCCTCCTACAAACTACTTTCAAGCTATGCTTTGCAGAAGCAGGCTCACATGCAGCAGTCCTTTGTAAATTTTTAATTGCTTTCACGTCACTGAACATGTTTTGAAGAAAATTTGCGTTCAAAATGGAAGTGGGTGGAAAAAGAAACACAGTTCTCCAGCATTAGCAAGGGATTCCTTCAGGCCCTTATTTCCATTTCCAGTCTGAAAGAACTATGGTGATTTTTTTTCCTTTTGCATTGGTGACCTTCTCAGAGTCACCAATGTGTTTTGGTAGCCAAAAAAGTATGCAGGGAGAGCAACAAGGGACTAATATGGCCTCTACTACTGAAAAAACATCTGCTGATGAGTATAACCAGAACATTTACCCTCAGAGGTACTGATGTTAGTGTTGTTCTTTTGCGACCTGACCTTTTCATTTGTCATAAGTGAACATGTTCCATTTTACTGTTATTGAGTCAGTCAGAGGTAACTTTAACAGTAGTCCTACACTCCTACTGCAAGTGCAGGCTTGCTAACTTTTAAATGTTCATCTTTATTTCATCATATTTCCCTCCACAAAGTGGGGCTATTCCTGCTGACAAATTTTTTGTGTAGTTTCAGACTTAACAGGCTAACAATAATGAAAAACTATACACAGCAATTGGATGAAATCTATCCATTATCTATGCAACAGCATTTCACTCTATTGAATGCCCTTCCTCTGTATTTCCTTTTTCCTATGTACATTTCAACACCGGCAGATAAAAGCATTATCATGCCATCTTTATGCAAAGCATGCAAAGTAAATATACACATGAATCAAGAATAAGAATTAAATACACACACACACACAAAGTTGCTTTTTTCTAAAAGAAAAGTTGCCAACATCACTTGTCAAAACATGAAAAAACAATTGTTTACAGACCACACAGGGAAGAGTAACAGCACAGATTTGCAGAAATGTCTCAGCTTGGAGGCCAGGCTCCCCTGTGGTCCCTTTGGGGAGAACTCAAAATAGAGCTGGGACCACGTGCCTGTGTTAGGATGTCACTCCTGATTTTCTGAACAGCCCTCTAGACTTACACCAATTCCTCTACTGACTACGGAAGCACAGGTGCTGTGATTGTTTTAAAATGGTGACATTTTAAAACCAAGTAATGTATCTTTTTCTCACCTTTTAATTTTTGAAATTTACAACTTTTCTGTAATCATTAGATCTTTAATTTTAAATGTGAGAGCTGAGAATGTCACATGATTATTAGACTTGAGTTTATCTAAAAAACAAGCTACGCCAGGAGGAAAATAATAGAAGCATATATATTTTTATGAATGAAAAATACTTGACTGGAACAAAAGTGAGGATGTGGAAAAAAGTATTTATGCATGCAGTTTAGAGACACCTTAGGATGGCATGCAATGATAGCAGAAAGACTATAAAATGTTATGACAAAGGAGTTCATTTGTGGAAATGTGATGAACTTCATACGGTCATATAGAGTCATAAAGAGTACAGGTTCACACTGTGGCTTCTCACACTAAATATGAAGAAATATAATTTCTGATATCTAAATAAAATTTTAAGTTCACTGGACACACTTGGAAAATACACAGTTACAAACGAGGAAACTGCAAGTTACAGTGTGTGGTATGTATGATATATTTTAAATAGATACATACATTTCCACAAAAGCACTTTGATCAAGTTTACAGGCATCATAGATTTAAAGTGCAAATACACTAATAGGGTTAAGCTGAGTAGAACATCTTTATTTGCTGTATTTTTGATATAGCAATAAGGGTGTCAAATAATACAGGAGATGTTGAACAAGACAGGATGAAAGCTGCAGTAACACAATAATGCAGTTACTCAGTTTCAGGCATAAAGACGTCTATTTTCTATCTGGAAGTTTTGCAGGCAAAACTGAAACCAAGTGGTCTTTTTTTTTGGTGAAATAAAGTTAACATTAGGAAAATGTTTTGTTGCAGACTCTCAAAGACAAATTTTAATGTCATTCAAAAGAGGAAGGCTATCTCAAACTCTGTTGGAAAGGAAGATTTAAATGCAAAAAAGGATAGAAAATGTGCAAATGAGGGAAGTAAAATTAAAACTAGCTATAGAGTTGGAACCCAATAATAAGACAAATCTACAGGCTTATGTCAAGAGAAAAACAGGTTTTGTCTAAGTCAAGGAAAGATCACACATCAAATGTGAGCTCTACTCACAAGCTTTAAATCACTAAATATGGAAACGTCTGAGAAAATAAAGATGATTATGAATATAAAGCTCTGCGAATGAAGATGATCTTATATAATTAATCTCATTTAGGGGATGCTTCAGGGCAGCAGCAACCAAGGATCGTAGTGACTGGCTGTTTATTTCTCAATATATACCTCTTGGAAACAATTTCCTAAAAGTGCTTTCTGTAATCTGCTCTGATGTGTGTGTGGGTGGATGCTGGCACCAGCTATGAGATGCAGTATGACACCAAGTGAAATTAGTCACTGAGGTTCAAAAAGCAGCCTGTCACTGTGTCAGAGGGTTAATTGGCCTTGATACAGCATCATCCCACCAACTCCCAGGGCAGTACAGCAAGCACCAACATGCATTTCTTGTCCTGCCCTGTAGGTATACAGCATCTGTGTCCTTTCTTTGAAACATGTTGTGGGTACATGCTGTTAGTAGGGTCTTATATAATTTAATATGGGAATTTCTTCAAAATTTAGATAACCAACCAATATAATTTTCCCCAATGGAAACTTTGAAAACAAACAAACAAACAAAATTACGATTATTAACAGAAATTTAATTTCAGAATTACTTGAGAGTTTTTTTCATAAAAATAAACCCTTTTCTTTCTAGTCTGACATGAATTTTTATTCAAATACTTAATTTGAATAATTGTTTTAAATTACTAAATTGTAATAAAGCATAATGAAACTACTAAAATTAATTTTTTTAATGGATCTCTGCTGAATTTGAGATCTCTGACAAAGAAAAGGACAGTTATTAATGTTTCTGAAGCAATCTTCTTTCTTTTCTTAACGCTTAGCACTTCCATAGGAGGAGAACAGTATTTTTAAAATATCTATAGAGAAAACTCTTTTTACTTAGTGCTTTAAGTTTTGAGTGTATTAGTTTTGATTTGAGTGTATTAGTATTTTATAACAGCACCATTAGGTGCTGTTATAAAACTAGCAAATTAAATGGAGAAGAAACACATTTAAGTCATGAGTTCCTCTCTGTGCTTCTCAAATCCTCAAAAATGAGGTCAGATGAACAAAAACTCCTGCCCTTTAGCTTCTAAAACTCCACTGTTCTGTCTTTTAATATATTATAGGTTTGCAAAGGTTTCATGACTTTTGATGAAAGAAAAATGTTTAAAATGTCATATCATACTATGCACCCATTTAAGTCATGCATGCACAAATCTTCACAGTGTCACCAGTATTAACGAATATAAGAAGGCAGAAATGGACTTCCGAGTTTTGTAATGTGATTTAAGATACATGCTCCAGTACATATAAACCTGACTTAAGAAACACTGTAGCCGAAACCTGATGGGAATCAGAGTGATGAGGCTGAGTCATTTGTGATGCCATTAGAATGAGGATGTCACTGCTTAGTGACTTCATGGATGTGAAGTGCTAAGTTCTTTCAGTATTACATTTAGCCTAAATAGTTGGTTTATTCTTGTTGCTATGTTCTAATACCTTGTATTTTGTACTAGACTTGCCTTGTTTTATATGAATACTCTATATTGTAAAATAATGCTAAAACTACTAAATATTAAAGCATATATTCAGCATGTTAGTTGCATTAGAAAGAATTAATCTGGCTAAATGTGCACACTGTAGGTGCCCATATACAAGTTAGATTTCATTTATATGTATTATTTATGTTGAGTGGAGCTTAGGTTGATAAAATCAGTGACATCAAGAGCACATCTTCTGAGGACACATCTAAAATATGTGATGTAAGTCATATCTGAAAACAAGTATTTCTTTCCACGAAGAGCATGAGGTTACTAGTTCAGGTACAACAAATATATGTCTTTATGTGAGGTGGATCCCATCTGTTATGCCTTACACTGTAATTATCAGAAGAGAAAGTAGAAAGAAAGGTAACCCCTCATTGTGGAACAAAATGCCACCAACTAGTTACATGATGTAATGGAAGGCTATAGAAGGCAGAGGATTCCATCAAGGCATCTCAACATTGACCTAGGTTTGGACTACCGTCTATCATCGGTTGAACCAGCTGTAAATGGGATTTGTTCATTTAGATTGACCTGTCAAGTGAACTCCCTATGAAACTTGCCTCCCTTTCCCTTACACTACACTAGGGACAGACACTGAAGTGCCTCATCTCCACTGGCCTTGTGGTCCAGTTACAGAGTTTTGTCCACAAGCTGATAGTCTACAGATGAGCTGAGGGAGAAGGTGTGAGAATGAACTGTGTTATAAAGACAATTATATTTTCAGGAAAACTGAGAGTGAATTGTTAGTACACTTAAGTGAATGGCAAGAACTACATTATACATCTTGCATGTGGTGGGGAAAGAATATTATGTACGTGTATCTGGATGTAACTTGAAAGAAAGTGTCTCTGAGGAAGTGCCCTCTGTTTGCTGGAGTCAAACTTTGCTCTGTTTGGCATGATTTGCAATATTTACTTTTTTAAAAAATTGTTATTTCAAGACAGCAGTTATTATCACGTTAAAGTAATTGGATTTTCTATTGGCAAGTCTAATACTTCAGCTCTAAAAATACACAGAGATGGGAACGTGCCAAAAGATTGTATTGGCAAGAAAAAACACTAAAAATTATTTAAAATCACTGACTCAACTTGAAATGGCAGTTAAAAACTAACAGCATACCGGGCACCATGAACAAAGGTGCTGAGAAAAAAAGCAAGCATATTTTACCACTGTGTAAGAACTTTGGTGTGTTCACAACTTGGGTAATGCCTGTCATCTGGTGTCTGTATTTCAAGGACATGGTGTTTGAGTAAATAGAATGAATGGAAACTAAAATGATCAAGGGATGGGCAGTAGCCTTTTTAGAGAAATACAAGAAGGCTGCAGCTCTTCAGTTTCTACAGGAAAAGGCTGAGAATACAAATGAGCTTAACAAAATCATGAAGCTGTTGGATAAGTGAATGCAGATTCTTTCACCCATTGCCACAATGACAGAACTAATTTTTAAGCACAGTAAATAAAGTTCTTTCTTACGTGCAGAAAGATTATCAGAAGGCTGTATGGGAAGATAGTTTACCAGCAAATTCTGAAAAGATATCAGGCAAATCCACAGGCCAACAGGTACACAGATAATACAAAAAAGAGAACAGGCAAGGATGAGCCCTATAACATCCCTAAGACCACATGAGTAGATGCTGGGCAATATGTTGGGAATGGACTGTGGAAATTCGACAGGCACTCATGTTTCCCTGTTGCTGCATGCGACAACAGAATAACAGGTTAGGAAGGCTACTGGTCAAGCCCAGTAGGATGTGGACATCACATCAGTAGGATGTGATGTCATCACATCAAACTCCACTCTTAATTCACTGACAAAATAGCATTTGTTCCCTTTTCATTTTGTAAAAATAATAATGTTTAACATATCACACTATGGAAGCTTCATGATTAGCACTGACACAATAAATAACAGCATATGCATCACCTTGAGTTTCTATAGTTGCCATGATTTGAGGCCCCTACTGCTTATGAAAGCCTATTTTTCTTAATGAAGTCACCTACAAATTCCATCAAAGTCAGACCTCATGTAGGAAAGGTCATCTGTAGCTTGCCAGTTTTCCTCAGCACCAGAAATCCCACAATGCATATGATATTTGGTACTTCAATCCCCACCCATGAGTTTGGGTGCTATGCACCTTGCACTGAACCCTCAGTGGACTGTATTCAACACATTCAGCTACGAAAAGTGTGATTAGATAGTGTATGAGGTTGTGAACCTGTTTTGTTTAAGATATGGCAAGGGGACAAGTAATATCTCCAACAGTGACAACAGGCACTTGGCTCAGGCAAAAAAATTATAATACTGGACAGGAAAAAAGATTCACTCAATAAAGGAATAAAAAAACTTAAGTATTTTTTAACAGCCAAGTGATATGATTGGTGTTAATATTGTTCACAGTTACAATTACAAACATTTACATTCTCTGCCCTCTAGACAAAGACTACTTCAAGGAATACCCAGGTTTCGCTCTTGCTCTCCTCAGCACTCACATTCCCAGTCTGAAAGTCAGCGGTTAACTTCAAATATAGGTTGAATAACAATAACATAAAGGTAAACTCCTCATTCAGTATCATTTATTGTATATATTTGTCATTTTTATACTGGCAGTAGGCTCACTAGCACCAAGGTATTAACCGAGGAGCTGAATGGTTTTGGGATGACCAGATCTTAAGCAGTGTGATGTGTCCACAGCTTCTTACTGTCACACATGGGTACCAGGAGACTGGGTCACACTCATGGAAGCGTTCCACTTTATGGTACCTTCAAGTTAGGAAGCCAGTGCAGCTACCTCAGGTCAGCACAGCTGATGTCAACACTTCTGTCCTAACACTTCTACCCCAGAAACAACATTACCCACTGATGTAAAGCCAAAAGTATTTTATTGCCTCCATTCAGTAAGATAGCATCACTCTTGTGATCCACACACTAAGGGTACAGTCATAAAAAGTTCATACAATAGATCAGTTTGTTCAACTCATCTGTAAACGTGTTATATAGACCGAGAAATTCATACTTGACAACATCCTTCAGTAATTTTCAATATACTGAACTTCATGATACTGCAGAAGAGCAATATCACCTACTTCTAGAGGTAAATAAGGACAGATGCAGTGTTCTACATAATACCACTGAGTGAATCATTGAACACCTTTGCTCTCAGGGGCACAGGAGAGGCTGGGATGTGCCCTTTGCAGATCAACCAATGCTAAGTTCCAAAAACCAGAAAAGCCAGAATTGGCAGACGTTAAAAAAAATAAATAAAACCCAGTAATACCAACCCACAAAGTAAACAGGTAACTCTAGACACATCACGCAGAAAGGACTGTGACAAAAAGCTGACGATATTCCAGACTCTTACAAACTTTTTTGACTAGTTATATGTATCATGAAAAACAAAAGAAGTTCCAGAATTTGATCAGCTGCCCCATTTCTAGCCAATAAGCTGTTGTCCAACAACCAAAACCCTGGACTGCTTGCTTGACTTGCCAGCAGTTAAAAATTTAAACTTTTAAAATTTAAATTCAGAATAGTATAATAATAATAGAATAACTAGAATAGTATCTTAATTTTAAGTTCAACATTTCCTTTATCCAAATAGAAACAAATATCACCACAGAAATACGACATTTTCTGTAAAGCACTACTGCTCTACTGTTCAGTGGCAAACTGTTAAGAAATCCTAGTCTCATTTAAATTAATGTACTCCTGTCTCAGCCAAAGTTTTACCTTACCATGAGTTTCCTTACTTCCTTTTTATTTCTTCTCTCAAATAAAAAGACATATCAATTGTCTAAGTTGAAAAGTTTGCACCATCATTTATCCCTCCTAGACTGTTTTACAGAGATGTTCTGATTTAAAACCACACTTCACATTCACATCCTGACGTAGGAATATAACATTAGGATCAATTTTCCAAGGTACCTCAGAAGGAGAAGGTCTGCCTACAGACCTTACTGTCATGCTAAACAGCAGCCACCCTCAACCCAGCCAGCTTTACAAGGGGATGCATCAGCACAGCCCGGGCTCACCTGTATCTGGCTCAAAGCCACCTGGTGAGCCCAACACAGTACATCACCAGAGGAAATGCCCTTTGGATGCTTTGCAATATTGATACTAAAAAGAATGCCATGCTTTTACCACATACCCTGAACTTAAATATTTACCACATACCCTGTATCTTTTGGACAGAGAGTGAGTCTGATTTCAGCGCAACTAGAGCAGAGGTTTCTCTTTTTCTTTACATCTTTTCTGTCCTATAACTGGTCTCTATGTGTTGGGAGTCTCTGTTTTTGCTCTTCATGGGAACTTTGTTCACATGGGAAACTGTAGTGGAAAGATATTCTGGGATAATTTTCCTGAAACACTTGAAAGAGGGGTATCTATACTTTAAAACAGTCCTGTCACTATAGTCCCTGTGTTCTTGAGACCCACAAACTCCCATGTCTTCTTCTCACAGTCTCCCATTTTCTCCTTCAAGCAGCCCTGCTCCTCTAACACACAGGAGGATCACTATGTTAACAGACACTAGAAGGAGAATTCTGTGGTACAGCTTTCATCATCTCCTGGCCTGAGCATCTATCAGTGCTCCTCAGTTAATCTCATGTTACTTGTTCCTAAGCATTAATACTGTAGTGAGACTACAGTGTTGCTATTCTGCCCCAGAGAACTGCAGGAAGTGGTACTGATCCATGGGCAGAAACCCACAGACTCTCATGATTAAGCACACCAAGGAAAGTCATGCAGGTGATTCCGAAACTGGTCCTGCTCAGGCCCACCTCCAAGGTTGCTTGGTTGTGTGGTGTGGGTGGGGTGTGCTGGCCTGAACTGCCACCTCCCCAGTGGCAGCAAGGAGCTGAGGTCAGTGTGGGTGGTCAGCGGCTCCCTCCCATTCTCTCCTTCCTCTGCATTCCATTTTCCTTCTGCTTGAGGCAGGGCTGGCCTGGCTCTGCTCCACACCGCCAGGGAACAGCATGTACCTTGTCCAGTCAGCCTCCAAGAATCACCCTGAGAGCCACCTCTGAGCTCAGATAGTGTTCCCAAACAGCAGAGTAGCAGAGGACTCCCAGTTTACAACTAGCAGAACAGGTATTCTCAGCTACCAGATTAGCATTATAACTAAAGGCAACAACAACAACAAAAGGGAGGCAGGCAGAGACTTCAAGCACAATACTTGGTGGTCAAATCAACTTGCAAGTATCAATTCCAAGGATTTTTTTCTTTGATTTTTTTTTTCCCTTTTTTTCCTGCAAGAATAAATGGAAGCACTCAACAAAGAAATAATTGAAAGGCAGAAGAATTAATCAAAGGTACTGATTTATTTGCACAGTTGTACGTAATAGTTAAGGTATGTATGTTTTAGCTTACTTCCTTGGAGACACCCTGCAGAGTGTAACTTTAGCAATACATAGTTCACCAACAGGGTATTGCATTTTAATATAGAGCCTCTACTTACCGCAGTTATTTCAGTAAAACTCTGCCTTAGCAGTTTCTGAGAAGAACTAGGACTCCTCTCTAGCTTGAGTAGCGTACTTATTTTCTTATCACACAGCAACATATATGCCATTGATTTCTATGCAAATGGTATATTTTAAACTACATCATTTTATAGCTCTGAAGAATTAGTGTTTAGTCTATTATGTGTTTATTAAAATGATGCTGGCTTTATTAAAAACACAGAGAGATGGGAAAAAATGTAGGAGACATTAAAAGGGTAAAGGGAATTTATTTCACATGCTTAATAGAAACCTGTCCTGTCAGTGCCTATTAAGCTTTGAAAAGCAAAAAGTAAGTATCCGAAAGACAGAACTCTGTTGATTGCTAACTGAAAAAATCTGCAAGAAAATCATACAGATCGATCAGTATTACAGGCTGTTTCTACTCCTCTGAGCCATAGAGAGGAGGGGAAACACATGAAGCATAATACAGCACAGTCTTACACATGCTGCTGCAAAGTCTGTTTCTTCCTGGGGTACATCTCTACCAGTCAGTCTATTTATGCAGCAAAACTACATGTAAGTATCCCAAAATAGCTCACACAAACTATAGTTTCGTTTTACTCTCCAGCCTCCAGAAACGCTTTATAATTTTTCTTCCTTAAATAAGTCTACTGAAGATTTTTAGAAGGCACTTGTAAGTGCAAGGACGAAACCTGACTACTGAATGGGAAAAAAATAAAAGCAATGTGTTAAAAAAAAAGTATGTAATGGGTTCTCTGTTTAAAAATTATATAGAGTGTATCATACAATAAAAAGCTACCTAATTTTACTCCTTACTAATAACTATGAAACTCAGCAGCTGAACATCTTTAATAACCATGCAAAATCTATCAAGTCAGGATTAAAGCCTGTGACTTTCTTGGGACATATCTGTGTTTCATAAGAGGAGGGAGAGCCTGAAAAAAACAAACCAAACACATTACCACATTGTGTCGGCAGTCCTTAAGGAGCTGGTAGATCGGGATCTTGGCTTCATAACAATGCTCATTTTGAAAAATTCTTTCAGTATTTCTAGCAGTCAAACTTCAGTTTTCCTTAAAAAGCTTATTCTCAAAGTACTCCATTTCAAAGCATTTCTTAAAATCCTCTGGTTTTTAAAGCACTTCAAATCCGTCTCCTGTAAAAATCCAGGCTGTGAAGGAAGAATTCTAACACGCTGCAACTCCTTCCTTTTTCATGCTGAGTTTACTCTAGCACTGTGCTCTTCGGAAATGACACTGCTTTTCTCTTCTGTCTTGTATTGCCCTGGGAGGAACTAGTCTATTTTGAATCTATTCTCCCTGCAGGTCACATGGGAACGAAGGCAGCTGAAAAAAGTCTCTGTCTCTTCCTTGCAGTTCGATAACAACAGGTTTAAAGGTCAATAACATTAAAAAAAAAAACCCAAACAAAAAAAACCCCACAATAACAATAACAACAAAAAACCCCACAAACAAAACCCACACCATACTGATGGATAATAAATGAAAGAAAAATATGAATGTCAGTTACAGTAACATTTGTGAGTTTGCAGGGAAATTCCACTTAAAGACATGCTCTGTGGAGTAAAGAAAGGACTAAAGATTTCTTCATTCCTAATTAACTAAAAGCCTTACTCAGAAATGTAATTCTCCCCTTTCTTTTTCGCCTAACACTCGCCTGGATACTGCGAATAAGTACTACTGTCTAACTTCACAAAACAGAAAGTATTCCCTGTCTGAAAGACGCTGAGAACACTTTGGGGAAGTTAAGTAAAAATGAAATTCCTTGTTGACTGTTTAAGCCAAACACACATACAGACAGTGATTATAAATCAGTTATAAATCACTAAAGGACAAAATACCTTAATTAAAGAACCATAATAGGATGCCCTCTCTACTGTACTGCAGAAAGAGGTCTTTTCCTGTTACAGTAAGTACACTAATCATCTATGCTTTACAAAAAACCCTTGTATTTATAGTTTCTAGACAAAAAACTTAAATATAAATGTTTTGGGAGTTAATTCCTATGTTAGCATATTTGGCAAGTTCAGCATTATAAGACAGAAAAATGCAGAGAACTAGACAGGGAAATATAATCTTTAATTTATACATTTTGAATTTGCTTTGAACTATGTTAGAATTGGTTTTAAACTTAAAGTGCAAATTTATTGCTGAACAAGTGGTTACGTGCGTAATAGCCATTCCTTTGTACAGACTCTACAAGTGGTGCAGTGTATGAGTTTTGATGGTAGTGCAGCTAGGTTAGTAATGAAAGCAAGCACTAAAAACTTTATTTATAAAACTTAAATAGACTTGGCAAATGGAAAATATGATAAACAGGCTACGCATTAAAATATCAAACCATCAAATAGGAATGTGCGTAAAATGTGTAAGGCTTTCTATAACCCTTGTACTTTATTTTACAACAGTACAATAAAACACATTAGCAACTACACTGTATATCACCAGGAAAGACCCTAACTGCCCTGGAGGCTTTTGCCAGTGATCTGCATGTAAAGTGTTCCACAACAGCAGAAGGAATGTTAATAAACTTTACTGCTAAGCATTCTGTTCTTCATGTTTTCTGACACCTATCTCTCAAATATTACCTAGTGACTAGCACAGGACCTTTTGTAAGAGTCCCATGGAATCAAAAAGGTTAATTTCAAAAAGTGGAAAAAGCATCTGTGATAAATTTAGCTCAAAGGGTCATGCAGTCATGGAACCTTTAGTAACAGTTAGGTCTGTTACTGTGCAGGTCACACATCTATAGAAGTACACATAAATTAGGCACCACATCGTGAAACTTTTTTATTCCTTTAACAGGTCGAATAGTTTATAAAGAAGAGCGAAACCCCAAAAAATCAGATAAAATAGAGGTGCTTGGCTGTTGCAAAATAGCTGGCCATTTTAAAGCTGATTTTAAGTTTATCTGATTATTTATTATTTATAAATATAAACACTTTTCCTATATCAGTGAAGGAACACAAAATGAAGGAAAACAAAGCTGTTGACTAAGAGCTTTCAAAATACCATACTGGAATGGAATATTCAAAAACTACTTCTACTGTGCCACAAAGTAAGTATCTCAGGATGATTTGTTCTCAACAGTGTAATAGTCAAGATGATGACTCTTACTCCTAGTTAACAGACATACAAGTAGAACTATACTGTAACATATTTAGATACTAAGTATTACTATACAATAGGAATACACTGAAATTTCAAATACCAAAATAATTAAGGCAGTGTTTTAAAATGCAGATTCAGAAAAAGGTTCTCATGGAGTTGCAGATTTCCACCTCACTACCTGAATACTAACACCCATTGTGAACATGCTTTCTTTTTTAGTCTCCATTTGCAGTTCCTTAGAAATAAACTCCTGCCATCCAACTAACTTCTGCTATTTTGAAATATATATTAAGCAGACATACTCCAAGCAGCCAATTCGGAGCCTGTCTTCAAGTAGCAACCTTAGAAGAATAGGCTTCCTACAAAAAACAGGAATCTACTACTAGGAAGGAGAGCTCACAGTCTTTCATGGTATGTTAGTTTTATCTAAAATTCGTAAATTGACTTTGGTGAAGATTAAAAATAAAATCAATCAAAAAACCCTCTAAATAGTCAGTATAAGAAAGGGAACCCTTTGTCTAAAGAAGTTTCTAGAGAACCCATTAGACCAACTTTGGCAGTTAACAATAGGTTCTAATTCATACCTAAAACCTCTTGTGCTAACATTAACATCAATAGCAGTTTTGTCTAAGTTTTAAATAAAGATAAGAGCATACTAGTCCATTGTGCTTATAGAAGATGATGCAGCATTTACATTAGTATTTGATATGGGGTCAATTATAAAAACTCTCAATTTCTCATAATTTGATGAATTGAGAGAAAAATTAATGGAAATTAAGAGAATAAATAAAGGAATAGCCATTGTTTATATAGCTGATTTGTACAAGTAATTCTCTAAGTTAAACAAAAAAAATATTTCTCTTCCTTTTTGGAATCCTTTTGTTTTTTATGGCGCCAGGAAAAAGGCTTTGAAGTGCAGGTCTTTTTGGATTGCCTTCACAGTTAAGGCAAGAACTGATTGTATAATGAAAATAAGCAATAAAAGATTTTAAATTAATGAAAATACTAGAAGATGAAGCCATTTGGTAGTGCTAAGTACACTATTATAAAAGCAGCTAGAAAAGCAACCATACTTTTTATCTGCATGTCTTGTCAATGGAATGAGGTTTTGACTGTATAGTTAAACTGTCTAAGGAAAAAAAGATACAGAAATAATTATAACACCAATAATAAAAAGGGTGCAGGATTCAACCCACTTTGAGGATGCTTACATATTAGTTATTTATCTTCAAATTAGTAACTACTTGAATTAAACCAGTGTTACATTGCACAAAATTGAAAATTAAAATGAATTGCAAAAAGCATGGCTTAGGGAATGAGGCCCAGGATTGACTGTCCTGTTCCATGTTTGGGAATATCTTTGTCTTGAGGGTATGGAAAATTTGCTTAAACATTCTGAGTTTTGTCTTCCTTGTTTGTAAAACAGGGATAACCCGTATCCCACTGCTTGAAAAGCACCTGGATATCAAAGAACTGAAAACATGCACTAGGCAGTAGGTTATTATTGCTGCTGTTGTGCACAAGCTGAAGAAATGGATTCACAATCTCAAGCGTTCAGACATAATGGGTTCAGAACGAATGGGTTCTGAACTGTGTTGTTTGGAATACACACTAGTAAGTGAAAGCTATAAAAAAATCTGCTGCCTTTTAGCATGCAGTCTTAGTTTCACCATGATCTTTTTCAGGTAGGATTACTGAAATATTTTTAAAAATTTGGAGCTGGGCTTATGGTCTCAGGGCACTCCCTGATATCATTCAGCTATTGCATGTGCTCTTGTTCAGAGTCTGCATCTTTCTTTTCTTCATATATACTTTCCAGTTTACACAGTTATATGAAATATAGTTTTCAACATATAAAGAATATGCACTGAACCCAACCTTTCTAATCTCTAGGAGCACATATTCCACAGTAGGAAATGTTTTCTCACAAGCTAAGCACCATAGCAGTTGATTTTGGGAAACTGTGAGTTGCCCAGCTCATTCTAGTTCATTCACAGCACTAGATTACGCTCTTATGTCCTGTACTGCAGAACAAAATGAAGGACAGAAAAGATTAACAAGGTGTTCTTATATTACCTGCATGAGTGGGTCTGAGAAGTAGTAATGCATGTGTAGTTCAGAAGATGTCTTTCAAAAGCAAGCATTAAATCAGCAAATTAGAGAAGTAAATTTTTGACCCACCTGAAGATTTTGCCACTGCTCAACATAGCAAAATATTTTAAAAATGTCCTTTGGTAGGGTTATAATTCCAGGGAATTAAACTCTGCCATTCATCTCTAGGTAACAGGAAGAAAAAGGTATACATAATTGCATAACTAAAAGAATTACAAAATGTAATAATAACTACAGTGCAGAATTCTTTAGAATGGAAAAAGGCAAACCAAAAAGCACAGAAGAATTGCAACATATGTCACTAGTGTTTCCTTTCTATATCTACTAAGCTACATGGACTGAGCTACCCAACTTGAGAATAAATACGGTTTATTAGCTCAGTGGTTGCAGTGTAAATAAAGTTACTATGTGCTCTGCAAAGGCTTTACCCAGCCGCAAATGTGCAAAACTGCTCACAGGTGGAATGACAAAGAGGGCCTGCTGTAAGAATACTCTATTCTAACATGATGCCTTGTCTGAAGATGCTTGATTTTTTAAAGTATCAAAGTATCCCTTTGAAACTGTCAGGTGTACCATAAGCAGTGGAGAAGACATGTCTCAGAGAGATGCCTTACAGTTCCTTGCTCGCTCACGTAATTAAGTTCTTGATATATGTCAGGCTGAAAACATGTCCTTCTGCCTCTATTCCAGCCTATTTCATTTGATTTAATAATTTTTGATTAATATTAGCAGACTCAGTATTAATTGATCATTGCTAGTCTATGTAGACTCGGTTGCAGAAATATAGATAGTATCTGTGTAAAGCTTCATTGCTAGAGAGGAAATAGGAAAAAAAACCCCACAACTTTTTTTTTCTGACAAACATTATATTCTAGGCAAACTGTGAGCTCATGCTATCAGCTATGGCTGTGTTCTATGGTTACATCTATCATTAGCATTAGAATAAATGATGCCTACTAATGTTGGATTAATACTACGTAACAGTGAACAGCCTAAAATTACACAGTAGTCCACTGGAAGACTTTGAACTTTACTTGAGCTAAGAGTGCCTAGTGAGTCAGGCTGTTTTTCTCTTTTTTTAAATAAATATAAAAAATCTCCCCAGATATTCAGCCATGGGGGTACATATATATATATATATATATATATATATATATATATGAACACATAGATATAGAAAAATATGGCTTGCAGTATAAAAACATAGTCTTTTTGTCATCTCTAAATGGGCATACTGCAATAATTACAGCACTAATTACACAGCTGAAAGGAAAATCTATCAATGTTTCCATCAGACCTTCTGTTTTTCAACTGTTAGCTCCACACAAACTTGGACTACAGTTTCTTAGCTAAATAGTTGCTTACAGAATAAACATGAATGACTCATACCTAACTTAGTGGGGAGTTAAGCAGTAGCTGTTTTCCAAGAGTAATATGGCAGTCTTTTAGGCTAAAAAAAAGGTAAAGAGTAACCTTATTTCCCTTTTGTTAATAAAGCAGTGGCTGCTAGGAAAAGCAGGAGAGAGCTGTATTACTTTTACAAAGATTTCATAATTAGGGCTGGTTCTGGACAAAATTACATTAAGTGTCAGGAACAGCAATTGAGAACAATAATATACCCTCTTCCATCATGGGATAGTTCTGCTGACTGTCACTCTCCCATTAAGGAGAGAAGACTGGAACACACTCAGGAATACCACCATTCTAAGACTATCTATATATTTCAAGAATGCAAAATAGACTACCAGTTCAAGAAGACAAAGCCTGTATGTACAACCTGAAAATTTAAACACAGGCTTAAATTTTAATTATGTTAACTAATCTTTTATACTAAAGTTCTTTTTTTCCCCAACATTTTCATGTGTAGAACAAAACCCTAACATTATCAGCAAAACAGCATTCCCCAACCACACATACTCTAAACTGAATGTTTTTGTAATATTTTGCCTTTTTGGAAGTAGTGAAGCAATCAACATTTACTATCCGAAAGACTTCCTGAAAGCAAATCTGAGATGGGACGTTTACATTAGTGTAAGAGCATAGAAATCCACAAAACAGAAGAGTGTATTTCTCCGTGTTCTTCATTGGAAAACTGGCATCCACGGGTATGGGACCATGAGTCAGACATGGATAAGACTCTTGTTTGGTAGAATGGCATACTTCTAAGTCCTCCAGAAAAATGTCAGGAAGTACAATTAAATCTAAATTATTCATTATGCTACAAAGCCTTTCTTGAAGAGGAACTACACCTCTCTGACATTTGTGTTTCAAAAATTTTTGTAAAATTTGTTATTCTTCTTCCACTTCTACTTGTTTTGAGATATGGAAAACGCTAAAGGTTTAATGTGGCTGGTATAGGGAGAAGAAAGAAAAAAACAAGCACTTCATGTGAACACTCAGAAGTACAGAATGTGTTTGATTTTTAACACAAAACTGCCAACTTCAAAACTGTAATTAAAGGATAAAAAAGCTATGTATTTAAAAATGGGGGAAGTTACTGGAGAGCATTCTATGAGAACAAATGGAGGTTAAACTTGTCATGATTTATTCACTGAGAGTTAAACAAGGCATATTAAGAAAGGCGTCTTCTCACTCATCGTGAGATGTCAGAGGGGTGGTTGCTGATTTAAACTGGTCAGCTAGGCTCCTGCTACAGAATTCTGGTAGGCACTTGTGGGGTAGTTTGTTTCCATGATTCAGACATCTAAGACAGACAGAACTGCTCCTCTCAGCTGTCTGTCTATCTTTCTATGGACTAGGACTACCTGACCATTTTACATTATAAACCTATATTTTAAAATATAAATAAACCTATATTATAAAACCTAGATTTTGGCCAATTCAAGACGTACTTGATAAATGCTATGGTACCAGCATAAAACCTGTAAGTTTATGTAACATGGAGGATGGGGGGTTTTGCCACTTCACTGTCTTAATTGTAGCAGTTGAACTAAATGCAGATAGGATTAAAAATTTTCTTTGCATAGATATGTAAATTTCACATGTTTTCATATTTGGCCTCACATCTTACCATACATTTGGATTCTGTGAGAGATGAACAATGCCAAGACTTAACAGCCTCAGTCCATATCTAATGTAGTAATTATCATGGTTCAAAAAAGCTACACCTCTGAACTCTCAAACCTTCTCCCCAGAAGGGGGACAAGCAAAGTCATCGAAAGGATTATGCATATATATAGTACATCAGCTATGCCTACCACTGAAAACTCAGGTAAGATCTACTTCTGATTTACTCAGACAAGTGGAGGCAGAGATATTAATTGATTCTAAATTGCTTCCCAGTTTAGGACTAATTTATTAGTTCTATCTGAACTCTATTACATATTTGTATGTTTGAATTTTCTTTTATTAAACAAGGCAGCAGGCATGAGAAAAGCATGTTGCAGTATATATCCCAAAGAAAACCACTCACTGTAAATACTGGAAGAGATGACACTAGCCAGAAACTTCATATTGTTGTGGAGGTATAAATCCCATAAATTGGATGCAAGCATTTCAGTATTGCCAGTGCAGTGCCACATTGGACATGGACAATGTGCATCTTTCCTCTTTGCCATTCTATCAGTAAAAAAGACACTTCGTGTGTCATCAAACATATCATAGCTTAGCCTATTATATGGATCTCCATAAAGGCATGTTTATATGTAGAATAGCAATTCTGAAAGTAGCAAAGTTTTGTTCATAGTTAACTAGTGTTTTACTTTCACATACTCTAATGATAGCCTTCTAACATAACAAATCAATCTGTTCTTTTTTTCTTGATGCTCTCCTTCAGTACTTGATTAGCAAAGCCACCTCTATTTTTAACACTGAATTCAATCCAGCTAACTTTGTTCTGGATGCCTGTTGCCATGTTAAATGCAGAAGAGAAAATCTTACTTTAATTAAAGTAAGAAGAAAGACATCAAGTCTTTTCTTGACTTAGGGTGTCCTTTTTTTTAATTAAACGGTGTTCGTCAACTCTACAGAGTATTTCCTTAAAGAAAAATAATAATAGAAATATAGAATGGCTTGGGTTAGAAGAGACCTGAAATACCATCTAGTTTCAACTCCCTTGTCGTTGTCAGGGACACCTTCCACTGGAACAAGAGCTGCATCCAACCTGGCCTTGAACAAAGCCAGGAATGGGGAATCTAAACTTCTCTGTGCAACCCGTTCCAGTGTCTAATCACACTCTGAATAAAGAATTTCTTCCTAACATCTAATCTAAATTTCTCCCTTTTTTAGCTTAAAACCATTCCCCCTTGTTATATCACTGTCATTGTAGA
>JAWMRA010000090.1:51051160-51076425 GCA_035584735.1 Pseudotriccus pelzelni | reverse complement strand
TCACTTCAAAGGGGTGGTAGAGACATAGCAGCGTGCTTTTGAAAAGGAGCCTCAAGTACCCCAAAAGCCAACACCTTCTCAGCTAGCACATCCCAGCAGCTCAGCCCTTCAACCTCACCGTGGGCACCTTTGGAAGGAAGTGGTTTCATTCGGAGTTCCCAGCTGCAAGAGCTTTTAAGAGAAAGTTCCTGGATATTTTTACACAAGAATTTTATCTCTCTCTTTATGCAACTCCAGCATCCATCCATCTTTCAAAGATGATGAACGACATTTATGGGTAAGTTCTTAAATGGGGACATATGTGTTATGCATCAAAGTCTTACTCAAATAAAAGGAACAGTGAAATGGAAAGGCATTAAGACTGCCCAGGGCTCATTTCCTGGAGAATTAGCAAACTGTGGTTTTCTTTTAGCCTCCATGGGAAATATATCCCATGAAGATAAGAACAGTAGTCAGTATTGCAGACTGGATAATCCCAGAAGAGGTGCCTGCAAGAGAAGAGTGGAGATAACTCTCTCTTGCCTAAATACATAAACATTGATTTAAAATGCAAAATTCCTAGGAAGTGCTAAGGTTTTTTCATTAATAAATTCAATGAACCAAGATATTATACATTCTGTATTTAAACAGAACCTTTAAATAAAGTGTTCAAAAGAATGCTTTAGATATCTATTTTGTTTTGTGTGTTTCAACAGTTTATAAATACATCTGCAAATAAGTACTTTCTCATGTAACAAAAATGGAAGAGGAAATAGGCAACTTAGCTGATTTAACCTAAACCTAAAAGGATAACAGTACGTGAACTGGGAGTGGAATCTTGCTTAACACATTGTTACTTAACACTAATGTAATCAAAATAATAATATAATGTGTTAACATAAACTGCATCTTTAAGCAAACAATTATACTGCAGGTAGGAAAAAGTATTATACTGTATTTTTAATCATTTTTATTATATTTATTCCCATTTTCTACTTAAGGGTATGGAAATTAAGCTAATTATATTTGTAATTCATCCTTCTAGCTCTAGTGGCTTATTTAATTGCACAGTCCTAACACAAGATGAAGAGAACAGTTTTATTTAGATTTTATATTTAAAGTACTGTCATAAAGTTCTCAACATAAATAAGGAGAATTAACGTAGGAAGAGAATGAAATAAAGAGGTCATGTTTGGCAAGTTTCCTTAAAACTGAACAGATCCAAAAGTAGTACCAGACCAACTGTTATTGCAGGTGACTGAAGAAAATTCACTCGTATGAATTTACTGAAAAATTCTTAATATAAATTAAAAAATGATCCAAAACTACAATGTAATAGTTTTCTCACTTCATGTTGAGAGCACATCAAAGCTGCACATAAAAACATAAAGTTAACAAGCAGCATGGTCTTGGACCACCTACTCCAGATGACTCTGCTTGAGCAAAAGTAATGGGCTGTCAATTACATGAAATTCACATTCTAATCATTGAAAATAGTACTAAAGCATTTCCACAGGTGCCTCCTAGCCTGAGTGATTCTTTAATGCTGCAAAGCAATCCCTTTTCTGATAGGTTTTGAGATCATGAAATCAATGGTATTTCTGAAGTGCTTTAACTTATTTGCAAAGCGTTTCTCCCTCTGTGAAAACACGCTATTATGCCCTCTGGTGTTCAGTAGAAAATGTTACTCTCAGAAAAATTACATCTTAACTAATCCATCCATAACCAGGTCATTTTCTTCCTTTGGAACAGTTTCTTCAGCTAGCTATCACTAGCTGTGTTTGTATGATGAGCTCAGCTGACCTTTAAGCTACACTGACAGTATTGACCAGCTGCCCGTTGGCTGCAGTAGCTCTGACACATCTCGTACATGCACAGATCACCTCTTTATAGAGTTGTCCTAACATGGAGCAAGTCCCTTCCCTAGATTCTCAAGGGCTTAAATCCAGAAAATGGGGCTTTGACAACATTTTTAATGGGAGAATAATGCCTAGCATTTAAAAATGTGATCTGTGTAGAACTCAAAGTGCTTAATATAATATTATTCAATCTCAAAAATATATGACTGTAAGGTAGGAGCAGTAACAAATATATCAATTCAAAGTAAAGGTAATTGCAGCAGCAAAGCTGACTTACGCTTGTCTTCTTAGAGCTGTGGCTGAAATTCAACCCTTTTAAAAAATAAAAAGCAGCAGCCATCTGAACTTCACTTACATGTACCTCTTCAGTATTTCAAATTGTGAAGAAGAATATCAGGACCATCTCCAATACACAATTCCCATACCAACCACTGACATACATCCTCAGCATGAATCATAAATTAAAAGTTAATTCAGCACATTGGGAATCAGTCCACCAGTAACAGCTTGTGCCCATTAAGAAAGGATCAAATCCTGGGTTCATGAGAAGCAAAAACCCTATATTTTCAAGTTATGATATGGCATAGAGTTTGCTGATGTCTCGCACAAGGACAGCTCTTTGTCACTAGCCTCTTGATGTCCTCCTCCATGCAGCACCCCTGTCCCAGTGGGCAGGGGCACCCTGCCACCTCCCAGCTCCATCAAGACAGCCCATTATTCCATGAACTAGAGCTAAGTCTTCATACATACTTCAAAAAAAATTTCACTTGCCATGAAAAAAAAATCTAAACCCCAAACCTATTCACTACTACTCCTCCTTCACGTTACTAAAAAACAAACAGAAATGAAAGATTAATTTTAAACAAAAAATCCTTCTTAAAGAATGATCCTGAAAAGGGGACAATGAAAACTTCTTTTCCTCTCATGCCTTCACAGAATTGAAGGAAAATATCAGTTACCTTATATCCGAAAAATTTCAGAATAGTTCTTTGGTTAACGAAAATATGAACAAGACCTATCACCACTCATGATGTCATGAAGTTGCAAGACAGAGACTATCTGTAGAGAAGTCAGATACTGCTTTTCATTCATGATGATTTGCTTTCACGTAACGCCTGAATAACAGATTTCTATAAACCTTTCTACCCCAAAGAACTAAGAGTTGGAACAGATGCAGAACAAACAGAGCTTTTTAAACTCATTTCAGAAGGAAACTATGAAAAAGCATAAATGAGAACACATGGGAAAAGGGATAAGTAGCACACATTCCCTGAACAGATGCAGTGGATGTACCTTTGGGTAGCCTTTGTAAATAAGTTATTAACCTAGTGCTTCTTTCATACTATATTTCTGGTTACAAAGACAAATCGTATTTTTTTATGCTCTCTCTTACTTATTGGTACAGCAAAATTTGATACTTTAATAAACATATTTGTTCCTTAGTTTCACATATGAAATGGTAAAGACTATAGTGTGTGTGTTGAAGTAGATAAATAAAGCCCTTTGTTCAGAAGTGGTATAGCAATGCTGTTTCATGAGAAGTCAAGGCCTAAGAGAAGAGTACTGGTCCTGGATTCGGGTGCATTTAGCTGAACTTTTGAGCATGCAGAAAATTTAATTGAAACCATAGGAAAGGAGAAGAAAAGGGCTTCACACAGAATATTGTAGAAATCTGAGAAAATTAGGAAAGCTGGATATCTTCCAGAACTGTAAAAACAGATGGGAGTTATTGGACAAAGAGGGAACAAGAAATGTTATAAGAAGCACAGAGACAAAAGAGGAAACATGACTAAAGAAACCTCTATTTTTAATTCACAAATAAATTTCTGGGGGAGGGGGTGATTCTTTGTCTAAAATTTTTTTTTCTCCTTTTTTTTTCTTTCTCATTAATGGAAGAAACTGTTTGATTACCATGCACATATTTATGAGAGAGAAATGGCATGTTCTTTATTTCCAACATTTTAATCTAAAAATTATTTTTCCCTCATAGTAAAGAGAGTCTTGGTGAAAGCCCACACAAATATCTGAGCTTCTCCCCCAGATTTACGTCGAATATTTTATGTGACTTCAGCTATATACCTTGAGAATTCATGCTAGGCTTTTATAGCATTAATTAGTACAGAAAATTTATTCATACCAGAAATAAAATTTGGAACAAAATTACTAGTACTTTTAAGAACACGAGTAAAAGGAAAACAGAGATCTGTACGTTTCTCAGCAGCAGTTTGCAACTTGGTTTCATAACAGGAGTTTTTGGGCTTTTTCCCCTATTTGCAAGGTGTAAGTCAGCACTTTCGTTGTTCAATATTCTCAAATAATTTTGAAGTTGTGAATACACATTGTATTGCACGGTTACATTTGAATAAAATGTTGAGTACTATGCTGATCTGCAAAATTAGTTGCCAGTACACTAAAACTTTTTTATCAGCTTCAGAATTCCAAAGAACAGACAATATTTAGTTGAATGAATAAAGGCATTTTGGAAATTAGTCCAATGATATTTCTGTAAATTGACAGTTGACTGTAATAGATGAAGCTGAGTCATCAGTCAATCATGGCTGAAATCACTAAGTGCAGCTGTAGAGTGCATTGATTTCACTTCTATTATGCTGGTAAGAAAGCTTCAAGACATTTTACCCTTTCTGATCAGATTTTAACTCAATATAGGTCACTTAGCATCATTTAATAATTTTATCTACTTTATAACAAAAGGCTTTGGTGATTGTTAATGTTTCTTCTCATTTTGTTATTTTGTTAATATTTCTCCTCATTAGAAGCCCAGCTATTGAAGTGTTTCTGACCATAGACTATTCTGATGGATTTGCTTTATGAATCAGTTGAATTGTATCTTTTATATTGGACACAAGTGAACAATGTGTGATTTTTATGAAATAACAATCTTTTGCTGTGTACAGAGCTGCCTTTCCAAAACTGAGACAGAATTGCTGTATCTGCCTATAGGGTGCATTACTCTGGTAAAAAATCTCAAACCTAATAAATTTCCAGTACTGTTTGTATTTTGGAGGTGTCATGGAGTATCCTGACCATCTGATATCAGACAATGTCATGGCAAGAATAGATGAAGGCTGAACTGGCTCACTGCAGTTTCTCATGACCTAGTCTTTTGGTAACTAAAGACATCACTGGATGAAGTTAATCCCATAAACTTAGATGAGTTTTCCGCCCTAGTTGTAAGAGCTGAACATCCATCTGGTTCCAAAATCATTGCACAGCGATGTTGGTATAGCCATTGTTTAACAAGAATAATGCTTTTTGACCAAGTTCAAAGTTAAAGAGAAGATTAAACATTACCAATTAAGTAGTAATGCTGCAAAATTTTCTCTTACAGCATCCTGCAAAAAGCAACACATTCTTTACAGGGATGTTCATCTTGATTTCAGGGCTACAATGATTTTTGAAGTAGATAATGCTTCTAATACTCTAATCAGAAGTAGATCACCTTATTTAAAAGTTAATTTATAAATGAGTGAAACTGTTTTCAAGAGCTCTTAGGAGAGTAATAAAAGTATCCTGGAATTTCAAATTCAAAGCATACGTGCTATAGTCTGGTAGCCATGACTGATATCAACACTTCTATTTTAACAAAAATATTACAGTCTCTGTCAGCAAAAGTTCTTGTGTAGGTAGATTCAGTAATACACATTACTTTTTAACATAACTGCCTCCACTCATGAATAATTTACATTTAACATTTTAATTACATTTTCATAAATACCCACAATGTAAAACATTTAAATAAAAAATCATAAAACCAGGACAAGAAAAGAATTACTTTGTTTTCCAGAATTACACTCTGATAAATACTTAAGAGTCAAGTTTCATACCGTATCTCAGGAATGTTAGCAATTGACTTCAGTGAGGTGAACAAAACACTACAACCACTTGATGTTTAAAGTCTAATTTCTGGCCTTTTAATTCAAAATGTTTTGCATGGCTTTGTTTCAGTGTCTTGGGATTATGTAGATTTTTTTTGTAGTAGACCACTTTTCACTTAATAACAGCAACAATATAATATTCACCTTTGCAATGGCCACTAAGTTTTATGTACCTATTTTATTCTGTGCAAAACTGCCTATCATGTGATAGAATGAAGCAAGTGGTCACGCTGTACTGTTCTGGTGACTGTGCTGGAAAATGTATTGCATGAGATGGAGAATCCCTTACTTCATGTATCACAGGTCTTGGCACTGTCTCAACAAAGTTCATTCAAAAATCTGCAAGAGAACAGGATCAGACAAAAACTCTTCCTTATCCTTTAAGGTCTCTTATCAGTTACTGGGAGGAAATGCAGACACTTGCTTTGATAATGTGCTCAGTTTATAAACACAGATGAAGTTAAATGAAGCTCTCCGTGAACAAGTGAAGATGTTTACCACAGGTCTTTCAGGCATCCAACCATGTACATAAAACTAAGAGCTGAACTTCGACCATACTTTTGCTATAATCAGTACTCATTTACAGAAAGAAAGTAGTATTAGTTCCTCATCAATCAGTTCTTATTGTGAAGAAAACAACTTCTGCTTTACAGTACTCAAGTATTGCAGAAATGAACCACAGAATCACACATTAGTTGGAAGGGTCTCTGAAAGTCACGTCTCCTGATCTCCTGCTAGAAAACTATTACCATAACTGAATAATGTAGCCATTACTTCGTCTCCTTGAGTCTGATAAAGCTCCAAGGCATCTTGGAGCATCACCAGGTGACACACTGAAGCCCTGTACTACCCTTCCAATGGAAAAAAAAAGTATGTCAAAATCAGACTCCAGGCTCCAAACCTACAATTTGTCATGATTGTCCCTGTTTAGATCACTGTGCACTATGAAGAAGAGCTTGATATGTCGTTATTTGCAACTATTCTTCAGTAGTTTTTATTAGTCTGTTACTATCTTCAGACTATTAGATCTTTCCTTTGTTCCTCTTCTTCCACTTGAGTAAACCAGCCCAACTCCTTGAACTGCTTCTCACTCCACCTTGCAAGCTCCCCTACTGGATCCCTGATGGCTTCTTCAAATCATTCTTTAATTGGAATCCCAGAACTACAGAAAGTATTTCAGTAACTCACAAGTTCTGAGGGAAATAACTGCTTCCGTTGATCTACTGGCCACAGGCCTCCTAATGTAGCTCAATATGTAGCTTGTTTTGCTTATGATGAAAGTGCACTATTAGCTCATATTCAACCAGATGTCCATCAAAATCTCCAGATGCTTTTCAGTAGAATTGAAAAAATAGTGAAAATTATGGAGGATGAAAAAAAGGTATTGTTCCAATAGGAACAGAATTTGCTTTGCTCACTTTCAGTTATTTCAATTAGTTTAGTTCAAAACATTTTCACTATCTGTGTATAGTAGTGAACAAAGACCTTGAAAAAGTGATCCATTCCACCTGCCTTAAAGGTCAATTTCGAACAAAACTTCAGAGGTGCCCTTCTCTTTTCAATACTCATGGAAGAAATGTGGATGAATATGAACAAAGATGCTTGGCTTGGCTTTTAAATGACTGTGTTGAGAGTTGAATCCCAACCCAGATGACTAATTACTGCAATGTAGCTATATTATTTTATTTTCTTTTGCTATCTTAATCCCTTTTCTTCAAGGTTCTAATCTTAAAAACACATTATTTTTTTGACAAAGAAATTACTTGAGAATCACACAAAAAGGATAAAAAGTTAATTTAGAATTGTGAATATCAATGGAGAGGGGCTTAATTTTTGACCAATACTTTTAAATTCTTTTCTTCATTATGTGTTCACTGGATTGCAGAATGTGTATTCTACGCACATCTTGCAACACAGAAAACTGAACATATAGTGTTACTTCTTACTGTAAGCAGCTTTCCGTTATGCAACTCGTTACACAATGGTAGGAGGATTCCCATTTTCCAAACAATAATCCTGTTGGCCAGTTTATCACCCATTTTCAAATTCTCAGTACATCTGGTTCTCAGTCATGCTTTGCAAATGAGGGATTAAGAATGGGGGGTTGTTTGGTTTTGGATCTTTGCAGGGTGTGGGAAGAGAAGGGAACTGATCTACAAACTGTCTGGCTGTTCAAACTCTAAAATGCCACAGCATCATGGGAGAGACTAATATAGCACCAGAGCCTTATGATGCACCTATCCCAGATGAATTATCATAAAGTTTACTTTTTCTCATTGAGACAGCATATTCTGGTTGCTGTGATAAATTAGCAGATAATGTCCCTTTACTGCTGTCATCTGAAGATGGCATGTTTAGTGACATTTCTGGTATTTCCTTGTGCTCGATAGTTCCTCTGGGAGATGCCATTTTGCTGTAAAGAATTCATATTTCTAATAATTTTATTTTTTGAAGCTCAATGCTATTTTTTATACATGCTCTTTACATCAGAATTATCTTCCCTTTGATAAGCAGCATTTCTTCAATAGATGTTTTATTTCAGAGACCTGTCGTATCACACATTTCACCAATCATCAGCCCTAGGCATGTCTACCCTTATGCATTTACTTTCTCATCAGTCAGACAATATCTCAAAGTTCAACAACAGTATTTGTTATTATTGCTGCTTATTAACTGAGCAGTAGTAATACCTAGGAGACTTCAACGTGAACTAAGGCTTGAGGTTGCTACCTACGAACCAAGTATATTCCGCTCACAGACAGGCTGTTATATTCAATAATGCCAGTGGGCCAATCAATCAATATCAGTAGCAAAAAGTTATCTAAATTTATTAAGGTTGATATTTATGTCTTCATTCTTCACACACACACACTCCCAATCCCCCCTGGAAAACACAGCCTTTTATAAAATGTTTTCATGTAAACCCTGAAATTCAACAGTAAATATTTAAGTTTCTAAACTCTCTTGAATAAACTGAGCATAGTTCAGAATTATCTATTTCTGCAGCATCTCATAAGCATGAAATACAGATACAATTGCTTTACCAGCCTAAGAAGATGCATTAATGATCCACTCTAATAACAGGAACATTTTAGAAACCACTCTTACCAAGTATCAGAACAATATATCTGAGTGAAGGCTAAGTATTTTATTTAAAAGTTTGAAGACATAATTAAATCATCATGCCATATTCTATTTAGGGATTGTTATAGGGCTTAATCACAGCAGCACTGGAGCAGGTGCAAATAAAAGATGCATGTGAGCAGTTGCCATTATATAGAGGACTATATTTGTTGTGTGAGGTTCTAAATCCTGGACAAAATTTGAGTTTTATAAAGAACCAGCAAAACACAAAGAACTATTTTTCTTCAAATTATTATATCACTGAAAAACCAACTGTAGTAGTTTACCCACGAAAGAAAGAGAAAAAAAAACTACCAGTAGAAGTGAGCAGCCTAATTATAAGTGATTGTAAATACAAGTAATCATACAAATTAGAAATTGAAAAGTGTAGTATTGAAAACCCACTTCAAAATAACATACTTTCATTTGGGGAGTTTTTTTGGAAGGCTACTTAGCAAAACCTTGGCTGTAAGTAGTTGCAAAGAAAATTCATTTCTTGTAGGACTACTTTAGACTGTCAAAGCAATGTAAGGCAGGTTGCAAAGAAGAATGCAAGAAACAGACACGAAGTCCAAAAGAGCGAACCTTATGCAGTTCTCTGTGAACAGAGAAAGCCACGACAGAATGAGCAAGTGAGACTAAAACGACATGAGAGTCGTATCAATATCTTTCCTCAAAAATATGGGAATAAATACAAGCACTTAGTGTCATGGTCTAGTAACCATGTTCGATCAAGGGTTGGACTTGATGATTTCAGAGGTCTTTTCCAACCCGCCTGATTCTATGATTCTATGATTCCAAGAATTTAGCAATACTACCAGTCCTTAGCAGCCATTAGTAAAACATGAAAACTCCATACCTGGACATCTAGGCAAAACTACTCGTTTTCTAGAGCATAGGAGTGTAAGTAAATAACTGAAAGAGTCTTCACACTGTCTTAATATTTCTGTGTAAGACACCAAGCACCTATGGCTCTGGAATCAGGGACTTGCAAACACAAAGGAGTACATGGGGAAAAAAAGCATATATTGTCCAATATTCTGTTTAGCATGTATGTAATTCCTGCAATCTTAATGGGTGATAGGCACCCTTATCAAGTTATGAACTTGCCCCAACAACGTAAGCATTTACTTTAAATTTCCTGGCTTTTGTTGATTTGTCTCAGTCTTAAACCTATTGAAATGTACATTTTCATTATTAAATGAAAAAAGTAATAATCATGAAGTTCTGCTTATCTATTTGCCAACATTCATTGCTTTTGTTCCTCGTTCTTATTTACTTTTTAGAAGATAATTGTTAGTTGGCATCCAATAGGCTTTCCTCATGTCTTCATTTTCCTCCCCTTCCCCCCCATATTTTTTAATAGCTATTTGATTTTTTTTAATTGAAATGTAATGAGAGTTTAAAGAAAATACACAACTGTGCTACATGTTTACACAAACCATGCATCTTATAATTTATCCAGACTCTTGTCAATTAAGGACCTCAGTGGACAGTTTCCTAATATTTTTACTTCTTAACAGTGAATATAAATTATAAATGCATCATTTGAGAACAATATTGTGACGGATATTTGCCAGATGAGTTATAAAACAGATTACAATTATTAAAAGCAGAAAGGAGAAGCAAAACCAGGACCATATCATACAAAGACTTCTTCCATGTGAAGGAAGCTGTAGCTATAAAACTTAGTATTGGAACATGTTAAAAAATATTACCTGAGTTTTTGTAAAATATAAGGGGAAATAAAGGGACAAACTCAAACCTACTACTCAGCTCTTAACCAGTACTGGAAAGCTTGCATCAGCTTTTGCCAAATCTCTAGTCTGAAAATTAAAATGTGTACAATTGTGGGCTCTCTTGGGATAAGCACCATAAGCTTCTCTGTAGTTTTCCTTAATATTAGTACACTTACCTCGCTAAAGAACATCATCACATTGGACCTAATTTGTCTTAGTCCACACTGGCTATCAGGGTTCTGTTTGACTTAATTGTCCGGTAGGTGCACATAAATTGATTCTGTGATAAATCATTGTGATAGCCTGACTGTGATATCATCTGTGATAACCTTCTTGGCATGAAAACTAAGGTTCAAATATGCAACTAAGCTTTAAAAGTATCCATTGTTCTTCAAAGCCAGACTGTTGTTGTGTACACTTTTAGGCCATCACAATTCCTGGCTAAATGTTTCTGTTTCAATTTCTGAAAGACAATATATCAGCTAAAGAACAGAAAGAGCAGAAGGTACTTCTGCCTCACTAAATTGAACAGTAAATTAATACACAGGGCCAAATCCAGACATGAAACAGGGTTCAAAAATTGATTCCCAAAGAGATCCAACATTTGGTTCAATATTAGCTGGCTGAGACCACTGACTGAAGAGTTTGAGTTATCTGATTTTACTGTGTGACTGCACTTCTGTCCAAGCTCTCAAAACTTGCTATTGGAGACTGAAGCTAAGATATTTTTCTTCTCTCTGCAATAGGCTAAAGGGTTGTTACCAAAGATCTGATATGTGATAGCACAGCCTTGTGCCTCAGTATCATCAAGATGACTACTGTACATCAGCCAGCTTTTCCCCCAACCTTAAAGGATGGAGCTTTGTTTGTCCTCATAATTTCTCTTGATTTACCACACTGTATGAATATATAGAAGTTTCACAATTATTTAGCTGATTTCTTAGACATTTCTGGTTAAAGTTATTAAGAAGCATGGGTGTCAACTGTCTAAACTGTATGTTAGTGATACCAGCTGCTTTTATAACAGAATTGCTTCAAATGAAATAGCATTTTACATTCTTACTAGTAGAATGAGAGACTGCAAATTTCAAAACATTTTCTGGCACATCCCCATGTGCATAAATCCACTGTCATTCACTGGTGTGTTTTGCTGTCGCCCAGGACAAATCATTTAGGAAATATCAGATAATTTCAGAACATTTCTTAGTGAAGAAAAGCCAGAAGGAATAAAATGGATTGCTTAATGTAAAAAATAAAATAAAATAAAATAAAATCCTACCATTAGAAATTGGCTAAAAAATAAATGTCCTTAATAAATTTTCTTTCTAAAAGGCCAGTACTGATTTCAAAAAAGAAGCAAAGAAAATACTTAAATACAAAGCACTTTATTGGCCTCTACGTAGTAGTTTATCATGCAGACATGTAAGAGTGGGGTGTCATTACTGTTGAGATCACCTGACATTCACAGTAGGAGAGAATGTGAAACTATTAAGAAGAGCGTGGGACATAAAAAAATTATTTCAGGCACTTTGTCCACAAATGATCATTAGGGAGAGGTTAAAAGGGACAGAAATTACAAGGTAGTGCCAGTGCTGTTAAGTGTAACATGGTTAGTCATCCACTTATACTGAAAGGTCAGGAGATAAGAAACAAGCTCCCAAACCAGCTAAACACCACCCAGGACAATGAAGGAGGTGGCAGGAAAGAGAATGAGTTCGGAAAAATCTAGACCCAAAGATCTCCTCTGACGTAAAAATTTGACACATTTTTTTCTGAAGATATAGTGGAATTATCGGTTTGAAAATCTTCAACCAATTTGGTGTTATACAATTCTGTAAAGAGTTCTTACTTCCAAGACACCCTGGGAAATATTCAACTAGCACTACCGGAATACAGAAATGTTTGTCTCAGTTTTGGTAATAGCCATGAAACATTCAAACAGCATGACAACATTCAAAATCCATATATTTGTGTGTGTGTGTATATTGAAGGTTCACATGTGCACGTATAAATGATTGGGGTTTTTTTCTCTAAAATGAGACCGCAGTTATCAAAATAATTCATAGTTCTAACTCCACATCCTACAGAGTACCTGGATATGAAAGATGCAATTACTTCCCCAAGTCTTGATGCTGTTTTGCACTGATTACAAAAACCAAATCAACTGAGAGACCTCTTGCACATCAAGCAACACAAAGAGTGTGATCTTTGAGAGAAACTTTTGTATCTCACACACTTACTGAAAGCAAAGATAAACAAATTTTACCCAATGGCAAACAATTCCGCTAAAAGTGCTTCTGTTCACACTCTGCACTTTCTTCTATTAGCCATGAAAAGTCTTGTTCCAAATCCTCACTCAGGAAGACTAATTTGGTGTGTTAGGCGATAAAAGCATTCTTACTGATCCAGTCATCTTTAATATTTCATAGTCTAATTAAGGTTTTGGCTTTGAAATTACAATAATTCCTTTCATTTCCACTGCATAAGTACTCCCATTCACCTTAATACCTTTAAATATTTTGAGTTCTACTCTTTAAAGAGCTCCTAAATAATACTTGGCACCACAAAACTAGTAATTATATTCTGCTTAGAAATTCTTCACCTACTATTTTTGCAAGTCCTGCCTCAAACTAATGCATTGAAAAATATGACCCATATATGTTCTGTGTATATTTGAAATTCACTTGTGCACAGCACTTCTTCTCCCTGAAAAAGATAGCAAGTAGTCCCAGCTGTAGGGAGTACAATCTTGCGCTGTTGTTTACATGAGTTTTCTAAAGGAAATGAAATAACACGTAAAGAGCTATGAAACTGCTTGCCATGTGGAAGATCTTCAATTTCTAATACTTTTTCTAGTTGTTTTTAAACTGATTTGGATTTGAGCTTGCAAAAGAGGAAGGAGAAGAATGGATAGTCACACAATGCATCAGCTTCTTACAAAAATCCAGTGACTAAATTGTTACATCATCTATAACAGAGGTTAAAATCCTTTCTGAAAGGTACTAGTCCAGTGGTCCTCAAGATTGGTGTGATGCCTTAGAAAGGCCTTGGAGATGGAGATCAATAGATATATACCACCATATTCAGCACATGCTAGCATCAGTCTCCATGTTCTTCTAAGACAGCTGAGACTGGAATACAATTCCCATTATTAATACAGTCTAAGGAAGGAAATTTCTCTGGCTTAAACACATAAATGAATCATTGGTGGCAAAATCTAGTCATGCCTTTGTACAAGATCATTTGAAAGTCACTGTCAGGTTTTTTTCCTCCCTACCAGCTCTGATGAAGTTATATTGATGTATAATCAATGAAGACTGAAGTCTACATGGTGGAAAATCATTTACAGACCAGAGTAATATACCCTTATGTAACACACAGATAATATAGAAGTGCCAAAAATTATGTTTTGCCATTGTTCTTCCTGTCAAAAACTTCCTACCAAAAATTCCCTGTCAGCTCTCTGCCAGAAGATCTCACCAGGATTTCCCAGGGGACTTTTCCTGCCAAAGGATCCTGCCATTGTTCAAGGTTATCATATCTCCTCGAACATCTAAATAGGGCCACGTGCAAACTCCTTTGCACACTATAAAACTCCAGGACAAATTTTGGAAAATCAGGGAAGAGGAAACGGAGAGAGAACTGGTTGCCTCATGAGTCTCTCCTTACACCCCTCACCTTTCTTTCTGCCACTGTATTCTGCCTAGCTGGCACAGGAGACTGAGACTCTGCCGGCCTGGAGAGAACTGAGACCCGTAGTATCACGTGTGTGAGTTATATCTTATCCTTCTACCCTTACCATATTTTCTGAGGGCCCAGAGCTGCAGCTGAACTGACGGCCTGGGGCATCGCTAGTCTGTGAGCAGAGAAGCCACACATCCTGCATTCCAGAGAAGTAAGGCTGTTAAACCCCCTGCAGCTAAAGAGATAACATTGAACACCAGCAGAGACAGAGGGAAAACAGGGCAGAAAACTGTTTCTATTCAACACCACCACCCCACCACCCCTCTCCCACCCCATAACGGCAGAAAGGTAGTTTTCGGTAGTATTTTCCTCTGCTTCTAAAAAATAATCTTAGCATTTTCCAATCTTTTCTTATTTTTTTTCCTCTTTCTCTCTGCATCTCTTAGCAATTAATAAAAATCAGTTACTTTTTTAACAGTATTTTTATAAAATTAACATGATCAGAAACATTACGAAAAGTATTTTTTTTAAAATGGAGAAAAGTTTACACTGAAGTTTTCAGCTTTTTCTTTCTCCGTGTCAAAATTTGTTTTTTCTATTTAAAATCTACATATAATCTTTTCATTTCAATGAACAGTACTATTGCCTATATAAGCATATGAAGGACTTAATATATTTATTTAACCTGAAACGACTTTTGGTAAGGCAGTTGGAATAAAAGACCTTTTTTTCTAAAGGCAGTTTTTTTGTTAGAATCTTGCCTTTTACTCAAAAAAAGCCTCTGATAAAACACTAGGGAGATATCAGCAGTTCTCTGATCTGACATGGACCTTTACATCCTTTGTTTTTTTCCCCTAGGACAAAATCAAGGAGTCTGATTGGTTCACACAAGAAGTGTCAGTAAGTCTTTCAAGTTCATTAATAAAGAAAGTTCTCTTCATGTCACAGTTTGATAAAACTGAATGGACATTCTGCCACACTCAACAACATCCAAAGGCTGTTTCAGCCATTTTGCTCAAATATGGAACAAATAAATTCTAGATAAAACAATAGAAAACATTCAATGTAGTGTATAATATAAGAAAGATTGGATTAAGAACTAATTTGTGACTAATAGAATTTATACCATACTTTTACTTGAAATTTAGAAACAGTAACAGTAGTTATTTGTATTTTAATAATTAAGTAAGCTTTTATCCTGGAAAAATTATTCATTATTTGTAGTTACACACACATACACTACAAATATAACTTTGTGCAGCTATATTCACTGCTGTTACCTGGTATTGTATCTTCTCCCTTTATCACTGCCCTTCTCTTACATGATTCAATATTAAACACACACACAGTGAAATGATCTTTATAGCATGCCCCTTCTCCCTCTCTCCACACACAAGCACAGAAGGTTTTAAAGACAGCAAGCTGTAGACAATGCAAACACTTTGCTGAAGAATATTAAAGTCTCATACTGTCTCCTTTGCTGTTTAATATCAATCACCTTGTTAATACCATAAGGCGATCCACGAATGTATGCATTCTTGAATCTAGCCACTTTCCCCAGAGTCATATGCTCACAGCTACATGGTAAACTCATTTGATCCCAAAAGGAGCAGCTCAAAACTAACAGCCCAAAGGATGCCTTCCTGGGAAAATTGGTGTCCCATAGTTAACATCATTGAAGTACGCTGCTACAGAGAAGCCAAACAGTCCTATGCCTGGAAAGCAAATGCCCTCATCGCAGTTGTGGCTGTCACCCTCCTGGATGCAGGAAGTTGGCTGCTTATTTCCACCCAGCCATACTCCAACCAATTACTGACTAAGCAGATAAAGCAGAAACTCATTCAGGAACAGTTTACCTCATCCCTGGGCACTAATCTTTTCTCTAATCTTTTTCCTCTTTTTTCTTTGGTGGAGACAGGCAGCTTAATCAGTTAAGACCAATGTTTAAAAAAGCCACAGACTGAATTCACTTTGAAGCAGTAGGTGGGCCATGAGAGGTGTTTTTGCCCATATCAAAAGATCACTGTGGGAGAAGGAGGATCTACCCACTGGTACATTTGAAAAAGATTCACAATATGAATTCAGACTGATTACATTTATTCTACAAATTATTTCAGAATTTAATGTATATAAAACCAAAATTACGATCATATAATTTACAATATATTTTATGATGTTTCATATTCTGTGATATGTTTCTTCTTGTATAGCAGAACATTCTGCACTAACACAAAGTAAAAAAACATGAATAACTCATCTGCGAACCACAGGAATACATTAAATTATTTTCCATACCATATATCATCACACATTCAACTGCTCAAAAATTATCTAAGGAATTGCCTTTATTTATGAGAAAAATGTCTACTTGGCCTCCACTATCTCAGTGTCTGTGCAATACCTTAGACGTCTCAATGACAAAAAATCAGAAAAGAGGTACTACAGTACTACTTTCACACACAATCACATTATGAAGTGGATTTTACACTATAGTATGAGGATTTGAGGGATACAAAGGAGATCTATGTTCAGCACAGAAAAAGCTCTATCACGGAGAACTGGAAAACTGGGGAGATTTTGTGTATATCATATATAAATAATATATGCAGCAAAATCTATCTGACTGATATTAATCCTCTTGAAATACTGGCATTAAATGAGAGAAGGCTGCAATGGTGGAAACCTAACAGGAAACAAGACAAAAAGAAAGATAAGGTTCATATGAAAACAATAGATGGGGGAGTATTCCCAAAAGGGGAACACTCTATGCTTGGCTCCAGAGAGGGTGGCAACATCCTTCCCAAGCTGCAGAGTACTAGGGGAGGAAAAAAATTGCAAGTGGCAAGAAATTGCCCACGATAACACATAGGTAGCAGAGACATCCATCAGAACGGTAAGCACGATGAGTCCCCTTGGCACTGCTAAAACGAACTGAGTGGGGTTTTGAGTTTCAGGCTTGCCAGCAGGGCATTCTGAGAAATGAAGTCCCAGGACTCCAAAGCACAGGTGCAGTACTGTTCCTCTACAGGATTGGTCAAGAAAGTCACATGTTATGACAGGATACTGTTTGAAACCCCTATTTAGACCCTTGTTGTTGCTCAATAAAGCCGTTCATTTATACACCACATTGGTGCCCATCTGGTCCACACAGACCCATTATTTATTCATTTATTATATAAATAATATTGCCATAGAACTGGAAGCAGGGGTTCAAAAGTTCAGATGCATTGAATTAGTACTCCAAGTGCAAGTACAATATAGCTGCTCTGCCTGCTGACACCTCCAGTGCCTTGCTGGAACCAATAGCAGTTTGTCTTCAACTTTTGCAGGTGTAAAAGTCCTCACAGGACTTTGCTAGCTAATCTAAAAAACAGGCAAAAGGTGAGCAGTCAGCTACACTATATCCTTTCCTTGCATCCAATGCAAGCAGATAAATGTAACATATAATTTTTTTAGGTTGTTCTTAATTCTATTTGTATCCAGAAACTGTTTTGTCCTTATAACTGTAGTACAATTTTGTATGTATAGCTACTATAAGATTGGGTTCAATTCAGGTAAACTGTAAATTGCATTAACAGCCACTCTAAGGAAAGAGGAGTGCATACTCATGGAGAGATGAAAATTGCTGAAGTGCGAACAGTTGAAAATCTGCATTAGTCTTTTAAATGCGACAATACTAATATAGGGCTATATCTGATTCTTCTTAGGGTATAAGATACCAGTAGTTAAGGTTGGTTTGTTGGGGATTTGTTTGGGGTAAATCAGAGAGCTGTAAATCAGTCTTTCTATATATGGAACAATTTCTTCCTTCCTTGTTAATGAAGTGGAATAGTTTCTTTCCATTTCCTAATGGGATCATACACACAGCTAGGAATATTTATTCTAGATTAAAAAATTGATTTAATTTATGGGTTGAATATTCTTCACCGAAGAAGGAAATAAAGTGGACACAATAGCACTTCAGGAGCAGTGGTGTGTCAGTAAATTCTCCATTTCACTTCTGATACCTGTATCCAGGCCTCAGTAGCATTGGGCTGGACAAGCTGGGAGGCTTCAGTCTTCCTCCTAGTCACCCACTCATGTTTAGAGGCAACCTAATTTACTTGTAGATTTATGGCAAATGATGTCTTCCCATCTCATGGTCTGTGGTAACATATGGGACGGAATAGCATATCAACTGCAAAGCACTTTGTACTGAGCAGCCCGCTAGACACCAGTAATAATAATAATAATAATAAATATGGGGCTATTAAAATTTTGAAGTCTCACTGATATCGGATATGCTCAATGGAACTTATCTTTTACCTGAGAGCTCCTTTTTTTTCCATAGTGAAGAATAACTCTTTGAAATCTATACCCTAAACACGACTTCACCTTTAACACCTTCGTAAAGCATGCAGCCAGAGTAAGTGAAGTTGCTTTGACATAATGTTTCTGAAATAACGTGTGCTGGTAATGAGGCCATAATCAAATTACTATCAACTACAGAAGTTTAGATGGAACAGTTTAGCACCATGATATATCAAACATTTTTTGAGATTGGATTGACTTTTATGGAATTTTGGCAGAAAAATTAAAACCACCTAATTTTGATAATATAAGTGTAATCTAAATTTTTTTCATGAAGATATGGTTTTGAGCATTTTACAATATACAAAAATACTTTAAATTCAACATTTGTGTGAAATAAATATCTTTCAATATAAGATATTTAAGTTGGTATAAAACTAATCCATCTGAGATTTCCTTATGTGCAGGGATTTTGATATTTTGAGTTGCCACACAGCTTAATTTAAGTATCTCAAAGCTTTTGCCAAAAACGAAACTTACTCATGGTTTTTGCCCACGATATAGTTGAACATTCAAGTATTAGTCAAACATTTTCCCATTTACTGGTCTTACAAAAAGTTTTTCAACACAGTTTTTTTTAATGTTCAGCTTTACAAACATCTACATTTTTATTACCCCTTATTCATATGCCCAAGTCTTAGTATAGAATACTAACATTGTATCTTTTGAGGAATTACATTCCTTTTGGCATATGGTATATTTGTACGACTACTGTCTGTATCAAATTTTGACAGTGTCTGCAAAGTTTTTACAAGTTAGTTTGATTTGTGTTTGCCACTAAGAAATTACTAGATATTACAGAATAATTAGCAAAATCTTCTTTTGCTGTATGAGACAAATTGCATAAGATTTTGACTCATTGCTGCTATTAGATTACACAGTTTTGACTAGATGACCTCAGCCAATGTCATGGGCTTCACTAGACCACAGAAGGTTTTTAAAAAAAGGAAAGTTCTCTTCAAGTTAATAGCCCAAGCTCATGAAAAGATTTTTCATGATCTATACACTATCAGTTCCTATCTGCTAACTAAATCTGTTTCCTCGTGACAAATTCCTTCCCAGAAATATCCTGAGTGACAAAAAATTGTCAGATGACAAGAAAATGGTTTGGCAACATGTGGCAAATTTTTCTGAAGAAGATATGGTCTTTCCAGAACACAGAAATAGTTAAGAACCTTCTTTTTTCTATTCTAAGATTAAACAAAGCTCCCCTCCCCTCAAGCATTTTGAAGATTTTCCCTTTATATATATTTTTTTGTTTGTCTATTTTAAATCTTGCTGTTGAGCATTCACAGGCTGCTGAGTATGGGCAAATATTTAACTATTAGTTCAAAGGCAAAAAAAATATAGAAATATCAGTGTTATTTCAAGATATCTCCTTGATTGATGAATATTTAATTGTCCTTCCCATTTTTCAGATGATGAATTTCCTAAGAAAAGTACTGCTAATTTACTAATAAAGAAGAATATTGCCAGAATTGTCCAAAACTTGTCTCATGTGATTTTATTAAGTGATGAATGTACTCAGATTGATATGATCCGAGAATGCTATGTGTCCTACAAAGTGCCAGCCAAATCAAACACATAAACAAAAATCCATAACGTAAGTCATATAATAAAGTTGTCAATAAGAACAAGCTCTTACACCACAGTACAGACTGCATAGACATATTGTGAGTCTATCTGCTACATATGGAGATTACAAAAATGGTTTTATTTAACACATATCAAAGACACACTGGAAAAGACCCCCAGTGCAAAGGAGTGAGACAAATATTCAATAATGGCATATGCTTGGCTTCACTTCGAAATGTTTAAATTTGCCATGAAAAGACGAATCTGTTTTTAACATACGCTCCTTTAACTCTGCCAAGTACAGGCTTTTGCTACTGAAATATGAGACTTCAAACTGCTGCCTTTGAAAGCCCTTCTTTTTAAACTGACTCGTACACATTTCGCTTCCCTTTATCTCATTGAATAACACAGGGAACCTTTAATGAAGGCCTTCTATTCTTTGCTTCATATAACAATAAGCCATTAGAATAGCCACACTGGATCAGTTCAGCTCAGCACCTCATTTGCAGCACTGGCCCAGAAGTCTACCATTTATTTGGCATGCATCCTAACAACAAAACCAGAAAGGCTCTAAAGATTTAATTTCTCTTTGCAAGGAAATCACATTGTTCTGACAGAAAAATTATATAAGGGCATAAAGTTGCTGAAAAATAGAAGCAATTATAAAATCAGGAGTTCGTATTAAATTCAGTCTGCAACAATAGTGTCACTGTATATAATGCTACTCATTAAAAGACATTAATACTGCAATAGTTACAACAGCAGAACAATTCTGTTTATTCATCTCTCTAAATGAACATCTTAAACATCAGCTGCTATTATTATATTTAAAATATCAAGTTAGTAATGCCAATGTTGTCTACCGAATAGGCAAAATACAGACATTTTAGAACTGTTAGGTGCTGGTAATATGCCTTACTACTGTGGCATACTGACTGCAGATTTGTCTATTTACGATTGAATTTGTATATTCTGTCGACATTTATAATCACCTAATTTGTGACTCCATTTCTTAGGTACATGCCTACTTTCTTTCTATGTGATATCGCCTTCCATGCATTTATATCTCATTCTGCCAAAACAAAACATGTATTGTATATCTGCACTCTGTTCATCAGGGCTAAATTAGAATTTGTAATGTACAGGTGAAAGACTAAATATCCCATTACAGACTTCCATGGACAACTAATTTTCAAGGAAGATATTTTCCATTAGAAATGGTCAGTTTATAAAGGTTATAATGTCTGGGCAGTTTTCAAATTTCATTAGTTGTTTTACTAACAACTCCATGAATAAAGCAAAGAACTGCTGTCCTCTTTTAACATTAACATTATCAAGACTTTCTGATTCCCATACAAAAAGTGCTAGGAGTAGACATTTCTATATAAGTTAATCTCCACATTCTGTGAGTTTTAAAAATTTACAGTATACATATAATAGTATTCATCATCTCTTTCCAGCACAATGTAACCAGGCTATCTTAAAACCTTCCTTTAAAAACAAAACTAAATAAAACAAAACTCCTAATAATATTGTCAACATGGCTCTCTCACTCTTCACACAAATCACCCCTGAGAGAAAGAGCAGGAGGATATGTCTTCAACTTAGTGTACCCGATGAAAAGAAGAGTATAAAGACATCCTTACCGGAAGGCAAAGGAGTCATGAATTCTATATTGTCTAGGGAAAAGGATTAATTTTTGCTGTAAAAATAGGGTAATGTAGCATAATTATGGTTTACAGCTTGATGTAAGTCCTAACAAGGTGAGTTCTCCTTGCTCTGAGTAATTTTCAGACTATTTATAACACTTCAACCTATCAGAGCTGAGTCTGGATAAAGGTAAAGGTATGCATGCATACATATACCTGAGCTGCATCAGCCTCTCTTTTGCTCATGTTGGTTAGCGTGTTCATGTCGGCCCCTAGTGAACTGATTCAACTTCTTAACTTATAGAGAAAAGAAAGAAGTAAAGTTTTCCTACGCTAAGCATTTGAACTTCTAGAATGAGAAAAATTATTCCCTAAGAATACTGATGTTTTTCTGTTAATAGCCCCTAGTGTGACATCCCCAAATGTAATGTCTGCTCGCTTAGCCCTGTAAGGCTATCCACCCAAAAGAAGGATACTCTAAATAAACCTGCGTCCTAAGGACCTCACTGTCACTGTCCAAGCTTGCTAGGCCCTGGCAGGTGAATTTTAGGAGTAAAGGGTGAGACCAGCTCTGCGCAAGCTGAGCCTCACCTAAAAAAATCTATTGCACAGGCTTGAAGGATATATCCACACTTGTAAAGCCCTGCAGCGACAGGCGAGGGACGAAACGGCAGGTGAGAAGGTGCACTGGAAGCCTCAGACCTAACCCTACATGCAGGATTTATAACGCTGCTGCTGCTTTTGAGAACACATGCAGCACCTCTCTCGAGAAGAAAAGACAGCGCAGAAAGAATCACGTCTTGTCGATATCACTTGGGGAGTCTTTCCGCTGTGCCTTTTGCAACCGGACTTGTTTGTCTCCCATTGGCCTTTTTAGCCATCAGCACGCTTGTAGCAAGGCTGGGTAGAGCCCTTCCCAAATCTTCATTTGTGAAGCCTAGCCATGCTGAACATCTGCAATAGTGATGTCTACCTTAGCGAGGTATTGTGTTAAACATTTTCAATTGCAAGTATTGTTGATGAGAGATGTAGTCAAAAAGGTGCTATAACAAACCCTACAAAACTGAAAAATTAGGATGCTTTTTAAATTCAATACCCAAAATAATTAATGTGCATTTTGCCATTAATCTTCCTTCTGTGTCTAACAATAGAAGCACCACTACCATTTTATATGTTCAGGTTACTGTAAAGACAGACAGTTTGTCAAAGCCTCAGATATAATGCTGAACAGTTCAGAAAAGTGAACAACAGAAAGGTTAAATCTTTTCACTTGTCAGGACTCACAATGTTCTATAGTCTTTAGATCTCAGTTGCTTTTTCTTAAAAAAATATAGAGATTCCTCACAAAGAACAATGAAGATAAAACCAGAAACTGTCCTGCCTCATTGAATTCCCAGGGCTAGGGTCCATTGTAAAAACTCACAATTACACATCTGAATACTCACAGACCATGGTCAAATCTAAGTTTATAAAGTCAGCATAATTTAATCCTTTACAAAGTTGGAATGTCAAGTGTTGCAACACATGTTTCTTAATGTATTTTTTGGGGTTTTAACTAAATGAAATTTTAAGTATGCTGCAGCAGATGAAGCAAATTGAAAAATGGTGACAATATTCACAGTGCATAAACCACAGTTTTCACACAAGAAACAAAACACCTTCTTTCACTGGTAAGAGATCATGCACTTTAGCATTTCCACTCTGATAGCTGTAACATTTTTCTTTGTGATGCACCAACTATATAGAGTATTGGATTCTTTTCTTTGATACCATGATCCAAATTCGTGATCTCTGCTGGAAATCAACTTCAGGCACTGCAGAGAAAATTCCATGCTGATTTGCAACTGAAATCAGTACACAATCTGCTTTCACACACAGGGACAAAGCTTCTGCATTACTGTATATTGCACTGTAGTAAGTATGCTGTTACGATTTGGTTTTTTAAATAAAAGAATGGTTTTATTTCTCTTGCAGATAGTGTTGGATGGGGTTTCCTTTCCCTTTTCAAACTGTCAAAAAATAGACAGTACTTAGTCGTTCTCTCTTCCAATGTAATGGATATACCTGTCTCTATTCTACGGCTATTATGGGTTAGTTCTGATTTCTGTCAAGATAAACACAACCCACCCCCATCTCATAGGAAATAATTCTCTACACAATAGGTTCACTGTATGAAATGAGTCACACTGCTTCCTGGGGTAAGTTGCAGAGCAAGAGTTAAGGAAAACAATGTGGTCACTAAGTATTAGCAAATATGACTTCACACTCCTCTCAAATTTGATGAGCTCATATTGAGGATAAAAGTGAGGAGAAAAATAAAAATTAAACCATTTGTATTGTAAAAAATTGTTCATGCATAATCATTTACAGTAATGTGCAAATAAACATTGCCACATGTGTACCAAAGGCTGGTTTTCCTTTCATCACCGTAAATTCAAAGTGCATTAAAACTTCTCATTCAAACTTCTAAACATTAACAATTAAAGGCTACATACTCCTGTCTTATCCTTAAACTATTGGAGAAAATGAAATAAATCTGCTCTGTAGTGTTGATGCTAATTAGGATGTTATAATTAAAAATGCTAAAGTGACCTTTGTCAACATTTGACTGTTTTCTATGGCTTGAGGTTAAAACTGTCAACAGCATCAGATGACATGTGATGTCACCTTAGTATAACTGAAGCAGGTAAAAGGCCAGAGGGAAATTTCAGGAAATTGCCTAGCAAGCCCTGAGAGAGAAGTAGGCAACTTATTTCCAGAGCTGGATTTGGGCAAAATATAAAGGTCACAATCCCTTTTGTTTTATGTAAGTGTCACTGTGGATCTAATTGTGGACAACTGACAGATTTTACCCCAGGATGTTGGAAATGAGAAGTGCCAGCATAATCAGTCAGAAAAGACTATAATGCCACTTTTAGACTTGCCATATGATCCTCTTAACTTTATATGTTTGACACAGCCGAACATCATGTTGCTTGTTAAGAGTACTTTGAGAACTGCTCTGCCTCCAACATAGACTCTGACAGTCTTGCTTTAATGTGGATGGATCGAGCCTTCATGTTTGACAGAGAAGATACTCAAGAATACATTCTGTGATCAAAGCAGGACAGAACTCAGAAAGATTATGTGAAACTTACAGTCTTTTTATCTATTCAGAAAGACCTTGTCACCTTTTTTTTTTCAGCAAGCATGAGAAGACTCTGTATAGTGTTGCTCTTTTGATACAATAAAGCAAGGCTCAAAATACAATTTTGAAGATGTTACCAATGAATTAATACATTGATTTCAGTGGAATTTTGAATCCATTTTAGTAACTGATTTCAGGCGATGTTGCTGTGAGAGTCCTTTATGGAGATTTGGCTATCATTGTGCTCAAAGCCTTTGTGCACTTCCAATTGAGGAAGTAGCTAT
>JAWMRA010000090.1:50979449-51041180 GCA_035584735.1 Pseudotriccus pelzelni | reverse complement strand
GTTTTGTGGGTTAAAAACCAATTGTCTGTCTGTATAATTGCACTTACTGTATTATTTTAATAAATTGTTATTCTGACTTATAATCTCTCTTTTGAGTTGAGTTCAATTCCCCTGCTGGTTAACATTTAAACCAGCACAACAAGACAATGTCTCTTAATAGCATGGTTAGTTTAAAGTTACCAATAGCTATTATTGTGCCTCTTCACAGGTATACTTAGGTATTTTTATGCCCTTCAGAATTCTTGCAATGTAATTATACAATGTAATAACATGTCTTTCCTGGTGATAACAGAATATTACATTGTACTACACCATCCTGATAGATGAAGCTTGCCCTAGATCACATTGGCCTCTATAGTTTTAAAATAAAAATAAGTAACATTCTTTGCTATTTTCAGCATAGAAGGAATCATCTACAACATAGTGTTCATGTAATTAAAGACTTCAAAACAGCACCCACACTAACACAGGGTGAATTAAAGAAAGTAATTCTATATACTTATACTTTCTAACTCCTAATACTTCACTTGAATTTTATTTTTTTTTTAAGTGAGTAGATACCCATTTTCTCCTCTGAAGTGTGAAGTCCATGACTGTAAGCCAGGAAATCTGAGTTCAGTTCTTGTTTCTACCCGATGAGCTTGCATAATTTGGGGTAAATTCCTTTCTTTATTTATCAAAATAAAATGTATTCCTGGAAGTTATACAGACCTTCTGTCTATGAAGTGCCAATAATCAGGGTACCAAAAAGAAGCCATCTGCAATTTGTTCTGTCTCTTGATACTAAAGCATCTAGAGGACAATTGCATTTATGTTCTAGACTTACAATCTGAAACATCCTTCACTGTATTTTGATAAGTGTTTAACACTTCTGCAAATTTAGCTTCAAACTCATATATGTTAATTACAGTCTAAAATGCACAGTAAAAATGCAACAGATCACACATTTTCTCTGTCCTATGTTTCTGAAGAAAAATCCAGGAGCTAGCATTCACCTGTCTTCAACAGAAGTTTTATTTAATCCTTTATACAGTGTGTTGCCAATCCAAAGAAAACTGAAACCCCTGTCTCTCATTCTTTAAATGGCTATTCTTGAAAAGCCATAAATTACCTTTTTTGTTAAACCTTGCAAAAGGTGATGTTTTTACCAACAAATGAACAACAAACCTAGACCCTTGAAACATATTGATCGATTCCTTTTTTTTTCCTAATCATCCTTTTCCGTATTTGTCATATTGAGGCAGTGTAAATCCTCTAGTGCAAACTCTCCTAATTTCAGTAGCTGTTTTTTCAGTGACAAACATAATATTGATTTCACCCTCATAAGTAAAGAAGAGGGTAACAGATTCATGCATGCTTTAACAACCTACAGAGCTAGGTTCTGTATTGTTAGCAGAATAATGTAAGCTACTAATGTTTAGAAAAAGTTAAATCTGAATTTCTTTGAGAAGTATAAGGGATTTAGACTCCATTAAAAGGCCCAGCACAAAATATTTCTATGAAAACCCAGTAAAAAATAATATTTATTATTTTATATTCTTTTCACTATAAATTATATACCTATAATTTTATACTTAAAAATTTATATATATACTGATAAGTATGTATATATTTTTTTAGAACACAGAATTTGAGGCATATTTACAGTGCAATGATGTAAACTCATATGAATTTTCAAACTGCATTTCTAGATTGCACCATGAGGATGTAAGAAAGGGCACTAATGACACGGTACTTCAAAGAAAGATAAAAAAGCATTTCCTTCACACATTGAACTAGGCAATATTTTCTCATTTAAATACAGGAACAAATGACTTCTTAATCCTATCTTAGATTAGTATGCAAAATAAAAGAATGGTAACCAACATGGCCTTATTTCTAATATTATCACATATAGTATTATTTTTATTAAATAATTCTGCAACCTTTAAGAAATGTTAAACTAATCTTACTGAACCTTTTCTCTCCTTGGAGAGACGCTGCTTTTTCCTGTGAACACTGCCCTTAAATGCTGCTTATGGTTTGAAGTCAGGCAGACTTAGAACAAACAGTGTGGTACACTCATGTAGATATAGAGTCTGCAAGGCCATTGTTTATTTTCTTTTCAGAGGTGTTAGCTATTTTTGTAGCACACGCACACTACCTATATCTACCACCTTTGCCATGTATTTTTCTGACATAACTGCTGCTATTCCAGACATAACTGAAAACACATATGCACAATTTAAGTTTAATTGCAAAAGTATTGTATCCAGACAGCTAATTAAAAACAATTTTGTCTAAAAGTGTATTTTCAGAGAAAAGGATGTTTTTCATCTTAGTTTATGAGAAGTTAAACACAAATTTCATTCCTGTTTATTTCATTCATATGTCTAACAGAAGAATATTAAAGTCAGGACAGAGCCTTAGCAGAGTCCTGTGAATCACTAATTGAAAAAATTCAGAACAGAATATAGACTCAAAACTGCATGTATATATTTTACATTCTTCTTTTTACACTGACTCTCAGGCTGCCTTTACATTGCAGAAAATGAAAAGCACAGACATCCTCCTCACCAGAAGAATGCCCACAGAAGCCAACTTCCAAATTGCTTTCAGCATTCCCAGTACCAGGGATGACAGGTTGCCTCAAGAGTTCTAACTTGTGTAGCCAGCTCCTGACAACGGTGAGGGTCCTATTTCCCTTAAATTATTTCTGACTTAAAGCTGGCCATCATAAATTTGTTATATCAGCACCAGTGATTACTAGAGTCTACTCATTTATAATATCTTTATTTTTTTAATAATTAACATAAATGTGTATTTTTCAATAATTTTCATTCAAATACACAATCAAAATTGTTGAGATTTTTTTGGAAGTGTTTGGAGTTATTTGGGGCTGGTTGAGAAAATTCTTCTCTCGCCAAGGAAATGCTAGATTTTGTTTCATATTTTCCTGCATGTTTTGTTTAACATTCTTTAAGACAGATGCCACCTGTGCCCTGAGAAGTGCAGTGCCTGTTGCCAAGGAAACAACACTCTTCTCTTGCATTCTCTCCTCTTCCCTCCCCCTCTCCTTATTCCCATGCCTCAGCATCAAGGGCAAATAGGAAAAGGTTTCCACGATTGATAACATAAAAACAACACCTTCAAATACTTGTGTAAAGTAGCATAATATTCCAGTAATACCACAAATTTGGAAGACCTCTTAGCAGAAGTGTAAATCATAAATTATGACTTTTCATTAAAACTTTGCCATAGATAAGAGGGTATTTATAAGCATTACACTCCTGCAAATGCAGACTGTTCAAACACAGAGAAAGATGCTCTGAAGAAAAAAGGTCTTCACCAAAACTGCCTGTAGCCCAGGGGAACAACTCAATTGATTACAACTGCATGTAGCCACAGGTACGAAGATTTTCCTCAACAGTACAGCCAAGATTTAGTACCCAATTACCTGTAACAATAACAACAAAAAACTTAAATCCCAACCTAAGCAGTACACCTGGATCAAAGCAAAGTTGGCATCCTTATCATGCTGGGTTCCCTATATGCTCCTTGGTTCCCATAAGCCCACTTCTAGTTGTTTGAGCACCTAAAGGAGAGGTGAAGCAACCTTATCTGTAGATGTCTAACCCCATTTCCCGAGCCAGAGGAATACACGTGCACATCATTATCACACAGCATCTTCTTGGGAAACAAAACTAGTTCCCAAATATTGTACAAAACAAAAACAGAAGAAAAGAGGAGACCATTTAGTCATTAATACAAAGCCACAGAATAAAAAACAAATGCAGAAACGGACGCAGAAATGCATATCATTACTCTGCCTCTAGAGAAATCACAGTTTAGCTATTCATGACTTCAACAATAACTGCATTCATTTCTGGCTCCAGCAGATAGAGCATGAATTGCAACCAGACAGTAAATGTTGTTTTCAAACTTTTCGATGCCATTAGGAAATAGAAGGCAGAGGTGCTCCCAGGGCTGTGGGCGCACCAAGTTGCCTGCTCTGCCCAGGCTCACTTCCTCTCCAGGCACCAGTCCCAGCCCTGTCCCCCACATTGCTTCCTGCATGTGAAACCTCACAATCCATTTGCCTCAATGGTTGAATGTGCAACACAGAACAGTATTCTGTTGCTCCCCACCACTGATCAGGGAGATGGAAGAGAACAGTCTTTTACTATCAAGAAAGATTTCCCAAAGCTCTTCTGCAAAAGCTTTTAGTCTTCTCTGTTTAAAAACAAACCCAAACAGAGCACCTACTATTAACAATTTAGTAGAAAACAGACATAACTTACTGATGTGCTGCATGTTGTGCTCAGGTATTTTGTACCTGCACATGATAATATTTTCAAAAAGAAGAGTATCCCAAATAAAAACATGTAGTCAAAAGAGTCCTAAACTACACTGAAAGAACGTGGATCTTTTAAAATAAGCATTTAATGCAAATAACTTTCATTTTTGAGGGACTTCTTAAATATATAATAATCAAACTGATCAGCTAAGCAAAGGCACATATAGTATATGAATATAGAAAGACCAGGCAGGTTCAGGAAACCTGGGCTTTGCTGCTTTCTCTTACACAAGACCAGCGATGCCTTGTGTGAATGAAGTTCTCTGTGCAACTACTTTAATTGAAAATTAAAAAAAAAAAGTTACACTTTCCAACAACTGTGTTCACAGCTATCAGTGGAACCTTCACAATAGCTAGTTAGATATTTCACATACTGAAGTATGTGGAACTGCACACAGTTCCAGCTTCTATCTTGGATCATGATCTTGTATCCCTGAAGGAAGTAAGACTTACATTCACAGGCTTATCTAAGCCTGTTGTCTGACTTTGAACTCTAAGTGTAGCACATAATATTGCAAAATATACACATTTCTATGTTTGAAAAAAAGACAGTTCTAATAACTTTACTAAGATTCTAATGGAAATGATCGTATTATCTTGAACTAACCAAGAAATATGTCGCTGTCTTTGCAGAAAACATGGTAAAGCCAAAAGTAAGCTACAAGGCTTGCTGTTCTTTAAAAGAATGTGTTTGAGTTAAAACAGGCCATTTTGCAGTCAGCACACTTTACAGTAATGTCTGACGCGAACTTTGAAAAAGAAGGATTCTGAGGTCCAGAATGATGTTAAAATCATAACAGGTATTTCTACTTTTTTGAAATAATGGAGAGGAGAAAACTATCATTTTAATCCGAAAATGTATTTTCAATGTTCTCTGCTAGTCATAAAAATTGACAGAATGCTTATTTTTATTGTGATTAGATCTGAAATTAATTTTGACTATGGCAAAGAGCATGAAATTGAAATCTCTTCCTTGTTCCTGCTCTGTAAACAATGATTTAAACAGTTCAAATTAAAATTAATGTGCTTTTTTTTTAATCTCCAAATTTTAATGGGGAGTGTAAAAGTACATTTATAGAATGAAATCTCCAATATATGACATAGCCACATGCTTTTCAGCAGCAAATTTTACACTAGTCTTACCAAATCACAATTTATATATATGCTTCTAAAGAGATATTCTTAAATTGACTGATCTTTTAAGAAAAGTACATAAGAAGTTCCAAGAGATCACAAGCACCTTGTTAAAGAGTTAGCAGTGCACCAGAATAAGAAACTAATTTTCTTACCATCTTTGCCCTTTTGAGCACCAGGCAGAGACAGTGAATGCATCCTGGAAAACTTTGGGAATCCCAGTTCAGATTGTGAAGTGAGCTGAAAAGGTGATGGAGAGACTTAGGGCTAAAGTGTGGTGGCAGTGGGTGGGAAATGGCTTTCTCGGGGTTTTTTGAGGTCATATATGAACTGAATAGCGATCTTAATTCATAGTCATACACACGTCCTGAGTCTGAACTATAAAATGCATTTCATGAAGACAGAAATTATTCATTAAATATCATCAACTCAAGGGCGTTTATGATGAAGTCCGGTTTTTATGGCATTTTTTAAGTCTTGCATGAGAGCCATGGTGTCAAGACTGAATATGCTAACAAAAATATTACTTATTAAAATAATTGCAAGTTTTGAAGAAGTTTGGAATTGCAAGTTTATTCAGGATTTTGTTCTAGAAGTCTGGAACAAAATCAGCTTCTCAAGCAGAATTTAACGGAAATGAGCTTCTTTAACCATATTTTCTCTACTGGATCTCCTGACATATTGTGTGATCTCTAGTGACAGCGGTGTGTTCATGTCTCTACTGATATGTTCAGATGTGTAACAGCACTTTACAAAATGAGTTCCTTTTCACATGATATGGTATATTTAATTTGATTGACTAGCAAACCTGACAATGAATCAAGTGGATAATCCCTACATATGTTTTGAAATTTATTTATACAAACAGAATATTCTGCATGTTGATTATATTTTGGGTTTATAATATTTCATTCCAAAATAACTTTGGTAAATTAAATACACTAAAGTGTATTTAAAGTGTATTTACACTGAAATATAAAGTTGTGTATGTCCTTCCTTCATTTAGGGTCCTACATAAATATAATTTAAAAAAGGGATTTTAATCTCCTTTACTTTGCAACAAAATCAAGTTATAAAGAGAAATAAGCAAATTATAAGATTAAGTTAATTGTTAAAATCCTTAACAAAGGGTCAAAGAAACTATTATTTCAGTAAGTATTTCCATATAAAAAACCAAGCACACTAATATTTTAAAAAACAGTACATTTGCAAAGTATTGTTGTGCCCATTTAAAATAATGATATCAACACAGGTAAGTAAAATTAATAAGCACAACACCAGAATATTTCTATTAAATATTTATACCTTTTTATCAGGTGCATATCTAATTTATTCTACAAGTGAAAACAGTTATGACTAGAAGTAATATTTTCATGTAGTTCCAAACCCATTAGCTTGTAATTCCATAAAAAACATTTTTCTTCTTTCTGGCATTACTTTTCACAGTTGTAGATGATGAAAATAACCTGCTAATAACTGAATGCATATGCCTAAGCAGTAATTTCATTTACTTGCTACTTATGCCCTCCAATTAAAGGAATATTTATTTTTTTCTCCTTAAAGTTAACAATGTTAACATCCTTTTATCATAAACCATAGATTTTTCACAGCAGGAAATTATATAATCAGATCCAAGTAACCAAGCTATCTTTTTTCTTTCTTCCTTACATACTCCAAGCTTGCCAGCAGGTGATGTTGAGAAGCTGAGAAGAATAAATACTAAGTATACTGCGAACTATGACAGCCAAATTATCTACTTCCAGCTGAACAGAACTCGCACTGAAAACACATCAGTAGATGATTTAGTCGTTTAGGACAACAGAATTTATTCTTATAATTTAAAACAATTCTCTGTTTCTTATGCAGTAGCTCAAAGTATGTCAATGCTTATACTCTGCTGCATTAAGGGAGCCCTGCTGTTCTTTGGTAGTGTATGTTAACATCATCGGTGTCCATTAACTCTGACACATATTTTTAACATACTGTATCACATTTGAACTGCTGGATTGCCACAGCACAGAGGAATGTGCCGACAGGGTTTTAATGCTTTGTATGACTTAAAGCGCCTTGGTGATGATTCAAGGGCATTCTTAACATTTTCTTCATTTTGGGGGTTTTTTTGGAGAGAAAGTGGTGGAAAAGAGAGCCATTTCCTTTGCACAGAAACTGAATACATGAGGTTACTGCAGAAAGTGTATCTTCTCAGTGTAGTTGCAACTTTATGAATATGTTCAGGTCATCAAATCTTTCATGACTTTATTTCTTGGATGTATGAACAGCAGTGTGCTGCTAGTATGGCTTATTTTTATTATTTTTCTTTTCAAAGTAGGATCTTCAAAGTTACTGATGCATTGAGGACTATCAGCACACAAGAAAACCAACAAATAAATTATGTAATAATATTTAATATATATATTTAATTTATATTATATATATATAATATATGGCATTATGAAATGCAGTCTATTGCCTTGACAGTAGTTTCCATTCCTCATAATTACTTTTCATAATTCATTTAACTTTGACTTTTTTCACAAATGGATTTCTGTTCTGCCTGCTTCTCCAAGTAAAGAACAAAAATAATTAAATTCTTTTGCTTCCTTAAAATTAATAGGCTTGCAACTTTCATCTCATAATGTACAAAGTGGATTGCTAAGATGAATTGCCTAACAATACTGAAAAATTGTCTTAGTTCTCTTGGATTGCCATTCCTCTTTCACTTTATGAGGTTTCTACACTGATTAGTTTATAATTTATATACTTCATACTCACATTCTCTGTCACAATTCACATACAGTTGTTTCAAATAAATATTTGTTTTCCTCAATCAGGATAATTTCATTTCTTTTAACTCAATTTTAAGTTTCCAATGTACTGAAAGTAAAAAAAAAATGTACACAGTTGTCCATACTTAAAATTGATGATGGGCAAGCAAGGTTGAATATAAACTTTGTAATAAAGACTGCTGAGGATTCTCAGGGCTTCTAAAAAGTAAAACTTTTTTGCATAAGCTGTTTCTCTGTTATTACATTTCAGGATCAAAGGTAGCCTGCACCTTTCCCTTATCTCCGTATACTCCTTGAGTTCAGGGCACCCCTTTTCCTGACATTACATAGTCCTGAAAATCTAGGAAGACACAGAGAATTCTCCGACAATACTTGATCAAGGATAAACTATTACTTCAGTATTTAAAGTTGAATGGTTTTTATTTCAATGTTTACTCCACTTTCCTTTTTCATCAGAGCAGATTCTTGCATAAATCTTTGCTCTACTACATCACTTAACCTTTAGGAACTCTGAAGGATTTAAGTTACAAAATTCCTTCTGAAACACACTCAGGATCATTGTCTCAGCCTATAAGCTCTGTGCATTACCAAGGATATAATCAAAACAAATACTTTTTCCCTTCAAAGATAAAACTTGTCAACTTAGGTTTTTTTCCTTGATACAGTTCCAGACTTCTCAGTCTTCTGGGTTAAAGAGATTTTAAAGATGCTTTTACAAAATAGCAAATCTAGCAAGTCTGGCAAGAGAGCTCATCAGGACATTTAGCAACATCTATTATTATGACAATACTAGAAAATGCCCACCCGTCTAACCATTAATATTTTTCCTGGAAAGACTCCTGAATGAGGAGCAGGAAATTATATTTCTTTGCTTCTTGATTGCCTCATCCAAATACATTATGTAGGTGTACATAACATCAACTCAAATAACAGTATTTACAGAAAAAAACTTATCATGGAAAAAGGAGGAAACTAGCATACAAATATACATGATTTTTGAAACATAAAATAATTTGAATTGTTATAAGTATTAATCTTCAGAAATAAAATAATTTTTTTTCTTTCTCACAGATCATGTCTGTTACCAGATCCTTAGGTTACGTACTAAGAGTAGTTGCATGTCTCAAAATTTATTTCTCAGAGAGAAGCTTTCCTTTCACTGTTTTAAAGTACAGACTAGGCTAAGCATCATGACAAGATTAACAGGGATCCAAGTTATTATGTAATAACTCAGGCCTGAAGTCAGCCAAGGAAAAATTGTATTGGTACCTTAACTTTTAACCACATTTTGTTTCAAATTATAAGCACGTAACAACAACGTGTCATTTTAAAAAAGAAAGAGTTAGAAATCCTTATGGATTCAACCTGGTAAAAAGCTTCATGGAATCTTTATTCTCACTTTACATTTTCATTGACTGTAAATGCAACACGGTTTAGACAATTATTCTTATCAGTTATTTCCTACGTGGTTACAACCACATTCCTTGATCTGACTCAGGTTATATATTTGTAAAATAGGCGTAAAATTTCAAAGAAAAATTTTATGGCAAGCCTGTATTAATTGCTCTAAATAACCAAGCAGAGCAAATCTTAGGGGCATCTTACAGCAGGGGGAGCTCTAAGACAGGCTGTGCCATGTAACATTGCACCACAGTCAGAAGCACGGTGTGGAAGGAATGCAGGCAAGAGGGATGTGAGGACGAAACAAAGGTTAGAAAACATTTTCAAAACATATTTGAGACACAAACAGAAAAGAATTCACCCAGGTTAACTCAATATATGATGCAAAACACAGGACCTTATTTTATGGAACTATGAGTTCCTACTTAGAACTATAGCCTGAGGTGAGGAGGAGGTTAAATAGGAAAGTCAATGATAAACATAAAAAGCATTTTGACAGACTCTCTAACAAAGAGTTTCAGAAAAGCAAGCTCGCAATGTATCAGTGAATTCTTTTTATAACAACAATAACAATAAAAGCATATGAAGAATAAGTATCTTCATTTTCCCAAAATGCTTAACAAATAATTTATATCTCAGTAAACTACACTAGATTTTGTTGGTGTCTTCACTTTGATTTTGCACTTTTTTACTTGATAATTTGAAGATTTCTTTTCAAGACTCTTCTAACTTTTTTCAAGCTGGTGCACTTTTTTGGGGTTTTGTTCATCATGATTATTGTCTTACACATTAGCCCTAGCCTTGGAGTCAGATAGTACAAAGAAAATAAATCTGAATATCTAGTAATTTAAACAATTATGTAGACAATGTGAAATGTGATAAAGTTCTCAGAATTTGTCTGGTGAAACCACGGATTTTAGACAAATCATAAGTGAGAATGGAAAATTCTTCTTCAGAAGATGATGACCACAGATCTCCATTTTACTGCAATACCATTTCCCCTGGTTTCAGAGCTAAAAGCAATATACAGCTAATAAGAAACTGTATGCATTCTAGTGTCCTAATAAAAATTTGAAATATTAAATTCTGTGTGTAGACATAAATTAAAAATGGCAAATATAGAGAAATAATAATAATAATAAAGTAGTATGTCAAAAATGCTATCAATGTATATTTTTAAATTAGCAAGTAGTCACTGGTAAAAATTCATCTACATCAGTATTGGTTTCTTTTTTTTTTTTTTTTTTTTAATAAAGTATGTTGCACAAAATTCTTCTACAGAGTAAAATGTATCCCAAACAGGAACATGAAAAATACAGAAACTGGAAAAACTATAGTAACAAAAGGCTTTTTGATTCATGATCCAAGGCAAAAGAAAATCTGACACAATGAAATTTAATTACAGTTGTTCCCCACGTTAACTAGGAAATGATTTACACATTTCAAGGAAATAATTAAAAAGTGCAAAATTGATGAACACCTTAAGATACCTCTATGAATGGCAAAAACTGTAAATAGGAAACATTGTAAACATGTGTGTAAGAAGGTAATGACGCTAAGAATCTATTTATTAATCTTTCACATCCTGAAAGTGTAATTTCTTAGCATCAGCAGCTGTTAAAACATGGCATGGCCACTATTCTGTTTCCCTTCAGGACAGACTCTGAAGTCCCAGATATTTCTGACAAGAGTAGTCTGTGAACTGTTATGTGTACGTGGGTGAGGGAACTCCTCACGTGGACTCTTCAGCAAATCAGCTGGCATTTGGAAGCTTATCTAGCTATACTTCTGCTGGAAGTAAAATGTTAATACTGGTTTCTAAAAATATCTGGTATAATTTGAAATCCACTACTGCATTTGACTCTATAACAATCTCCCACAGCAGTGAATCACAAAGACTAATTAAACATTGTTCCCTGAATTTCTCTTATAATTTTCTTGCACCAGAATGTATACTATGTCCTTTTCTGTTCTTTCTCTAGCACAAGGCAAGAGGCAGATTACAGCCTCTGTAGTTTTTTAGTAAGTCTCAAAATTACATACTAGTAACTACAGGCAGTGAGTGGTCCCATAATTCTAGTGATGTCGGTTTTTCAAATTTGAGAGACTGCATAGGAATTCTGCACAAATTCCAGATATAAAATTATAACTTTGTGGTTGAGGCTTTAATTTCATTGCTGGAGATTTCTCCTGCCTAAACATCAGCGACTAAACCAGGACGTCAGATATCATACGAGGTCTTACATATATGCATCTCTCACATATATACATCTTTCTGGAAACTGCAGCTGTATGAACTGCAGAGAGCATTTCTGCCACTGAGACATAAGCTACCAGTTTTAAAATAGAGACTACAGAGTCCAAGAGTGACGTGACAAGACCTATGGGCCTAATTTGCAAAGCACATGTATTTCCACCTGGAGAAAGCATACTAAAAAGCTTTTGATAAAATTAACAAAAAGTAGATGCTGCCTGTACTTAAGCTGACCTGCAGAGCACTTTAAAAGTGGGAAGAAAGGACACAGATCCCTGTCTAACTCTGGCACAGAAGTGGGATCAGAGACTACATTTCCTTCAGACACTCCTATCTTCCTTCCCACCACCCTATCCCAGCTTCAAGACAATGAATTCATTATTAGAAATATACAAGTAAATTTGGCTTTGAACAGTAAAACCAAAACAAAGCAAATCCTGATGGATGTACTACATATAGTAAAAATACTGAAAAAACCCCCAACACGGTGAATCAACAGTACTAATTTTCTAAATTACCATTTATATTACAGCAACTCCTACAGGAGTAATTGTTCTTAATACTGTCTACAAATATATGAGACTGCTGCTGTATCAAACCCCCTGCAATTTAAGGGGGAAAACAGATAGTAACTTGCCAGCTAGACAAGGGATCAGTAATGGAGATTTGATTAATTCACTTGTTTTATATTTTTAGCTATTTAAATAATAAAATATAATTAAAGCTACTAAAAAAATTTCTCATTTCAAGTTTTTCACATAAGAATAAGAATGTAACAGTAACAAAGAGCTATTAAAACTCTAATGCTTTACTTCTGTGCTGGAGATCAGAATATTCCGAAATTAAAAGGTGATAAAGAAAGAAGTTATGGTTTGCTGAGCCAGGGAGTTAAATATATCAGATGACTAGGTGAATTCTATTTCCACCCTTATGGGTGAAAAATGCCTGGAAAGCCAAGACAGAAAAATCAATATATATATGTTCCTATGTAATACAAGTATGTGAGAATGAATGCACACGTAAGAGAGAGAAATTACCAGTTAAAAATTTACATTTACACCTTTTCAGAACATCAAAGATAAACACAAAAAGGAAAAAAACAATGCAAAGTACATCTTCAGTTGCTCAAGAATTACACCCATTAAATAGGTTTCAGAGTGCACCTTAGATAACTTTTTGACCTAATTGCCTTTGCTTTCAAGTTTTAGGCTACTTTTCATCAGCAATAACCAACTTAGTTGAAGTGGGCACTAAGATGAAAAACACTTAAATTCATTGAGTAATCCATCAAAATGAAATAAAATCAACAGATAAATTGCTAGCAGTCTAAGCTGAGGGTGGGAAACTGAGTAATTGTATAATCTTTGGGCTCTTTCAGTTCTGTCATTGCAGATACTGCACTTAAAGTTAGGCTTATACAACCCTCTTTTTTCAATTTTTTCACACCTAGAAAAGTTGACACACCTTTGCTCTAAACATCTAATGAATGCAGTGGCTTTAGTAAATACTGCAAAATATAGCAGTAAGAGAATGCACAGTCATTGTTTACTTTGTGATCTATGTTAAGTTCAAGCTTTGCTTTAGAATATGATTCTATGAACCTGACTAATATAAGGTGCTTTCAGGTTTCCCTTCTCACAGTTTGCCTCAATTTTCTCCAATTTATTGTGTTCAACAGTCAAAATACATTTTCCATGTTTACCCATGCAAGTAATTGACTATTTTGTTCACTCCAATGAAACAAACCTAACATATATTTTTATCTACTTAGCCTAGAATCAAAAGGAGTACTTCTAATGAAAATTATTAAACGTGGCAGAAAGGTAATGGCATATATTCTGAAGCTAGTTGTCCTTTCCAGATCACTACTACTATATACATGAGCCTGCCAGATGCGACTGTATGCTGCGGCCTGCCACCCCAGGCAAAAGGGATTGCTGGGAAGTGTAAGGATCCACATGCTGTAGGGGAAACTGGCACTTAGCAGTGTAGCCAAAGTACGCCTGAGATACACTACAGCTACCTTGATTCAAAGCAGCACGACTTTGAGATGAAGGCCAAAGCTAGTCCACAGTGTTTCATTAATTATGGTTTCATTATTTATCTATTATATATCCATTATTTTAAATATACAAGGTTATTGATTTTTTATGCTGACCTAATGCTACAACAGAAGAACTATTCAGAGTAAAATCTGAAATCTATTCAATCTGACAACTAAATCTTTAAAAATTAGTGTTAAGAAATTGACTAAGTTCATCACAGTTCAGGCTAAATCTACATCACACAGTTTAAACCAATTCTGGTTAATTTTTCTCTGTATTTTAGGAATATTTATTATTTATACTGACGATCAAAAAAATGCTTAAATAGATCTGTCTTACAAGTACTAGTACCATAAGAAGTTTAAGAAATTATTAGCAATTTTTAAAAATTCTGCTTCAGTACAGTGAAAAGTATGAATTCCTACCTGAATAATTTAAAAGTCTTCCACATTTTCTACTCAAATGAAGCAATGTTTTTCTGGCTGCTGTTTATCACAAAAGAAGCATTGCAAATACCTAGAGAGTTAACTATAACATAGGCACATGCTTATCTCCAAGCCAGAGAGCATATTCACACACACATACAAAACCAGTATTTAGTGAAGCCATCTCCTTGTTTTCCTAGGAAACAGTATCAAGAACTGAAGATCCTAGTTTGGGGAATACTGTACTTGTCATGTAATGCAGGCTAAAAGTTATTCCTGACATTTTCAGCACCCCAGGTACACATATTACATAAAATAACAGATGAAATCTCTCCATCGCTGAAAGTTTTACGGTTTGTCATTACTGCATACTTTGAAGCCATTATGATCCAAAAGACAAGCAGACTAAAAAATATAATTCAGAGTTATAGTAAAAGCTTGTTAATTTCCCAGTGACAATACTTCAAAGCCTGTTGAAAAACTTTAAAGCACTATTTGACATTTGTCAAAATAATGACAGGATATTCTCTTTTCCCATTTAATATAACAGAAGCATTGTCATACTATCAGGTGTTAAAACATTAAAAATAACGACACTGGAAATATTTGGTAGAGAATCATCAGGAGCAAATGAAATTTAACTCATTATGTTTGTGAAACTGCCTGAAATAATACTTAAATAAGTATTGTTTTTCATGAACTGCAGAACAAATGTAAGAGCACAGGGTACTGGACAGGGCAGATAATACAACATGGAGAAAGGAGAAGGAACCAGCTTAACTTCAATACAAAAAGCAGATCGCTCATCAGTTCACAAGAATCTAAAGGATAAAATTACAATAAACAGCCAAAATAGTTTAAAATCTTGCCAGATCATTGTGGCTTTCTCTGAAAAAATGACCAGTTTCAAATAGGTTGAAACTGGAGGCTGTAGGTTTCATCTGTCTTGAGTTTAGCAAATCTTTGGATACTGCATTATGTGACATACACAGGAATGAAACAGGAATACCCATGTTAGATTCAATCAATATTTGGCAGAAGCAGAGATCATGGACAAAAAGTAAAAACAGGTAACAACTTCTGTCAAGTAGTAAAAGCACATACTGAATGAAGTCCTAAAGACTATATAATGTTTCCATTTCTGACTTGAAATAAAGCATGAAGTGATTAAGAGCTGAAGAGCTGATTTTATAAGTAGAAATGGGATAAAAAAATTAAGAGAGACGGATTAACATACAAGTGATCTTCATAACCTAGACACTGAGAACAACAGCATTTAAGAAGCAAGATCTGAGTAAAATACTTTTGGAATATAATCAGAACTACTAAGGTCAAAGAAGAAATTAATGTAATGATACATTAGATCGCAGTTCAGTTTCATCCAACAGCAGCCTAATTGGAGCTGCAGTACAGGAAATTTGAATTTTCAAGAAAGTAGTAGAAATGGTTATCTGCAAGGAATGGGCAGCAATCCTATTCTTTAATCTGGAAAAGACTCTGGATTTAACAATTTGGGGCACAGTGTTTTAAGAAAAGTGCAGAAGAGTAACAGTAACATTCCTCAAACACCTTGAGCCAATGGCTCATCGGTACATTCAAAAGATCTGTGTACTGCAACACAGGTTTGCCACCATACGTTAGACTGGAAGATCTATACAAAACCTGTGTTCTGTAAGGTCCATTTAGCATAACCTTCTTTGGGCCTTAATACAAAGTGTTCCAATAAGCGAAGGTGCTACAAACATCCATAAAGAAAGGCCCTGTGCAAATTCAACATATAAGACCAGGAAAAAATTGACAACAGCTTTTGGTGGCTCCTCCAGCATTGTAAATAAATACACTGACGGATTATTCTTCATGCTCTCTGAGCTTAGACAAGAAGCTTGAATAATTTGCAAACAAGGTAATTTGGCCGAAATGCCTTTTTAAAGATAATGATGCCCAAAAACTGAAGCAGATTTTCTTCCTGTTGGTTGGATATTATACACAACAAGTCAAGTAGGTTACTTAAAACTTCATCGTTTCTGGGTGTATGTGATCCTGCATCAAACTATTACATAATGACCTCTTCAATTACCTTTCTTCCTATCATTCTGGTAGAAATAACACCCATTCAATCCAATTTTGAAACTTCAGGCAATCAGTGTAAATAATATTAATAATACATGGATATATTAAAATATTAAAGGAACACCTGTAAATTGGATGATAAATGGAGTAAATTATGTAGGTAATCAGAAGTTACAGAAGGGTAAATACTGAGATGGTATCCCCAAGGGCCTCCCACTGTTATCAGCACATTATTCTTCTGTACTATTACACACTTTAAGGACCATAAATCTACTCTGCTAGCTGCTGAACAGAACAGCAACAAACTCAATCACGATCTCAAAGTTCTTAGACACTAAAGAGAAGAAATGGACATAGGCAGACCCTGATGAATTAATACGTCCAGGAAAACAAGATAATGACATAGTACTGGTCAGCGTGGTAGGGAGCAGGCATAGCATACCAGAAGGCAAGTAATAGTTTAAATTCTCTGTATGTTGTGGCACCAAGAGCGGCAAAAAGACCTATTAAGCACCTGTGCAACATTTATCAATAAAAAAGATTAGTTACTTTTTTGAGCTTTAATAGGCTTGGTTGACATTTAGCAGTCATAGCATAAAGGCAGAAAAAAGAGAGGCAGATAAGTAAATTAATTTTTCATTTCCATTTGACTGCTTCTGAAAACTAATGCCTTTTTTTGGACTTTCTTCAGACTGTTCTCATGGAAAATTAAAATACTGACTGTAAAGTAATGCACTGGAGATTTTGATTCTCCCCTCCAGTTTAGGTACATAATTTCCTGTATAAAAATCAATAGGCATTAGGCACTTAAACAATTCTGCACTGCACTCTGGCCAGAATAAAAAATGCTGAGAAAAAGGTCACAGATCCTAGGTGTGCTAGTAGTCTATCTGTGGAAAGACTTCTCCTTTTATCAGTCTTATTTTCTCCTTTATTGCTTATTTCTGTGAAACTTAAATTGCTCTTGTGTTTTGGCATTATTATCTTATTATAACAGACCAGCTGATAATTTTAGATTTGGCCTAAATTTTCCAAAGAGGATAGGCTGTCAGTTGTCTCAGCTATTACTGTCTGGCTGTGACTTCAAAATTCATTACTCTATATTCAAACTGGAGAGTAAAAAGTGATATAGAAGAAGTTGACAGACTCAACTATACATTGAAAACAAGAATATGAGAAAAACATATTTTCATTTCCTCTTTTTATGTAGAAATGGTGAACTGAAAAATTATTTTAAAATACTCTTCTGATCTTTGCAATTTTTATTAAAGAAATGATGAAAGAAATTCTGGTGAAGCTATTATACGAAGGCAGTCTAAAAAGTAATGGAGGTGGAAAATATCATAAAGAGGTGAATCACTGCATTTAAATTAAAATGTGCTTACATGACTTACTAAATCACAGTGTTAAAAGTATTTATTTTTATTTTGTTTCTTTTTTTTCTCTCCAAAATATATGGTTTCAAATCTAGATTAAATTACATATAATTCTTTATGACTTCATTAGACTCCTAGACTATGTATGCAGAAATTAGATTAATATGCTATACTTATATAAAATTCATTATTTTTCAAAAGATAGCAGAATCTGAAGAAAACTATAACAAGGTTGTTTAAACTCAAAATTACGCTGGGAAAATACAAATACAGAGAAGGAGAACAGTTCAATTCCAAACACTTCTCCAGCTAATTTAAAAAGAAGTACGAATTCATCTAAAAATAAAGAAGTCTGTGAGACATAATAGAACAATACGAGGAAACCACCCTGGCACCAACTTACTCATTCTAGGACTATAAAAGTGTAGAGAACCCAAGCATACATCCTGCATGTGGTTTTCCTTGGCATTATTTGCTTGAGGAAGTGTTCCTGACTACTGTATAAAGCCTGCCCAGTCTTCATGCAGAGCATTAGGATGTATTATTATGATGGAATTTTTAACATTATAAAAGGCACAAAAACCCACAAGGACACTTGCTCTGCAATCTGCGTATTGTTCTTCAGATAGACAGAAGAGCTAAAAAATCTAAACAGTCTGCTAAATAGACTATAACAAAATATATCACTTGCTCTGTAGAACCATGTTATATGTACTTGGACTTTGTAGAAAATCACTGGTCTAACCAATTTAAGCATGTCACTAAATGGTTAAAAATACAGAATACTTTAAACAATTCTTTGCATCTCTAAAAATTTTTTCTGAAACACTTTTTTAAATCCTCAACTCAAGGATAACAATGAGAAAGTTACCATTGGCCTCAGCAGGATCCTGAGGTTTTACCTCAGATCTTTGAAGAACAATTTATTACTATAAAATCATAATTTGAAATTGCTAAGTCATTTTCGTGTAGAATGTCACTAATCGTGTACCATTCCACCATATATACAAATTCAAGCTTCTGAGCCAAGCAGAAGACAGAGAACAGCAGAACTGAATTTCAGGGGTGTAGTCTCTGCAAAAAGCCATCTTTTCCATTAATGTAGTTCAAATTTCTTTTCAGGGCTGCCTTGAAATGTTAGTTGTTCCCAAGTAAGGAGAGACATTTCTACACAAACTTTATGAGAAACTAAAAGAAGCCTTTTGAAGCAACAGCACTGTAGATGCTTTTTACTACATTTTGCAGCTGTCATTTCAAAACCTCACATTCTTGGCCTACTAGGTAATTGCCTTCAAGTCAGTTATTCTCTGTTCCAGTGTAAAAGTGACTTCCATGCAAAACAGATTATTTTAAATACAGAAGTGATCGTTTTCAGGGATTGTTTTATTTAATTAATGAAAACAGACTATTACTTGACTAATTTTAAACAGCCAACTTTAATTGTTGTTATAAGCTGAAGGACTTTGTGTTTCCCTTCCGATACTTGAGTTTTAGGTTGTGTTTTTTTCATAAGAATACCTTTTCTGTTACCCAAGTTACTTTTCAAATTGGGCATCTTATTTCTATTATTTCTATAATTCTATTCTATTTTCTACTTTTTTCTCCTCTTAGAGACAGCAGCTTTTTCATTTACTGTTGAATAACTAATCCTTTCCTTGCACTAAGTTTCAGATGTAATTTACTTCTAAAATCAACCCTTTTCCATCATTAAAAATAATTTTCCTTTATGAATAGTGGATAGACAATTACAAAGATTTCAAGAGAGAGTACCTTATCAACTGCTGGTCCAGTTTTCTAATGAACAGATAAGATATGCAAATATGCATATTTATTGCTATCTTGAAGCTTCATACAACACAGAGAGCAACGCTAATGAGCACATTTGTCTACAAAGCTACAGTATTTCTGCAAAGTTTGGAAGAATTTCATTGTCCATCATATCACTACGCAATCTGACAAGACCTTGAATGTCTTTCTAAACCTTCAGTAAGAAAAATAACTGTACAAGAATCTCAGCTCTTAGTTTTACAGGCCATTTCCAGCTTTACTAGGGGAAACTTGAAAATGAAATGCAATGCTGAGCCTGTTTTATTGTCTGTAGTTTCCCACTGTAGTAGGCCACCATGAGCAATTGTGGGGATCCAGGGTGCAGAGTGAGTTCCTAAGACTGGAATATATTACAGTTTTTGTTCTGGAATGACGAATTTCATCTGCACTACTGAGAAGCCTCAAGCATCAACCAAACAGAAAATACAAGGATTTTTGGTTTGGTTTTTAAATCCAGCAGTATTATAGAAAAACTTTGGATATATTTTTTGGTTAATTTTTGATCCCTCAAGGATGAACTTCTACTGATTATAATTTGTGAGGCTGCGTGCCTGTAGTCTTTTCACACTAAATGAAGACTTTGCTACATAGTACGGAATTGATAATAGAAGTTCCTCTTTCCTCACCTCCTTCATTGCTCAAGTTTTCACCACTTGCAAAAAGATGAAAAAAACTAAAAGCACTGAAAACAGACCACAGAAACAGAATAGCTACACAGTCTGTATAAACTAAGAATATGTTTTACCACTAACACATTCTCTTCAACTTATCTAAGAAAGGGAACACCCAATCTCATAAAATTTTGCAACAAAAATTTTTGTTCTGATAACAGATTGATAAAAATTTTACTATAGCAAAATAAATACACTAAAACCAATATTTAGCTAGAATTATCCACAGACTTTTCACAGTGTATATTTTCTTCCAAAAATTAGACTATCAAGGCATGGCAAATTGCAAAAGCTTCTGAAGGAGAACATACAGACTGAGACTTCCTCCCTCTTTGAGGTCAGAAAAAATAATGCTTTTTGAACCAATTACCTGCCTTTGATGCTAACACCCTGCACACATACTTCTGTCAAGCCTCCAGTTCTAGCCACAGTGCACTCATTTTTCATATTTCCAAGCTCAGTTATTTATTCAGGACAGCTCATTTCAACAGCTAAATAATTGGTGAAGTCAGACCACATTTAGCCTCTAGTATTCCTTGGATGTCTGACCTGTAGAAGTATATAAAAACATGTTTCAAAATGTAGTGGGACTGCAGAGGCTATTTGCCTTTGACAAGCTCTCTGCTGACGCCAGTTCAAGGGTGCTTTCAAAAGCAGAAAGACATTTACCCCCTTTTTTAATGAGATCAGCAATAATACAGTCACCGCACCTTGTAAACCATCCAATATGTTTCCATAAAATGCTTACTAAAACTATTTAGTGAAATCTCAGCACAAAGAACTATTTTTAAGTTCTCTTCCCATTTCCTAGCCCACGGGGCCATTTTCTTACCAGTAATTTCCCATTACAGGTACGAGACAATCCTTCAGTCACCTATTGCTGTGTTTTTCTGTAAAATATTTTTATTTTTGCAGAACATGTTTTTTGTTTTGTTTTGCCTTTTTTTTTCAAATGTCTTCCTTTCCTGTATATTTTTCTTAATATATGCTTTTAAAGAAGATTCATCACAGTGAGGTTACATACTTCTCAGGGTATATAAAACAATGAAGAAATTGCTCGAAGTGCCAACATTTTCAGAGTAGCAGCAGAACTACATAGGTAATTTAACTAATCTCTGCATAGAGGCACAGTGGCAGAGGCAGTACCTCAACAGAGTAGTCAAACAAAGGTTGTCCCTGCCTGGCCCTTCCCCAGGGACCCTACGCCCCATGAGCTGGGCATGATACCCTCCACGGGGAGTTGATGGGAGAGGCTCCCCACAGCACCTGACAGACTGAAAGGCCACTTCCAGGGGGCATGGGACAAGTTATGGGTGCCAGAGAAGAGCACTTTGAGCTTGGAAGAAACTCAGCATGGGATGTACAGGGGAGGAGAAAAAGTGGGGAAAAGGACAGATCAAGGTGGCTTGCAGAGGAGCAAAAACATGTCAAAACAAAGAGATAAGGGGTTAAAAGAAGGTGGTCAGTTCCCTTGTCTGATAATGCCCTGTGACAGATCCCCACAGTCTGCCCTGTCCCCTTTTTAAACTGCACATCTTGTTTTCTTCGTGAGCAAGCAGGTCTCTGTTCTGTGTCAAACCAACAGGCCAGAAAGCTTGCCCATGGAGTAGGCAATCAGAAAAAATCATTTTGTGGTCATCAGCAAGCATCAAGACAAGCTAGCTGGTGAGTAGTCTGAATGCCCTGGGGGCCATGTGCTGGGAATGAGGCATCTGGAGGAGGCAACTACCAGAGGGTCCAGGTTATGGGGCTGAAGGCTGACCAAGAGGCCCTGTCCCGGTTATGGGATAACGGCAGAATTCCAGACCAGTGGATCCTTCTCTCTGAGTTGTAGTTCCCACGTGCTAAGTCCCACCAGAACAAGACGCAGACACAACGTGCAGGTTGAAGGTCAAAGCTGATCTGATTTATTGGACAACATGGTAGGTTTATAAGGGCAGAAGAGGGGAAGTCTGGGGTAGGGGACACATGGACTTAGGATTAGTCAGGTAACATGAACCTCAGGGGAAGAGGAGGCTGGTCCAGAGCCAGGACACGGGGGATTGGCCAGGGCGGCTACTTCCCAGGTAGCCTGCTCTGCAGGGGGCTGCCTGCATCTCTCCAGAGAGAGATGTGTGTCCTTGACCAACAGGGAAAAGGGTCACAACACAGTCTTTCAGGTAGAAGATTCAAGCAGGATGTCTTTCGTTTCTTTCCACCCTCTGAAGTCTTCCGCAGTCCTGAGCCTATTCCCAACAAGGCCCTTTGCACCTGCGAGTGTCTGACTGGGAGGCAGCAGCACCAGCTATGGTTGGGGTTGGGTCTCTAAGCCTGGTCATGAAGAGATCCAAAGTGTGTGTGGGTGTCCGTGTGCACATGTGCACACTCACACAAATGAGGAAACCAGGGACCAGCTGATGAACATGTCATTACTGGGACTTCAGAGAAGTCTAGCTCCTGGATGGACTGTCAGCGTGTGTATGTCCCATTAACAGACCTACATGCTGGAAGGTGGACCATCAGTCAGTGGGGAAAACAGGATGACGACAACATAGCTGTTTGAGTTTGTCTTGAATGCTGAGTGCTTATATCTGTGCTGGTATGTGTGGCCATGAACATGTCCTTATTAGTAAGTTTGTACCTATTGGGAAGAAACACTCATGCTACACCCAGAGTGCAAAGACCTGCAGCAGCCTCACATCTATCAGACATGTAAGAAAATACAAAATCCAAGATCATGTGCAAAACTGTATGCATTGCAAACCCTCAAGGCAAAAAAGAAAAAAAAGTTACCTTCTCTCATAAAGTTTGAAAGAAAATTCAAAAGAGAAACTACTACATTGTTTCAAGAATAAAAATCACTACAACTCAGGAATAGGTCCATTAATTCTATCAACATTCATATTGTTGGAAATTTTAGTATCCACGACTAACGTACTAAGTATAAATTATTTACTCTTGTTTTTGTGATTAGCAGTATAGAATAGAGAAGAAAAAAGAATCTGCTCAATCAGATCTTTGTGAATGGTTTCATTTGAGCTGTTGAGGGGTTTTCAGTAATTAATAGCCAGCTGCATGTCCTGATATAATGCCAGATGGGTCCTTCATCATTAAGCATTACCAAAACAAATTGCTATTTATCAGGTAATGGTCCAGGAAAATAAGTCCTTGGAAAAAGAAAACAGTTTTCTTAAGAGCCAAAGATATATTTAAGGATTAACTTGATGGTCATTATCTAATTCCATTTAAGAAAAAGTAAGTGCATAAAATGCTATTTTCTTATGCAAATTATTTGTATATGGGAGGGACAGAATCTACTGATAATCTACATTTACAATTCAAAGGAAGTTCTTTTGATAAAATGACAGCACTTAGCATTCCCTGATATTTCTGATACTTAGCATTCCCTGATATTTAAGATATTATATTTTAGCCTAAAATTATTCACCCAGTCAGAAATTTTTTATGTTGGGTATAAATAACAAGGTTGTACATTATTGACAGAGTAGTTTTGCGGAATGAGATCTCAAGCCTCTGTGTAATACTGGGATACTTAATCTCATTTATATCCACACCCTTCAAAGATGATCTCTGTTGGTATCTCACTCAATTTTGACAGTGCTTAGCTCTGAACTTTGAAGACAGATTAGTAGAAACAGTATTGCCAACTGCAAAAAAGTTGGATTTGAACAGTATTTGGATTACATTTTGTACTATTAAAGTACTAGAAATGCTGGATAATTCGTTTCTGAATACTACAAATTACTTACTCCAACAGTAGCAGACACTTCTTCATGCCCCAAATCCCCACCTGTAGAATGGAACTAACACTATTTTGTCCGTGCTGTTACAACACAGCTTTTAATCTTTGTGAAGCACACAGCTTCCATAATGGGAAGAATTAAGGAAATCTCATGCAGAAATGGGCCTTTTCAAAACTGGTACAGGTTTTAAATTGTTTATTTTGAGAAAGAAGTGCTGGGTTTTCTACTGAACAAGAAATAATGGGAAACTGCCAGAGCAGTGAAGGGATAAGGTGTTCTCTGGAAGCTATAGTATGACCTCATGCATTCGGAATAAGTAACTCATACACATAGCAACACCAACTTGCCACTCACCGTATGATGCAAATTACCAAAATTGTAACTCCTAAGTTTTTCCTTCAAACCTTCATGTTTTTAACAAGATTACATTTTTTTTCATAAACCACAGGTTCACTCTTTGCTACAAAGGTGACTTGTATATGATGCTAAATTTATTCAAACATCTGCATGTGAAATCATTCCTTAGTATGTTTTGTAACCTTCAATGAGAGGAAACGGGGAGTCTATTAAAAGCCTCTTTGCAACTACTCAATTTGCATGTGCATAACAAGCTCGTGAGAATGTAACTGGTTATTTCCACATCCCCCATCACTACACTTTTTGAAAACCTGAGATTTTACAAAGCACAAAGTTAGTTTGGTACAGCCAGGAAAAATATTGAAAAACTCACAATACTTTTGTAAGTGTAGATATTTTAACTCTGAATCAGACTACTAGCATTATGTCCCACTATAGGAAGGTACATGAAGTAAGGAGGGATAATTTTTTAGTAATGACATTGCCTCCAAAAGTGGGTATAAAACATTTCTGGCCTGGTATTTCTATTCCCATCCACACCTGGGTCTGAAGGGAAACAGCCCCAACCATAAATGTTTTCCTTATAATGTAAATGACAAACCAGAAAAAATTGACTGTAAAAGTAAAATTTCTAAAGCAAGAATATTTAAAACAGTAAGTAAAAAAAAGTCCAAACCACAAATATTAATCTTTGCTGTAAAGTACCATCTTTCCATCTGGATATTGATAAATAAAAGACAAGAAACTGCATGACATCCAGAAATTTTTGAGAGATGTTTTTCTCAGACTTTCACAATGATCTTATGCCAAGGAGGGTAAATTAAGGTTAATGGCTGACAGACAATTACTGTAACCAATATTTTAAAAAAAACAAGATCATAAACAAGCTCTTCTTCAGGGAGAAACTGATAATATCTAACAACAGTACCCAATATTCCTTAAGTTTCATAAATCTGAATTTCAGTGAGTAACCAGCTCACACAAAAATATCATTCGACGTAATGTAACCTGGTAAGATTGACATTCCAAGTGAAAATGGAGGATGTTCTCCATACAACAAGCTATTGTCACTTGAGGGATTTCCTGCCAAAAGATATTGAAGATGAAAAGGTTTACAAAATTTCCAGAGAAGACTGAAAAAAAGCTTAGGAAATACTTGAGCTGAAAATAATTGGAGGCTGGAAGAGTAGTTGTGGGAAGTATCATATTGTGCTTTCTCCTGTGAACATCTGCTTACAGCTGGAATATCAGCCTAGAGGTACCACTGGTTTCCCCAATACATTCAAACTCCTACAGTACTGTTACACTTACACAGTATAGCTTGACCATAAGATTGAACTAAAACAATTTTATCTGAACAAGACGGCAGCCAACATGATCTTAGGCAGAAGATAAACTTCAGGACCCCACAAACATTTTGCTCTTGTCGTGCACTTCTCTCTACCTTTGAATTCCATCTTACCCCTGTACCTGCATTTGGATTAAACTCTTTGAGGCAGAGGTTGCTTCTTACTATGAATTCCAAAAAATGTGTACTACCAAAACAGAAATTTTAATCTTGATTATAATCTTTACTGTAATAACAAACTGTAATAGTAAAGAACAAGTCAGACATTTCTTATAATCAAACTCTACAGGAGAAAGTGCCTTCTATGTTCCCATTTATCCCTCTGTAAATTTTGTAAACAGAAAGGAATGTTAGTAATTACCTTTCCAAAATGAACTTTGATATTCTCATAGAAAACACAATATTAAATCAATAATTTACTGTTAAAATTAAATATTCTGGAAAATACAGAAACAAAATCAATAAATAAGAAAATACCTTTGTTTTTTCATGTAAGAAATGCTTTGAATATTAAGCTATTCATGCAAATATAAAAATATATTAAAAATAGGATGGTTCCTGACTTCTCTCTGCAATAGAGTTACTTATACAACTGTGTCATTATTAAACAAAGTGATGACAAAAACCTTAGAATTGCAAATCCAAATTATAGATTTCACAAGACAAGTGAAAACTGTTTTTCAGCTTCTAGGAAAAAGATGTTGCATGTTACTTTTTTTTTCTTTTTCCCCCCAAAAAGCAAGTTCTAACTCCTACACAGAATGGTATACCTTCTATTATTTTCAAGACCGGAAAAAAAAAAAAAAAACAAAAAAAAAAGAAAGAAAAAAAGATTAAATTCCTGTAGTTTATAAAGAAACTAAAATATACCTCTGGCATTTAGGTTAGAAGCTGTCTTGTATTTTGTAACTTCCTAGCTCCACCTCTGACAGTCTCCTTAGGGGAGATTTGGGGGATATTCAAACTTCACATATATCTATAATCTTCCCACATGCCTCAGAAGACACTTCAGTGCCTACAACCTTTTGTGGTCCTTCTCAAATCTAGATCTAACAAGACTTGTGCATCAGAATCATATCCAAGAACTGGTCTCAAACATATCAAGCAGGATGACAAGAAGGCAGAATTGAACAAAGCTGTGTTTTCCAATATGTGAAGCATTTCTATTTATTCATTAATCTCTGGCACATACTCCTTCCTGTAAGCCACCCTATAAGGCTCTACTTCATATCTGCAAATGTCATATTGCATATAGTGGTAGTATTCTCTGCAATAAAAAGAATCAAAATTAGGACACTAGGTTAACATTACAGACATTTCCATATTTCCTATTTCCTTCAAAATTTCTACATGAGACAAGATGCTTTTTTTGAGTTTAATCTATTGAAACAACACAAGGGTTTGTGATTTTTTTTTTCAAAAATAAATATATGGGGGTTTTTCAATTTCTATCTTATATTCTTTGAAAATGTTGGCAGAATTTACTTTTGTTTCGGCAATAATGAAATAAAGATACAGCTAAGTCAAAGGTTGGACTCAATGATTTGGAGGTCTATTCCAGCCTTAATGATTCTACGATTCTATGATTTTAAGTGTAAAATAAACTTAAAATCAGACACAGCTTTAGTGTTCTGATGACTGAGAAACAAACAGGATGCTTAACAGAGCACGGAAAAGTGAAAATTTCCAGTATTGCATAATGGGTTTTTCTTAGTCCTTTCAAAAATCGCATTTTGTATAGATCTTACTTTCCAAGGTAATGGTACAGTAAATAAACAGTGAAAGAAAACCATGATAGATGAAACTGTCTTTCAGGATGTTGATACCTTTGATATTTATACCACTCAAATTTTGCATTAATGTATTTTTATTGCTAATAAACTGAGCTTGTTGAATCTGTTGAAGAAAACAATGCAAAAAGGGACTTCACAGTAGAAAGAATAAGTCTGGAGAAAAATTAGTTTCATGTCTTAGTGGTAGTTATCAAAATTTGGTTGAGAAAGACTGTTTCCATTACATTCCCATACAAAGTGATAGGTATGAAGCCCTTGAAATGACAAATAAGGCATAACATTTGTTTTCTCTAAAAGTTTCTCTGCCTTTCTGAAAATTTCTAGAAACCAAAAGCAAATCACAATAAAAATTAGTCCTTTTTTCTGTTTTATCAATATCATATACAACCTCTTCTGATTGAGCTGGATGCAGTAGTATTCTTGCCATCTAATAATCAAGAAAATTATCTATACCATTTTCTCATGGGAAAAAAGAATCTAGCCAGTTCTTCCTACCTATGCTTCCAAAACAATTTCAGCTTTCCTATGAGTACCACAGAAAAATGAGGTATTCCAATCCAGTCTATCTGCATGCAATTTCTCTTTTAACTGTTTCTTACAAGAGAAAAATAAAAAGTGGTGAATCAAAATTAAGCAAAAATCTTTGTCTCTCAAAAAAATGCTACTTCATGCACAGTTAACCATTTAAAATGATCAGCCTCAAACTTGATAACTGATAGATTTGTATTTGTTTACTCCCTCAAACTATATTTTGATCCATAAGGCACCTTGGTTTATTATTGACATGTCCTAAATTAAAATATAATCCTGGATGATTCTGAGGACTCTTATCTACTAACTCTCATCTTAAAACAATCTGCATTCAAAAAGAAGTCTGGGTGAAATAAAAAATGACAACTTTTAACATAATATTAATAGATGAGATTTAGTGAAAATGAAGTATTTTAACTGGCATATGACTCTAAAATTTGTAAAAAAGATCTCAAAATACTCAAGCCACAGAGTGACACTGGATATACAGCTTTATTAAGAATAATTAGTCTACGAAAACAAAGGCCAGCATCTAAGTTATATATATATTTGAATATTTAATCTTTATTACTCATGCACAGGACAGGCTCAACAAAAAGCACCCCTTATGATACAATTATTAATCTTTAATCTATAAGACTAATAATCAGCTCAGTTAAGAAGAAAACAATGTACTTTAAGAACTCTTCTAAAAGACTTTGTTAGTGATATTAGCTCTATACTTTTAATGGGTATTATTAACAACATATAACTTCAGGATAGTTAATGTCTTATAAAAGCATAGTTTCAAAATTATTCAGAATGTTAGTAAGGAGAAAAGAATGTGACCTTTAAGAACTACCATCCTTTTACAGAGGGCATTATCACAAGTAATAAGCAAACTGCAGCTCTGATGAGCGTGAGCCTCAGGTCTTCCACCACACATGGTTAATTGAGTTGAACGTTGGGCTGTGGGGGGAATTTGGGTTTTTTGCCTGCACAGCATAGCAGGTGTGCTATGCTGCTAAAAAGACTTCAGAGAATTTCTTAGAGCACAGCAGCTCACTCAATATGCCATTTCTCATGTCCAGAACAGGGGCCACTTCCAGGTAGAGACACTAATGATACTCAGTGTCCTATTTATGACAATCATAGAATCACAGAATCAGCCGCATTGGAAAGGACCTCCAAGATCATCAGGTCCAATCCTTGATCCACTACCACTGTATTTACTAGACCATGGCACTAAGTGCCACATCCAGTCTCATCTTAAAAACCTTCAGGGACAGAGAATCCACCACTTCCCTGGGCAGCCCATTCCAATGCCTGATCACCCCCTCTGTAAAGAATTTCTTCCTAATATCCAACCTAAACCTCCCCTGGCAGAGCTTGAGCCCGTGCCCTCTTGTCTTACTGAGAGCTGCCTGGGAGAAGCTGTTTGACACAGCATATTTTACTTCTTATTGCTGAAAGGCAAGATGTTTATCCTTAGAAATTTGTTCTAACGTTGAAAAGTCTACAAGCAGTAAGCTTACTAATTTTGGGGATAGCTAAAAGTATAATAATTCTAGACTATCATATTAAAAAAATCTATCCAGACAAAATTTTCAAATTCACAACCTGGAGTTTGGCACATACACACTAATGCTTTCACTTTGACACATACTTAGCAAGCTCAGCTCTCTTTGATTCATGGCCATATTTTCTAAAATTAGAAATTGATTATTTCACTGGTTCAAAAAATCAATTTTTTGTACCAGCAAGTGATTTTTTAATTGTAGTTTATTAAAAAGAAAGAAAGAAACAAACACAAAAAACTCTTAATTTTTTATTAAGCAAGGGTAAGGCTGCATTTCATGGAAGAGGGACCTGGATTATTTTAAATACCCCCTTTTTTACCAAGATTTTTCATTCAAACATGTTGATTTCATTAGACCAGGATTTAGGTAAGAAAGAAAATAAAGGAAAAGGAAAAAGTGAGAGAACCCCACCCCACACATCCGTGGGAAAAGCGCCTAATAATGTAAAAACAGCATGTTTTCATGAATGGTTATTAACAAAGGCAAAATATAGACTGAACGCAAACACAGGAAAAACAAAATCATTCTTTTAATTTTCCCCAACCTGCCTCAGTATATTGTTCTGTGTTCTGTAGTGCAAGTGGTTGGACCATGGGTTTCTAAGTCTTAGGATAAGGAAAAACTGTCTCTTTCAGTGGCAACATATATCACTTTAAAGAGAAAGAAATAAATGTCAAAGAGACCTAAACATTGATTTGAACCCTGTAAGCAATTGCTAGAGAAAAAAGAAGGGCAAAGGGAAACACTAATAACACATGATGTTTAATAATTTTATAATTATAAAACAAAACTCATTCAAAACAATCTCAGTGTGAAGTCTTGGTTCTTCAGAATCACGCCTAAAAAAAATGCAGTGCACTGATTACTTCACAATTTTCAAAAACACTTAAGCAGGCCATTTGAGAACCCTGACAAAGGTTTTCACTGCTGCCATTAGAAATCAAAGAGCTTTTTAAAATGTCAAAAAATGCTACATATAGAATAAAAAATAAAATCAAGTATGCAGGGTGCTTTGCTCCTACAATTACAGTAATTTGTCATATACCTTTTGAGAAAATTTCTCTTAAAAAATCTATAAGAGACAGCAACTATTTTTGTAGTGCTTCTACAAATTGATTTTTTAACACTGGCACAATTTTCCAATTACCCACATTTGGTCCTCTTAAAGGATATCTAGAGCTCCTCATCCCATCTACTTCTTTTCATAACCTAATCAGGTTTTCCCCCAAAACTACCCTGAGCTTTTGGGTTTCCACTGTATCCATTTAGCCTCTTCAACTTAGAATTCTATTTAATATTCAGTCAAACAGATTCATTAAATTACTTTGCCTTGAATTTTTGTTTGTTCCTACCCGACTCTGATGAGAACACAGCTTTTTTCTTTTTATCAAAAAATTAATCCAGGAAATTTGCACAATTTTCCTTTTAATGAGATGTGAATGTCAAAGTAAAGGAGTTAAACGATGACACAGTAGAAATGAAGTCTAATAACATTGAAACAGGTGTCTGATGTGTTGCAAAGTTAATGATGTCATTAGAACTAAGAGAAAGAGGAGAAGAGCAGTCACATGGGTCCTTAAGAGTGATACCAGTAACATTAGTGAGAATAATAGCTGCTGACGTCTCAATGAAATTAGCTACAGCAGGGCTGGATTATGAGGCACTGAAATAGTACTCAGAGAACTCAGAACTGACCTATTAATCATGTACGGAGCTAAAAAGCCCTATTGGGTACTTAAAGCTCACCAATGAGAATATAATTCACTAGAAACTTTTTGTTACTTATAGTCAACGGCTATACACAGAAGTAGGGCATGTGAGCAAAAAAAAAAAATAAATAAATAAGTATTTTGAAGCTTGTACTGAAGAAACTATATCTCGATTGAGTGAAAAACAGAACAAAACAAGAAAATAAAGTGATAAATTTGCTAGCTTATCTTTTCTCAAGAATCTACTACCCTTAAAAGAATTATAGAGAGAAAACTCTTTATTAGATTCCAGCAACAGTCATTATGTTTTCAATCTTGAATGGATTTAGTATTGGTGTTCTGTAATACTTGCAGTAGGATGTGCAGCAAGAACTATATAGGAAAAAATATCTCAGAGGTTCCAATGTTGTCTTACAAAGATACAAGTATTTCATAGGAAATAAAAGTAACTGACAATATAATCATAAAAATACTGAAAATAACAGTGAAAAGTTAAAGGTAACGCAAATAAGCAACAAATGTACCAAACATTACTACAGAAATAAAAAAGGAGAAAGCATTCTTAAATATTACACAAATTATGGGTTTGAAACATTAACTGGAACTTCTTGAAAAAGTGCCTTTTAAAAAATCAATCTATCTTTTGTATCTAGTAAGGAAAAGCAAAAGCAATCTAAGTTATTGCTAGGTACACAAGTTAAATCAAAACAAACTACTTATAAAATTGAATAGAAAAAACATAATATGCCTGTCACTGTATTTCAGATATCACATTACCTTCCTGATAGAATATGCATAAAGGAACTAAGGTCATATAAAATTTCACTCAAATAATTAATGAATAATATAACAGAAAATTGGGCTTTCAATGAAAGATATCCAAGTTGGCAGTAACTTTAACATGTTAGCAGAAAAAAAAAAGCCTACTATATTTCTTTTCATTGCTTAGTTTATTAGAAAACATTAGAATTCAGAAGTTACATTAAAATATGTATTTTTTTCTGTATATACAGTTTACACAGAAAATCTTCAGTAGAAATATATAGAATATATAGAATATATAAAAATATATAGAATAGAGAATATAGAAATAACAGAACACAGAAATAATACAATTATTAGATAGGTGATGCATAAGCACATTGTATACTTTACATTTTATTTAATAGATTATAATATTGGGACTATTTTAAAGACATATTTCATACCATTTCAGGTTGAAAATACTTTAATTACACAGCACAGTGAAACTGAAAGCTAGTATTATGTTCAATTATAGAAAGCAGCTGTGCTCAGTTGTGTTAAGGTTTTTTGATCCAAATGGAGTATGAGCCCTGTGAATTAAAAGATTATAAAATAATCTAACAAAGAAAAGGGGAAAAAAGTTTCCAGCTAATACTGCTGAAGTAAATAGATTTTTGATTCCGTTATCTAATAAAAAAAGCTGTTGAAAATCAATTTGGATTATTCATAAATTATTTTTAATCTGTTTTTCTCACCAAGATGTAAAACCTATTAAGATAAGAAGCTGCTGCTAAGGGCATCATAATTTATTAAACAGCTCTGCCATGAGACAGTAGGATCTACATTTAATTGCTTCTGCTGTTTGCTGATTGCCCTATTCACCTTGATAGAGAACTCCTGTGGGAGCATTCTATGAAATATGTAATGGCTTGGCAAAAAAGGACAGAAATAAAGACATGCAAGATTATGAAGTAGCATAATATCCAGGGCATTCTACAGGTCTACGGAACAGGAAAAGAAAAACCTCTCTGCATCCTTGGGGTTATTTTGGGGGAAGAGGATACCACCAAAACCATAAACTCTCATTTGAACTTGGCAGACAGCTCCAGCACAGAACTACGAACCACCTTTTTACACATTAAGACTATTCATGCAATTTAAGACAAAAGTGCTATTAGTAGTGACTGAAACCACATTTCCAAAGAATGCATTTCTGCAAAAGTTTTCTACTGTTATAAATCCCATTTTCAAAGGTTTAATGACTTTTTGACCTTTCTTCCCAGATCTGTTACACCATGGATAATCTACTTTGTATCCTTGTTTTAGCAACTTTAAGAAAAAAAATCACTAGCCTCTAGTGATTTATTTTCAGACAGGTAAACAATTGATACATTATTTTAAAAGAACAATAGTTATAGTTAAAATAGAAAGAGAACCCAAATGGTTTGTAAAGACAATTTAAAATATACCTTAAGTTTACACATTTTATATATTACCTATATTACAGATACAACAGAATAACTAGTTGAAATATATCAGTTACAACACTAAATTCTACTAGATGCCTGTAACTCCCAAAGTATAGTACTCAGAAATGACAGATAACACTACTTAGTCATTATGGAAGAATATAGCAGATTAAAAAAAAATAAAATTCATTCACCAGAAGGGATATTCTGGGTGACACTGCCTGTTTTTAGAGGCTCCACATCGTACAGACGTTTTCACAGCTATTTTTAACACGCAATCAATTATTTCCATGCATTTCTCCAATATGCTATTCAAAGGCTGCTCAAGTGGCCAATTAAACCCCATCAATTTCCTCCATTTTGCCAAATGGCTCTAACAGAGAAGTATTAAAAAATCCAATAGAACTGTAGCTAAATTTGCTTAGCAATGGTGCTTAAACTTGCCCTTAAAACTCTGAGACAATAGAGGATCCACAGGCAAGACATTTCCTTTAACATCTCAAGCACACCTTTGCCAGGAGTAACTTTTCTTAAATTTAGAGGATCTTTCTAAGAAGAATTATCTTCGACTGTGCCATCAGCCATCTCCCATCACCGCAGAGCCATATTTAGAATACAAAAATTACCTGATATTTGCCATTCAATTTCATAGTGCCTGAGAAATTCTGATGTTCAAGAGTTGTAAACCTCTGTACAGTAAGAATATGTATCACTGAATACATTGGTACAGCGTTTCACAGAATCACACAGAATCACAGAATATGCCGAGTTGGAAGAGACTTTTTACCTGTCCTGACTTCTAATGTAAAGAAAAATAATGCAACCTTATCAGATTTCTTTTCCTGTAAAGGAAACTGCATCAATTCATAAAAGACTCACATAGAAATCTTGTTTCTAGCTACCTAAGTATCATGACAGGCAGGTGAAGTCCCTGGTGACTGGAAAAAAGGGAAACATTGCACCTATTTTTAAAAAGGCTGAAAGGAGGACTTGGGGAACTACTGACCTGTCAGCCTCACCACTGTGTCTGGGAGGATCATGGAACAGATTCTACTAGAAGTTGTGCTAAGGTTCTTGGGGGACCAGGAGGTGATTCAAGAAAGACAGCATGACTTCACCAAGGACAAGTTCTGTCTGATCAACATAGTGGCTTTCTATGATGGAGCAACTACATCAGTAGACAAGCGAAGAACGATTTCATTTACATGGACTTCTGTAAGGCCTTTGACACCACCCCCCCACAATACTCTTCTCTTTAAATTGGAGAGAGATGGATTTCACTGATGGACTACTCAGTGGATGAGGAATTGACTGGATGGTCTCATGCAAATGATATCTAACAATACCTTAATGTCTGGATGGAGTTCTGTCCAGTTGTGTGTGATGACCGGTGTCCCTCAGGGGTCCATACTGGGACAAGTACTGTTTATAATCTTCATCAATGACACAGACAGTGGGACTGAATGTACTCTCAGCAAGTTTGAAGACAACACCAAGATGAATGGTGTGGTTGACATGTCCAAGGCATGGGATGCCATCCAGAGGGATTTCAATAAGCAAAAGAAGTGAATCCATGTGAAGTGAATTTAATGAGGTTCAACAAGGCCAGATGCAAGGTCCTGAATCTGGGTTGGGACAACAACCAGCATCAATGCAGGCTGGGGGATGAAGGGATAGAGAGCAGCCCTGCCAAGAAGGACTTGTGGGTGCTGGTGAATGAGAGGTTGGACATGAACCGGTAATGTGCACTCACAGCACAGAAAGCCAACTGTGTTCTAGGCTGCATCAAAAGCAGCATGGCCAGCAGGCCGAGGGAGCTGATTCTGCCCCTCTGCTGTGCTTTGGTGCGACCCCACCTGGAGTACAGTGTCCAATTCTGGAGTCCTCAGCATAGGAAAGATATGGACCTGTTGGAGTGAGTTCCGAGCAGGGCCATGATGATCAGAGGGATGTGACACCTCCATTACAAGGAAAGCCTGAGAGAGTTGGGGTTGCTCAGCCTGGACAAGAGACGGCTCCAAGGAGACCTTTTAGTGATGTTTCAGTACTTAGACGGGGCTTATAAGAGAGGTGGAGACCTTTCAGTAGAGCCTCTAGGCATAGGGCACGGGGTAATGGTTTTAAAAGTCTAGATCTAAAGAAGAAATGTTTTGCAATGAGAGTAGTGAAATACTGGAACAAGTTGCCCAGAGACGTAGTGGATGTCCTGTTTCTGGAAACATTTAAGGTCAAGCTGGAACAGTGGTCCGAGTAACCTGATCTAGTTAAAGATGTCCCTGCTCATTGCTGAGGGGGTTAGACTAGCTGACCTTTAAAGATCTCCTCCAACCCAAACCATTCTTTCATTCTGTGTACTCAGAACACTATAAAAAAAAGTCTTCTTTACTTTTTTAAGACATACAAGCACATCTGTGCTTTCTTCAAAGTATTTCCTAACAAATACTAATGATAGTGCCGAATTTATCCAGGATGCCAAAGTCTCTTTTGATATCAGAAATACGATACATCTTTAAGCCCATAGCAGTCACTGTTGCTATGACAAATCTCATTCCAAATGTTCTCAAATTATGTTTCTGAAATCTAAAACTCAGGCATCTTGAATATTCAGCATTTTTAGAGCACTTAAAGCACTGGTGAAGGGGAAAGAAGAGTAGGTTTTTACAAAATTTATATATGCTTCTAATTATCTCATTCTGTGTTTTCTGTAACTCGCATTTAAAATACTGAGCATATTTTTAGTAAGGAAAATATTATATCATCATTGTTCTGAGATGTTCTGGTGCTTTTCCAATCCCTGCTCTTACCTATGTTATCGGTAACGTGAGAAAGTAAACACAACTGGAATAGACTGCCATTCTGTGAGTACATTCTTATTCTTCTTCAAGGCTTCTGGGGTAGCTAAAGCACTTAAGATCTTTATGAGGGGCTTTTTAAAATATTCAGAATATGATCTTTAGAGAGAAAGTCTCTAGCTATGAGAGATATGGATTATCATTACTGCAGACTCAATTCTGTTTCTTTCCTGAACACGTCTGCATGGTTGATGCCTTGACTCCACTGTTTCTCACCCACGTGTATGTAACAGATTTCACTGGTATCACTTTCACAGCACACCTGAATTGCAATGTGAAGCCTAAACCTCTCCCTCTCCAGTGACCCACCTGCACAAACTTGATTTGAGGGTACAGGAGGAAAGAAGCATTGAGCTGACAGCAAGCTCTGCAAGGGCTTTGCCAGGCCAGCCACTGTAAGGAATTGCATCACCAGGTCACAGAAGTCCTTCCCATAGGGATAGCACAAAATGAACGCATTTTCTAAACACCGCTCTTTTATAGACAAAGTTTTAAAACATCTATCATCCAAAATTTGGTTGAAATCATAAAACAGGTTCCAAAGATATAAAAGGGAGGAAACAGATACATATGATCCTGTAGGCTACATTTCTTTAAGAAATTAGGAAAAAAAACTCATATATAAATACTTTTATATATAAATTACAATTTCAAAGCACTTCTTCCTGCCCAGTATTCTGTATCTGCCCTCTTGATTAATATCCAGCATTATATACTGTGAATATATGGAAAGCAAATGGCATTTCAAGAGAGCAGTGAACTTGAACTCAAAGTGACAATTATGCTTACTTATATTTTTCAAGTATCAAAATCTTTATCAAAAGTACTACATAAGGAGATTTTTTGGGGGGGGGCAAGGTGGCAGAAATTAAACATTTGAATGAAAGTTGCAAAGAGAAAGACTGAAAATCTTACAAGTATTACTCCATGTATTTGTTTTCATTAGTGATTGGTTTATTTATTTATGTATTTATTTATTATTTTTAATACACATAACTACTTATCTGGTCAGATCTTTTGTATTTTACAGGTTTTAAAGGCAGATTCTGATATATTCATGTATTCTGTTTCAGGAAGTTGTATAATTTTTCAAAACAGAATTTTTTGTTTTAATATATTGTAGAATTAATGAAACAATAGTCTGAGTATCTGATCTTATACTAGGATTTCATTCAAAAATGTTCATTATGCAAAAAAACTTATACAACTTTTATTCATAGTCACTCTGCAGGAGATAAGCAATGCTGCAAATCATCTTCTCTAAAATCCTTCTTCTATTCCATGGAACAAACAAGTGAGCCTCTAGCTGGTACAATCCCTACCTTATTATGACTTAATCTCTGATTCCTGCTTGGTTGCCAAAAATAGGCAGATATTAGCTCAGCTGCAGCTCAGCATGCATACCTTTTTGCGACTGTGGCATTTGCAGTGACAGTTACTTCACCACAAGCCACATCTCCTTTCAAAATGAAATCCTATAGAAGGAAATATTATTAGGTATATATATATACATATGTATAGAGATTTCACTCTTGCTACTGTATAGCACATAGCTCAACAACATATGCTTCGATGACTTAAGCATAACAGCAGTTAAAACTTGAAAATATTTATTATATAACCACTAAAGGACCCTAACTGCATTTTTATCCAGCTATAATGTCTAATATCACAGACAATCCCCCCCCTAAAAATCTGCCTAATATTGGAAAGGGTATTTAAGTATTTGTGGGCTGGATATTCCAACTACTGTTGGATTAGAAACGGCAATACAAAACCAAAAACACAGCAATACCCTCCTTCTCTGAGCAATTTCTAGGATTATTATACCTTCACAGGACAGGTTACTCTGCTACAGATACTCCATAAGAAAGACTTTCTATACCAGTTATTCAAAAGGCTTGAAAACTCTCTGGGAGAACTGCACAGTATCTGGTGTACATTCAACTTGAAGAGCTTTCCCAGGACACTTGAGGTGAAAAGTTCAAACAGTAAAAGAGAAAGAAAAGGTATTTGTTGATTTGTAGCCATCACTATATCTCCATTTCAAGATCTCTGTGTTACAGTACAGACAAAAACCTATGCTCTCAGCATCTGAGACAACCAGTAAGAAGTGTGGAAGAGCTGAAAGTACTCAAAAAATACATGGATGTAGAGCTGGGCGTGTCTCAGCCTGTACATGAAAATAGGCTTTTCTGTATGACACCACCCTGGCATTCAAGGAATTTATCTGCCACTTTTCTCCCAAATATAAATTTCTTCATACCTCAAAACTCTAAGTAGCTTATGGGGAAGGTGGTAATTTTTATTTCACTGTGTCTGTTTGGTTTGTATCCTATTTGGAAACAAGAAGGTAAGACACTACAAAGATGACACTATGGATGCCAGATGAAAAAACTGTCAGATAGCAGAGGACACAATTGTCAGATACAGGAGCCAAACACAGACAGTGAAATTGTATGGCTAATTTGGAATGTCTGTAAAGATTCCGACTCACTATTTACAAATTAAAATATTGAGGAAAGGCAAAACATGGGAGCCCAATAACAGTTATAGGCCATGTTTGTTAGGGCAGTTGTGACATGAGACCCACTGCATGAAATGATACTTTATAATGAGTAAGAAAAAAATAGTGACAGATTGCAAGAAGGTTGCTGGGAACTTTCAGGTCTTCCATGAGTTGAAAAACATTGGATGAAATACCTCTATCAGAGTTTAAGAATTAAATAAAGTATGTGAAGTTGGAAGCCTAAGTTATTATTTAGATGCCTAAATATATATAAGCTGATGAATGGATGCAATCAAATGCAAAGCTGAATATATTTAATTCTCACACTAGTACTTTTTTTAGCAAATAAATCTGTTGTTAGAGGATGGCATGATCTGTACATTGTTATTTCACTAAATCCAACCTATTAAAATATTGTTGTCCTTAATGTTGTCCTTAATTTTAATTTAGTTGAGTGTTGATTTCCATACATTTCTGAATGTATCTAGATATCACATGTAGCATGCTTGTTCCTCTGCCTGAAATTCTGAGAGTAGGTATGGATGACATGCCTCACTCCTTTTTCAATTACTATACTTACTATACTAGTTAAGGACAAATTATCTGAAGAATTAACATTGGAAGATGACATTCTTTAATCTACAGACCATAAAAACAAAATTTCACAAATGGTCTAAGATGCATAAAATCTTCGACTTGGAGAATGGTTTGGGAGCAGCCTTGGGAAGAGAGACTTAAAAGTATTTGCATATGAAAAGCTGAACATGACCCAGCAATGTGCACTTGCAGCCCAGAAAGCCAACTGTATCTTGGGCTGCATCAAAAGCTGTGTGGCCAGGTCGAGGGAGGGATTCTGTCCCTCTGCTTCACTTTGGTGAGGCTCCACCTGGAGTGCTGCAGCCAGCTCTGGGACATTCAACACAAGAAAGATGTTGATCTATTGCAACAAATTCAGAGGAGAGCCATTAAGTTGATCATAGGGATAGACCATCTCTCCTATGGAGAGAGGCTGAGAGAGTGGGGTCCGTTCAGACTAAAGAAGGCTTTATAGCACCTTCCAGTACCTAAAAGAAGCTGGAGAGGGACTTTCTACAAGGGCATGTAGTGATAGGACAAAGGAGAATGGCTTCAAACTGAAAGGGTAGAGGTTTAGTTTAGATACTAGGAAGAAATTCGTTACTGTGAGAGTGGTAAGGCATTGGAACAGGTTACCAGAGAGGTTTTGGACTTCCCATCACTGGAGGTGCTGAAGACAAGACTGGATAGGGCTGTGAGTAACCTGGTCTAATGGAAGGTTCCCTGCTCATGGCAGATGTTGGAGCTAGATGAATCTTTAAGGCTACTTCCAACCAAACTATCCTACGATTCTATGATTTGATGAATTAAGATGATTTTTAATTGGTCAGTATTTGGTAAATATAAAAAGTATCAACTAAAGTTCAGATCCACCAAACAAAATTTTTGGCTTAAAATAGCAGTCAAAACCACAATTAGCCTGCTCTTTTTAGTATGTCTCAAGTATCTAACTGAACACTAAATGAAAGTAATACTGCAATCAATAATTTGGCAATTACAATCTACTCACTTCCCTTAAGGCAGAGGCTACAGAGAATATGTCATAGATACAAAGGCACGCAAAACCAACTTCTGAAACATTTCTTCCCTAGATCCACATGTACATACCATTGGTGTCTATAAGCCTCTGTGCTCAATGCTTCTACTGTTACCAGAAAGTCTATTTCACCATGAAGGTCTTGCCCAGTTCTGAATTTCCAAGGTCTATTACAGTTTAAAGGAAGTTAAACAGAAAACTTTAAGTTGTTTGTAAGTAACAGAGGGTATACTGACATCAATAGAAAACAAATCACTCTTTAAAACCCCAATGGTTTAAGAACTTATTCCTTAAAATCTGTTCAAATAAATATTGTGAAGAACAATAAATCAATTAATAATGCAAAATAAGACACATGAATGAAATACAAAATGCTACGGTAAAATAAGGAACGTCTTTTCTTCTTAAAATGTTCTAAAGATCATGTTATTGTTCAGCTAGGCATAGAACTGACCTTAGAATTTCTTCTAATAACTGTTGCGTCAAGCCCTACAACATGCCAGTGTTCTGTTAGAGCTACATCCATATGATAATACATATGATTTAATCCTTAGCTACTAACATTAAAAATGTGTCCATATGTCAGATCGAACACCAAAGACCATTTGTTGTTGGCTGAAACTAAGAATGTGATCAGTGTTATACAAAAATCAAAGGAGCTACATTTCCTTGCAGATAGAAAGAGTGAAGTTATCTTTTTTCATCTCTATAAGAATTCTCTGTGTTCATGCAGGAAACAAGCTGACATCTGCCATACCAAAGTAAACCAATTAAAATGACACAATAATAATGCAATCTAAACCAATTTCTTCAAACAATTGAAAATATGAACTCATTACACTTTGGAAAAAAAAAAATTGAATATTCCACATTTTTTGCCTTTCTGTAAAATTAAAAGTTGTGGCATAAGTAGACTAGAGATGATCTTTTTGAGAGACTACCGAAGACAAATAAAACTGAAAGAAACAGATTCCTTCACACAGCTGAGCTGGAGACTTAGGTATACTCAGGTTCACTGTAGCTTTCCAGAGTTTGAATAGCTTTAATATTCAGGCAATTGTTTTATTCAATTCTCAAGAGCAGGAGGGTTACTGCGTAAATAATAGGCAGTACAAAAAATACAAACTTTCCTACCATTTTTTCATATGCATTTTTAAAAACAGTAAGAAATTCTCAAGGTAATCAAGTTAGCCAGTCTTAAAAGTAGAGAAATAAATGTGCCTTCTTTCTGCTAATATTTTTACATGCTTCTAGTATAGACAGATTTGACACTTAAAAATAGTTACCAGTTTCCTAAGAAAAACTGTCATGTCTTTTTCAGATGCTGCGCTTGGTTCTATCCACTCCTTTGAAGCCTTTAATTTTGTGCCTTCCATTTTGCTAATTCCATGGAGTGAGTCACACAGGGAAAATTATTCTGTTTATTAACATCTACTGACAGGTAGCTTTTACTGGAAATATTCTTATATTTTGTAATGGTTAAAATAACAATTATCTTAAATCATTCTGCTATGATCAAAGAGTTAATTAAGTCACAAAAAATATCAAGTATCATGTACTCAATTTGGGTTTCAGCAGGCAATACTGAATTAATATTAGCATAAAAATTGCCGTTTAGTATACTGTAGCAGTGAAACCTATTTCTATTTTAATGAGATAAAAGTATAATAAGATGTAAATTCTTAAACAAACTTCTTCATTTTTTGTCAGCTTTCAAAATTTTTTGTCATTCTTCTCTCCCCTTCCTCTTCTCCCTGCTCACAAATACTGCATTGAAAATATCAAAGAAAACAGTCAATCTTCACTTACAGACACGGACAATTCTTTGGTTTTCTCTGAATGTCAAATAAAAGGATTTCAAGTAAACTTATTAATTTACCAAAATCTTTAACACTATAATTTCTTTTTCCAGTATTAGGCAAGCTCCTTAAGTGAACTGCTTTGTGAATGAAAGACCATATGCGCTACACTCAGGCCAGAAAGTTTAGAAAAAATATAAGCACCCAGAGATCTACTTACAAAATACTTTATAAATGAAAAAGCTCTATTAATAAATAATCAATCATGCTTACTCTAACAATAATTTAAACAGTTTCGAGGTTTTTTCTTCATTATTTAATTATATTTAGGAAGTAGTGGCACAGGTAATTTTTGGTGAGTCAAACTGCAGCTATGGATTAGCTCTTTCCAAAGACAAGACAATCCTTTGTAAGCAGCTAAGAGTGAAAGACTGCAGAGGAAAAGCATGAACACTCAACAGGGTTTTTATAAGTAAAAGAAGCTTCAGTTTAATTTCTACTATTGTGACTTGATTTTCCAAGAAGAGATAAATCAGGATTATAGACAGCAAAAGCAAGACTTTCTGCAAATTTACAGGATCCTTCAAGAAATAACATTAATTTAGCCTGAAAATGACTGGTTAAAAGATGTACTCTTAATGAGACATAGTGTTTCAAAGTGTTTTCAATACAAAATAACAAAAATTGTAGTGCATCAGAAGGACCAAGGCAGGAAATAACTTCATTTACAGATTATATGCTGAGGATAGAAGAGCAAAAGACAGGCCTTGGCAAGATCAACATCCAAAAGATAAAAAAGCTTAGTTTGACTCAGTTGCAGTAATATAAATATGAGTACAGTAGTAATCCAAAAATGCAGGTTATACGATCTCATTCTGGAACAACAGATTAAAATCCCAATAGGATACTCATCTACACAAATTAAGCAATGACAGTTTATATTAGCTCATGTAGTTAAATTATCTTGTCTGCACAGAAATTCTGCATGAAAAAGCGCCATAACTATTGTGTGGAAGACTATAGAGCCCTTCTGTGGTGAGGGATGTAATGTACACATACAGATATATATCTAACCTACCCACTAAGGATGCTGTCAGGCTTAGCCAAGTAAGGCATGTGGAGTACTTTCAACTTTTCACATGCAAACATTACAGACAGTCAAAAGACTGGTAAGATAAATAATAAACAAAAGAAATCTTGTCCTGTTTTGCAAACAGTAGAAATTATTTCATCTCTTTCCTGATATTCATCATGCTGAATGCCAGTTAGGTGCTACTGGGCAAATAAGATACCTTGAAATGAAACTCTTTGTTTCAGTCAGTATCTTACTACATCTTACTACACTCATTCTAACTTTGGAAATAAACTTTGACAATGCCTGAAGGAAAGTTACACCTGTCACTGAGCATAAGAAAATGGGGAATAAGGTGACCTTTCATATTTAGCAGTACTGTGAAAATCTACTGGCCACAGAGACCAAAATTCTTTGGTCTTAAACAGATTGCTTCTTAGTTTAAGAAATCTTGATTCTTTTTTTTCCCATATTCATATTCAGATCCAGATTTCCAAAGGAGGCACTGAGATATTCCTCTACAGTTTTTATGTTAAGTATAAAATATCTGAAAAACTAGTTAAATATGTGTTGAAATGCAGTTAGGAAAGAAGTCTTTCTTCTTCCCTCAGTATAAAATACAAGTATTTCTAGAACAAGCAGATGAATAAATACTAGCATAAAACACTGGGTTTAGAAGTGAAGAGTTATACCATGAGAATAGTACAGCACTGGTTAGACTCAGTTCCCCATAACTTCGTGAGCTGAGCTGACTCATCATGTACATAAAGCTGATTTCATGTTGTTAGCATAAAGATCTTCATCTTCCATCAGTTTTCTTCACAGTTACATATTCTATTTTTATAAAGTGGAAGACATTGCATAACAATGGAAAGCCAAACCAATTTTGGATGGCTGAAAATCATATAGAGTTCCATGAAATGTAAAAATAAACAATTCAGCATGATTATTTTAGAACACTGGCAAAAACAGAAGTGCCATGACCAGTCATTTCCTGAACACCTCCTGGAATGGTGATTCCACCACTTCACTGGGCACCCCTTTTCAATTCTTTCAGTAAAGAACAACCCTTTCAGTGAAGAAATTCTTCCTGATGTCCAGCCTGTACTTCCCCTGGCACATCTTGAGGCCATTTCCTCCTGTCCTATCATTAGTTGCCAGGAAAAAGAGACCAACACCATCTGGCTACAACCTCATTCCAGGTAGCTGTAGAGACTTTCTTTTCTCCAGGCTGAACAACCCCACCTCCCTCTGCTCTGTAGCCCTTCTCTGGACTCACTCCAGCACCTCAGTGTCCGTCTTGTACTAAGACACCCAAAACTGGACACAGAATTCAAGGTGGGGCCTCACCAGAGCCAAGTATAGGCACTTCACTGGTCCTGTTGGCCACACTATTGCTGATACAGGCCAGGATGCCATTTGCCTTCTTGGCCACCTGAGCACACTGCTGGTTCATGTTCAACCACTGTGGACCAGCACCTCTACGTCTTTTTCTGCCAGGCAGCTTCCCCATCACTCTGCCCCCAGCCTGTGTGGCACTATCTCAGGTTGTTGTGACCCAACCGTAGAACTCTGCACTTGGCCTTGTCGAACCTTATACTTTTGGCCTTGGCCCATCGATCCAGCCTGTCCAGATGCTTCTGCAGAGCCTTCCTGACCTCCAGCAGATCAAGGACTTCCTGCTGAAGTCCAGGTAGATAACATCCACAGCCTTTCTCTCATCCATTTAGGCAGGTCACCTCGTCACAGAAGGAGATCAGATGCTCAGGCAGGACCTGCCTTTCCTAAACCCTGCTGGCTGGGTCTGATCCCCTGGTTGTGCTGTACATGCCACATGATCACACTCAAGATGATCTGTCCCACAACCTTCCCAGGCACCAAGGTCAGGCTGACAGGCCTGTAGTTCCCCAGATCCTCCTTCCAGCACTGCTTGTGGATGGGTGTCAAATTGGCCAAGCTCCAATCATCTGGGACCTCCCTGGTTAGCCAAGATAACGGTTAATGATGATAAATTTTGATACTAAGATGCCCTTGAAAAACTAGTCAGTAATAAAATTAATCTGAGGCAAGGGATAATGTGTATAACCATGCATTTGCATTATTTTTCATTAAATACACAGAACAACAATGGTCAAGTAAATATGGTGGGATTTAAAAGAAACCAAGAAAGGATTATTTTTTTCTTTACTCACTGTCTTGGTAACCAAATTTCATTCAATCTTAATAGGCCAAAGGTTGGTACAAAAGGATGATTAATCATAGGTTACATTTTTGATTCTGAAGTCAATATATTCAGCTTGGATTAATTTCAAATCTTTGCGAGTTTAAAGACTGCTATTCTTGGATACAGGTTTCTCACTTCTATTTTCCTTATGGTAAAGCTAAAAGACACATGCCGTATTTGTTTATGCAATTAGGCAAGCTAAAATTGAATGTCATGTTTATCTTTATTGGTTTGTCATCACAAATGCAGATAAAATGTAATGGAAAGGAAAGCCAGGTTACATAACTCAGCAATAACTGTTTCTAAAATAACTTTCAGTGTGAATGCCAGTAGGCTGCATATTGTTAATACATAATTTATGTTGTATAGTGTGTAATGCGGTAAGTTGGTATAAAAACCTACTCCTCCTACTATCATCACAAATGATAGTATTTCTCAGTATTTCTAGGACTAACTTCATCCTCACTCAAGACATCATTTGCCCCACCCACTGCACCCCTTTAATATATTTCGTACTTGCTTCCCTACAATCCAAACTCTTTGAAACGATTTCAGACAAAATACCTCTTTTTTGTCTACTTCAGTCTCAGTTTTATATACCCTTTAGAGTCCACTTAGATTACAGTTACCCTTATCTGCCTGATACAGCTGTGCTCCCAGTCATACTGCTTTGAAACATATGTATTTTATAACTGCTTTTTGCCAGCAGTCAGTTCCTACCTATCGCTAAGGTTACCAGGAAGGTTCAGAATCTGGAATTTTCACTACACTTCCAAAAGCGTACAGGTTCCTAATAAAACCCTGCTCTGAGAGCCATCACTTTTTGGCTATTCTTTCCCAAAATCACATAGAGGGCCTAATGCAAAATGCACATCCACCCCTTGACTGAGCCTATCCCCAACAACTGCTTACACAACATTAAATGCTGGATATTTTAAATAATACATTACATTTTAAAAAGGTTTATATTTTTATCCCCCTCCCCGACTCTTTCTGCCCATATTCCACATGAGACAAATAAGAACTGGCACATGAAGGCATACTGCATGTCTCTAAGGCACTTTTAAAAAGCAACATCTCTAAGATACTGAAAATAGTGAGTCCTGTTTCTAAAATATTTGGTTCTGCATGCACATAAATGTTACAAATAGCATGATGCATATAAGGCTGGCCACAGAACACCTTTGATGTGTTGCATCAGCATTTTGGAAACATTTTAAAGACAATGAAGCAGTATTTATATTGAATAAACACAAAACTATTTTGTGTCCCATGAAAGATATTCTTTCCTTTATCTTCACTGACATCCTTTAAAGGACATCTGAAAGTAGCATAAGTGGACATTATATACATATAGAAAACTTTTTTTGGTGACAATTCCTATTTACAATAGAAAAGGCTGGCATACCTTTGAGGTAATGCATGGATTTTTGAAGGTTCAGAATTAAAACAAAAGCAATGACTGGCACCTGTAAATGCTCCTTACAGAACTACTGTAGCATGAATAAGCAAATTTGCCAGTTCTCCAGGAGCTGAGATGAACAACAGTGTGCTCAAAACATTTGCATTCTAAATCAGGTCTGTGATTAGGTAAGCATAAACGCAGGCCTGGTACGGTTTGCATTCAGTTAAACTGCAAATATAGCACGTATCATTATCTTCCCACATCTTTCCAGCAAACATCTTCCCCAAACAGGGGAAAGACGCCAGTCTTCCCCAGACAAGGGTTCACATAGTGTGACAGACAGCGAAGGGCTGGCAAGGAGCACACAGGAAACTAGTTTTCAGAAAAGATAAACAGAGAACGTCTAGGTTGTCCCAACCCTGTCTCTCAGACTTCAGGGCTTAAGCTTGAAAAACGCTTAGTCAGAAGATGAACCCCGGGGGGTTAAGACATGCTTAAAATAATTTTTCTTAAAGTTCTCAAAAAGAGAGTTAAGCCAGAGGGAGGCTGGAAGCAGTCTCCCTGACAGGTACGTGGACACACCTGCAGCGTCCTTTCCAGCACACTCTGCTAAGGAAGACTAAATACATGCAAGACTTCGCTGTTCATTGCTTAGGGGATATATTTTTAAGCTGGCCCTCAAGGGCTGCTACAGATGCCGGGCCGGTCCTGCGGCAGGACCATCGAACGCAATCAGTAAAACCAGCCCACCGCCCCGGAGCGGCTCCCCCTCACCCCCCGCCCGGCCGCCCGGCCACGCCCACCCCCCGCGTGACGCGGGGCGCGCGGGCCGCGCCATTGGGCGCGCGGGGCCGTGGCAGCGTGGAGGGCAGCGCGGGCGCGAGCCGGCCCCGCCCCAGCGCGTGCCCCGCGCCCCGGGACCCTTCCCGGGGAAAATGCGAGCGCGGGCTGTCCTGCGGAGCCCCTGCGCGCACAGCCTGGGCCCCTCGGAGGGGAAACCTGCCGAACAAACACGGGCACAACCCCTCAACTCGGATGTGGGTCTGCTTGTTTTCTTAAAATAGCTCCCATGGCGTTTTCTTGTAATATTCTGAAAGACTCAATATTTACTCAAAGGGCAAAAGTTTTACAGGAGAATATCTTTGTCTTAGTTAAATTAGTCACTAAGCACTAACCAAGACATTGATTCCCAACATCAGGAGCGAGGCATGACGCAACAACCACTGGTAGAATTTATAAGCAAGTGCACTGTATTGCAAGGAAAGTAGAAAGGTTTTTTTTCAGTCAGGAAGAACTATAGACGCCCGGGATTCAAAGAGGAAACAGATGCTTTAATGATGATAAAGGGATTTTAATGCTGTATGATTGACTTTCTAGCAATCACATTAGAGAACCTACCATACAAAGGCATTTATTAAACATTACTCAATTCCCATATGAATGAGCATTTTCTCCTGTTTTCACGTCACTTGAAAGTTGTAAGTAAATAAGTTCCAGGACAAACAAAACAGTATCATTGGGGGAAATATGTCTGTTATTTCCTTCAAGTCAGGCTAAGAAAGAAATGGGGAAAACTGTTCCTTTGATATAGGAAGAAGACACATCTCCCTGCTTAAAATACTGTTATCATATAAGAAAACATGGCCATAACAATACAATTTTTATAACTTGCTTACTTTGTAAAGGCAAAGGAGTGCCAAACTCATATTACTTCATCTCTACTATCTCCGTAAGATTTTCATTCTCATACCTTGATTAGCCCTTTTTGACATTAATTTAGGGAAAAACGTAGCAGCTGGTATTTGCCACACTATTTTGCAAACAAGCATTTTGCGTCTAACAGTCTATAATATGTATTGACTACTCACCATATCCATGAATGCCTCCTAAAGGGGAAATTATTCACATGCATCATGTTCACAGATCTTCCAACATTAGTGTTTTCCTTGTCAGCCAGATTTATCTGTTATGGTATTCATAGATGCATGCCAGAACAACTGCATGAGCAGTCAACAGCAGGGAGTATTGCCAGAATTACTGTAATCCACAAAAATAAAAATTCCCAGGATCCAGTGAAAGACTTCTCACAAGGTTTTGTAGGTACACGTCCATCCATTTATGCATCACTTGCTTTTTTAAAGAAACATTAAACTAGTCAGTATACAGAAACTGTTCTGACAATGCCAACAGTTTGCCTTGATAAAAATCCAAGTGCTTTGACTGTGAATTAAAGCATCTTCATATGCAGCATTTTGGACAGTTGGAAAAGGTTAGTTAAAAGATAGTTTCTTGCCATCTGTGCCAAATCAGTGTTTAGGGGGAGACGTGTAACTTCAGATTGCTTTGCCATGTTCAGAAATGAATATTGCTTTTTCTTCTTTCTTAGACACATATTCATCTGTGATCAATTTAATGCAGTTTTCTTTTCATACAAGCCCTGGGAACAGGATGATGTTAATAGCCTTGTACAACAATCCCAAACTTCTTTTGAATTTAATACTGTGACTTTGTTTCTTCAGCTAAGAAAAAAGTACGCTTTTTCCACGCCATAGGACAGGACTACAGTTAGATACCATCAAGAGATATCATATCGTGACCAAATTAATTTTTGCTGTCTAACCCCATAATAAGGCTGCCTGCTCCCTTTAAGTAAAATGACTAAGCTATCGACTCTCACTGCAGAATCTAGTTCTGTTTTGGTGTTACACTGTATATAAACCCACGTGCATCAATTTGTAGTCGCAAAACGAAAGCAAAGCTATAAGTCTCGTGTTACCTAAGCATTCTTTCTCTGTTGTCCTTTTTGTTTCCCAGTTCAGGTCTCAAACAGTAGTTATCACTCCTTACGCTCTGGTAAGTATCCTCGGAAAGATTCTTAAGCTCAGGCTACAGAGACGGCGTCTATTTTGAAGCAAATGCAGAGTCAACAGGCTCTCTCTTCCTTTTCCCGGATGAGAATTTCCGGCCTCCCCTCGGTTGCTGGTCTCCCCGCCCAGCAGCAGCAGCAGCGGCAGCCCCGGACAGTGTCGGGCTGCGTGGCACTGTCCCTGCAGCAGTCTGGGCTAGGCTGCGGAGAGGGCTCTCTGCCTGGCAGAGGCTCTGCTGGCGTCAAGGGGGCCCTCTAGGTGGGTTCTCCAGGCACCGCACATTCTGCCCTGCCGCTCCCACCCGCCCGGGACGGGGGGGGAGGGACGGGGCACTGGAGAAAAAGACGCGGGAGAGCCTTCCTTAGAATGGCCTGTGCCTCCCGGGGGACAGAAGGCACCGATAATTTTGCAGGGAAGGGCAAAAAACTGCAGGAAAAGAGGCGCGCAGAAGCAGAATTCACCTTGTTGTTCTCTGCTGAAATGTAAAACAAGCTTTTATACTTCAGCATGCCCGGGTATACATTGTTCACTTGCAGTTGTTTTTAAATGGTTTAGGCTATACTAAGACTTCTTAAACTTCCAACGACCCCTTGTCCTTTAGGGCAGGAAATCCTGGAGTATGCAAGCCAGCTGCAACTTCAGTGACATTAAAACATGTGATAAGACTTTGTATTTGATTAGGGTGTGGGTGAACTTGGGAGTAACATGATAAGCTATTGAATGTCACATTTATATAGATGCTGTTTCCTTAAGCTCTGTGCTGTGGCTTGTCACAACTCTACAATACCCCAAATGAGCCCTAGTAGAGTTGATGCCACTCTGAAAGAAGAATGAAACATTAAAGTACTTGAATGTCAAGTGTATAGACAGTGAAATGGCATTTATTTCAATCGTGTAATAAAAAGGGAGCATTTGTATGTTACTGCACAGAAGTACAACAGATTCCAAAATTTAAAGGGGATCTAGCATAATTCATGTTCTACTAATCTGCACAGGTGGAGTTTTCTTTTTTTGACATTTAAATACAACCGTGATAGAAAGCAGACTATGAGAGTTAAAAAGAATGAGAATGAAAATTAGCATTTGTCACTAAGATTATAAAACAAAGTATATAATCATATTCAGTATGCTTTATGTAAAAAGCACCCCTATTGCACCCCTCCAAATTTGTTTAGGAATTTATACCAGAGACATTTGAAAAGAATGCAAACAAAAGTCCAAAAGCTGAAAGATCATGTGATTAATCTGAATATGAAAAAATCACACTTATTGCAGTTGTCTATTGCTTTCTCTAAGGTAGACATGCTATTATGAAATACTAACTACACCAAATGCTACACAAATCTGCGCCATCATTATTATTTCATATTGCACTTATCTCACTACATACTTGCCCGATCACTAATGGGCACTGACATTTTCAACACTGGACTTACATAACGACTTGTACTATCTTGAGAAAGAACTTCTCAGCACTGACCTATGTCACCTACCACATTTGAAATCTGTGAATGAAGCTATCCTGCATCTGTGTTACAATTTATCTGATTTTATCTAGTATGAAGTTCAGCACAAAGCATAGCATCCATTGACTCAGCTGATTTCATTCAGAACCAGAGTTGCAGAAGGAGTGTAGGCGTATATGAAGTTACTATACAGTATTACAAACCAGTTAAAGGACTCACCAGTAAAGTGGAATGCACAATATTATGGGCTTTCCAGAGCAGGGTTAACTTAAAGCTAGAGACTTTACCAGTAAAGAATGTCTGTTAAAATTCCAGTAAAAGTTGACTTGTGAAATTCTTCCTGTTCAAGTCAATAATAATTTGCTAATCAGTTCACATTAAAAAAAAAAAAAAAGGCAACAGATAAAAACTTTTAGTGACATTAACTTTAGTGACATCATGGGTTTGGACTGGATAAGCATTTTGGTGTATCATGTACAATTTCAGGTCGACCAAGTTCTTAAAAAAATTAGTTCGAGCACAATTTCTGTTTAAGGGGGAAAGAGGGGAAACACAGAAGAAAACAAGAAAAGGCAATTGAAAGCAAATTTTCATTTGATTCCTTGGTTACCAGAACACTGCTCTGACCATTAGAATTAGGACAGTGCAGTCCATCTTCCCTATTCATGTAGAATCTAGACTAGGCATGAAGAAGCTGGAGGGAGAATGACAGAGACACAAAAAAGTCTACAAATGATAATGACTTTTCTCTGAGATGGAGGAATCCTAGATTCCAGTCCTCTCTGCAAGGTCTCCTGGAGTATTTTCCACTAAAATTAATTAGGTAATGGACAAAGTACATTTGTATCAGGAACTAGATTATCTGGAAGCCCTTCTCCATTCCAGATAAGTACTTGCGTTGGACTATAGAGTGAGGAGCTGTCTTCTTTCTTAATAGTATTGAGAGGCTTTACTGCTCAATGAAACATCTAAAGAGGGAGGAGTAAAGAGTGTGTCCTATAAACCTTGGTTTTAATCAGCCTATTAACACTGCAAAACTGTGAATACCTTTCCATTCTATTCTTTGAGGGAAGGAGAACCAAAGAGAGTACTGTTTGCATCTCCATTTCCACATAGCCTTCCTTCCACAGCACTCAGCTTTTTAATTACAAGTCATATCAGAAAAATCACTTAAGAATTGAATAAGGTCTGTGTCTGTTAAACTGAAGTCTTCTAGGTTATTTTCTTTGCCTCTTCTCATAGATGTAAATGCACTAGCAGACACCTGAGGAAGAGTTTACCTTGTGGCATTTCTGGCCATTATCCAGTATAGAATGGTTTGGATTGGAAGGGACTTTTAAAGACCATCTAGTCCAAGCCCTGTGCAATGAGTAGGGATATCTTCAACTAGATCAGGTTGTTTAGAGCCCTGTCCAACCTGAGTTTTTGTTTCCAGGGATGGGGCATCTACCACATCTCTAGAGAACCTGTTCTAGTGTTTTACACTCATTCTGAAACATGTCTTTCTTATATATATTAAGATATATATATTATTTTATATTATAGCAAATATATTCTGAATCAACTCTCTTTTAGTTTAAAACCAGTACCCCTTGTCCTATCATTGCAGACCCTACTAAATGATGATAGTGCTAAGAGCAGTAAGAATTGTTGTTCTACCAGTGTCAGATTTTTAATATGAAACTCAACAAAAACAATGAAAATGTATCTATTCAGAAGAAAATTGCACCAGGGGCATATAGAACTAACATTTATATGCTAAATTGAGTGCAAATTTTCCAAAGAGATCAGTTTAACTTACTGCATCTTTTGATTTTTACAAAAATGGGGCAAACAAAAGTAATTGAATCAAATATTTTGTTTACAATATAATAACACACAGTGAAAAACACGTATCTACGAAGGTAAAGCTAATGCTTAAAGCAATGATGAAAAGCCAGCTCCTAATGTAAGTACACAGAATTTTATCAGTGTTATTGCTAAATAGTAATAATCACCAGATTTTCATTCATTAGTGATTAGTGATTTTTCAGGACTATGTAAAATGAGCTGGTGACTCATGACCATTCTGGACTAGTATCAATAAAAAACCTTATCAGACTTGATAATTGTATTTAACATCTCAAAATGCTCTCTGAGAAATGAATGTGGAGCCTGAAATACGCTATCAGTGACAGGGAGTACCCCTTGAGATCACCTCCAGTGTACGTAGTATAGGCAAAAACACATGTTGCCAGCCTAAATTACCTGTGCACATAGATAATTTCATGCTTCAGGAAGAAGGATGAAATAAAAATTCTTGTTAAAAAAAGGAATTTTTACATGCATTAAAAAAAAAAAATATATATTATCCAAAACAGAAGGAAAGAACTGAAAAAAAATTAACACTTGACCTGCAATATTATGGAAATACAATGTATGGATATGACAATTCTGTATATTTAGGATTAATTTCTATATTTTGAATATAAGGATGCTGTTATTATTTATAAATGCTCCGTGAAAACCATGTAGATTAAAAAGATCAATGTGGTTAATGAAGTGGTAGGAAATTAAATAAATTTAAGTTATGGTTTAGAACACTTAAATTATTAATATTCTCATAAAAACTTCTTAGAGCTCTAAGTTGTAGATTATCTATCAGAATCATTAGTGAGCAGATTTCTGTTTTGTCTGGAGCTATTTATTCATCAAAAATATTTCTTGTTACTTTTGAGATGGAAACAGACATACTGTAATTCTTTTGCTTTTAAGAAATGAAAATAAGTATTTTCTGTGTGAGAATTACTGAAACTTCTTCAGATACCTTAATGAATTTTGCAATATATTGTTTTCATATCAAACAGTCTAAATCGTCCAAATTTCTATAAAGTTAGAACCTTTGATATAACTGTTCTGGAAAAACAAACAAATAAACAAAACCAACCAAACAAAAAACCCCCACTTGAACTACATTACTGTAATTTCTTTTTGAAATCAGAATATGAAGTTGGAGATTTGAGAGGTACTGTACACTAATGAATGAAAATCTTTTTTATTTGCCCTGATTTACCTTGGTTTTGTTGCTTTTAATTTTATTTATGAGCAAAGAATTTCTGCCTGTTTGTAACTTAGTCACCAATAAATGCATTATGTCAAAACCTTCAGGACTTGCAAAATCAAATCATTTCAATATTGAGATTATATAATAAAAGGGTTAGCAATTATGAAATTTATGTAAGTAGTGTTGAATCACTTAACTTGTCTCTCAGTTGTGGTCAGCCTATGCTCATTGTCATCAGTAGACTTTCTATTTTCTTTCATAGTTTCAAAAAGTTTCAGGACATCAAACACGTAAGCCTCACATTCCCTCCTACTGAACTACTGCAAGATCTTGTAACTTGATTCCTCTCTATAATGATAGTTTTCTAACACTGAGTCATATTACTAGGGCACTTCATGAATAAAAAGACTAGGTAAAATATTGTAACTCTGGTTGCATTTTACTTAGGATATAATATTTATCTTCTTATAGTCATTTTCTTGTCTTCTCTTATTACCTCCTCATCTGCTTTTGAAAGTCTTTACTTGTACGCATGTTTTCCATTTTAAATAGCAATTTCCCAAGTAATGTTAAAGAAAAAAGTCAGCTACATGAGTCCACCTACTATTTTTTCTGGAACATAAGATTGTGGAGAGCAAATTAATTTAGTAAACATGTGATTTTAAATCATTATCTATTTTCTTGATGATCAATAACTTTGGTCTTCAAAATGTTTTCTGTGTATTTCGTTTGGTTTGGTTTTTTTTTCCCCCCTTAAATAAAAAAGGCAGTGGAGCTATGTAGATCACTTTTGGTCTCTTAAAATACAAGTAACATGTCTACTATTTTTCTATTCCTGATTTTATAATCTTATTAACAATCCCTGCTATAAAACTGAGATTTCCTGTACCAGTTCTTTCAAAGTTCTTGAACAAAGTTCATCCAGTCCCCGTAACATTAAGAGCATTAATTTGCTTCCAGATCAATTGTAGCAATTCAGATTTAAATACCTTTGTTTCTATTATCTATCATACCTGTCCTGATGCTTAAAGTAATTCTCCCAATTAACACTAAGACAGAGATATTCCTCCATTTCCCATATTTCCAAAACTAGCCCTATAGCACAAGCCTATGCTGCTTCTTTTCCTTATTTACACTGCTTTTACAGTTTATGCACCTTCTGTTTTCTGTTACTTCACTGACTATTCGATAAAGAAATTGAGCAGATTTATCTTGTCAGACTATCTAGTCCTTACAATAGTTTACAGACTTTCTTTGCAACACAAGCATGATACCATAATACCATAATTCCTGGTACTGATTTTAGTTACCATTCACCCAAAACAGTTTTTTTGCATCTGTGGAACGCCTTCCTTTTCATGTCCAATAGTATTTTTAATTCATCAAACTGTAATCTCCCTACTCCTATCAGTGAGAGAGATTCCACAGAACTGATTTCTGCAAGCTGACGTTGTGCTGTTTTCTAATTGCCTTTGACATAGAACAATCCCAGGAATCTGCAGAACATGTTTGATGCAAAAACAGTACAATTCTGCCCTCCTGCCTTTACACACGTGTACTTACAAATACTTTATTATTTGGCAAGAGGGGAATTATCACAGTAATTACCTTTTGTACACAAGTGCTTTTTTTTTCTTTTTATCAGATATGTACAAAAAGTGAATGTGTAATTGTATATTCCTGTCTGGTAATTTCTAGCATTAAGTAAGTGACCACTTGTATTATGATAGAAATACATATATTTATAATTTGTATTAGAGTATAAGGACTAAAACTCATAATTGAAAAAACATTGCAGCCAGCATCTGCTTCTTTAGTAAAAAATGGTTAAGAATTGTCCTTAAGCTTCTCTGTTGTTTCAGAATGTAAGAAAACTATGTGAATTCAATTTCTGAGTGCCCAAATGAAAGCTAATTCAGGTAATAGTCCTGTTTCCACGCTGCAGATGATAGGAAAAAAAATAGACTCTTTATAGTATTAAGAGATTCCCACTGTCTCAGAAATGTTGCTCCAATATATACTGCTGTATGAAAAGTTTGTTGCTTGTGCATACATAGCTTGGACGTTGCTATGGACTAGTACTTTGCCATAAGTACGTAGTATTTTATAGTTACATAGAACTACGGATGCTTAGGGTAACCAAGAAACATAAAAAATACAAGATCTTTATCTCAAATGGTTTACAGTCCTAAAACAGGTAGAAAACTGAGGGAAATTATTATTCATTACATAGAGAAGTGGACTAAAACATTCTTAACAGAAGCAGAATAATAAGCTGATTATAAAGTACTTAATGAGATTTGTAAGATGAATATGGGCCAATATTCCCTGTGTACAAAGCCATTCTTGGTTTCTTTTTAATTTATTATTTAAAGGAGTACAATAAAGAGCGAACATGTGACAATCTAAGTAGCAAACCTCTCTGATTTGCAGATTGAAGAACAAATTTGCATGAGATTATAGCAGCTTTTACTGAAGATTGAAGTCTAAATCCTACTGCATTACATCACTAAAAAGGCTGAATAACCCAATGTCATCCATGGCGTTAACCACTTACGGTGTGATTGGGAACAAACTGAGGAGCCTCAACAATTACTCGTCAAATATACATGCAAAAAATGGAAGTCTTGCCCTGTACATACCTCAGTGTGTTAGAAGTATGACACTTAGAAACTGGAGCTTTCAGGAAGCACACAAAACATAAAAATACACCTTGTTTTTCCTATATGCTCCCAATGTTTTTGAAGATAAGACTCCTAAACTGAGTGTCTCTGACACAGGCAACATCTTCAGTTGCTTTAGGCAGCTCTACTACGACTGGTCTCTTGTCAGGCTACTGAAATATTCTTTAGAGAAATCCCTCCATTTGGCAAATTATTTAAGCCAGATGAGATGGCAAAATGCAATGGAACCCATGCACTTTAATTTAGACATATATTTGACGTCTTTGATCAGTCAGTTGCGTCTAGGCCTCCATTATCCCTGGAGACTGATAGCAAGGCATTTCAGGGAGACAACTTATTTACTCTCCAGCTCTGTTAAAATATTATTGCAAACATAAGTTACCTCTGGGACATCAAAACTGAATAAATTACATTTTCTTCTGGTATTTGATGACTGAAAACAGGAATTGATACAAAGGCAGACATCTACAGGCCCAGTCAGAAGATTAGGTCTCTAGTGTCAAGCCCTCCAATCACTAGCTTCAGAAATTTGGACAGCTGTCATGACATAAAGTGATTTTATGTTGTTTTGCCAACATAAACAGTGAGAAAATTGGAAACTTTTTAGCACCATGGAAAGTCAGGGTAGCACCGTCTGAACTATAAACACTTATTTGTCATGCTATGCTTGGGCCATTGTAACTACATTGATTTTGCTCTTTTTCAAAGACTATGCTATCTATCCAAAACCAGACAGTGTCTCAGTAATAACTGTCAAGCACAATGTGTCTTAAGGTGGCGAGGGGAGGTTTAGGTTAGACATAAGGAAGACATTCTTTACAGAGAGAGTAATTGGGCATTGGAATGGGCTGGCCAGGGAGATGATGAGGTCACCATACCTGGAGAGACTGGATGTGGCACTTAGTGCCATGGTCTGTTTGACCAGGCGGTGTTAGGTCAAAGGTTGGACTTGACCTCAGAGGTCTTTTCCAGCCTAGTTGATTCTGTGATTCTATGAAATGCTATTCTGTGCCGTGGATTAGGTAGATAACTTGTTGTGTAAATGAAATTTAGAATGTTAACTAGAAGACAGAAGTATGATATATGTGACTTAGAGCTTCCTATTGCAATAGTAAGCTAAAACTGAAAAGCTATGACTGAGTTCTTCAAAAAATACTGTTTTATGTTGTCAACTAAATAAACCTGTTATCAAAATGCAATATGTCATTACAAATGAAACCTGCTGCCAGCATCTGACTGTCTTGTATCTTCTCACAATGTTTTTAAACTTGTTCCGATACTGGACTAAATAGAAAATTGTTGCCGTACTGTTTTATACTATTTACTGTTATAATTCACTGTCACTTCATCCATAAGACTCTTATTCTTTAGAAAATATTCTGTGGAGGAAATAACGCATGAGTTTCACATCTTTCATTTGACAGGGGCCAAACAGAAATCTTTTATATTTTATACATTATTGTTATGGCAAACACAAGCTTAAATATTTACAAGTTATAAGAAACCTCAGAAAATTTCTAACTTTCTGAAATGATGTTGAGTTGCAAAAATATTGGGAAAACCAGTTCTAAACACTCATTTAAATCAATGTTTAAACTCTAAAAGTAAAGTTTAATCTAACTTACAAATTTAGGTTTGGGGGTTTATTTCTGTTGTTTGATCACTTTAAAGGGTATAATGCAATACACTCCTTTTTAGAAACTAATATTAATTTGAATTTTTCAAAATAAAAATTGAAGGGCAAACCAGTGTTCTTCAAAACTAAGAGAATAGCAGATTTGCCTAAATTAAAATTTGAACACCTGAAATTGCCCTCTAGGAGGCTGAACACAGAGTGAACACTGAATGAATAGGAATTTGGAAAGCTCAGTACTTGAAAAATCAGGCTAATTGACTATGCTTGTAACACTAAAACCCAGATTTATTTTTTTTTAAAATTGGGACATGCCAAACTAAATTTGTGCAGAGATCATGCCCAACATAAAATTGCCAGTTGCTATTTCGAGAATTATGTAGCTGTAGTAGATTACATCTGGGCAGAAAACACAACATCTGCATGGAAGAGAATGCTAACGAAATCCAAGATCACCTGGTCCTCCTCTCAGTCTAGTCCTTAGAAAGTAATAATCAGAAATGAATATGAGACTCCCAGTTCCAGTATTTGAGCAGTAAGTACCTCTTTTTGTTTATCCTTTAGAGAGCTCATAACTAAACCTATTTTTTTTATTATTTCTTATGTGGAATAAAAATTTGAAAGCATCAGAAAACCTGAAAACATCTGTAGGTACATGAGCAATAAGGTTCACAGGAAATTTTCGAACATATTTTGCAATTACTTTTGTAGCAATAACTATTTACAGTAAGTAATCATGAAATTATAGTATAAACATACAGCATAAAATGCACATTTATCACAGCTGTCAAGAAGTAAAGTTATGTTTATTAGTTGAAGCAAAAAAGTTCTGAACTGAGAGCTGGTACACTATCATAAACCCAAATGGAATTTTTGATGTTAAATTAAGTGGCATGCAGGTTTTCTATAATTAATCCAAGATGTTTTAAATTTTAAGTTGCAGCCACTAATGCAACTCATCTTGACACGAAAGCATGTTCCAGATAACTTTACAAAAATGTATTAAAAGGTAACAGGCAGAAACTGAAGTTCATTGAAGCATCATTTCATAATGTTTCTACTGGTTGAAATATTCTTACACATTCTATTCTGGGATGTTTCATAGGCAACAGTACATAAATGTCTTCTACAGGTAATTAATATACTATATAACAAATCATTATTAAGGTTTTTATAAAAAAATTATGCATAAGCTCTGCCAAAAGAGATGACAGAAAGTTTCAATATAAAGTTTTTTACTTTAGTATTGTGCAATACCTGATCTGTGCCACACAGAGAAATCCCTCCCAGAGGGGAGGTCCCATTTTTGGTCTTAGTTAGATCTATCTTACATAATTTTTCGAAGACTAATTATTCTTTAAAAAGTGTTCTAAGCATGTAAACCTAGCTATGACTGCCAAATATAATTAATCTAGTTAATATAATACACAAACAGTGCATGTAGTGCTACTGAATGAGTTTGAGGGCCAGCTGCCATTAGCCAGTAGAGTGTGCTATTTTTAGACCATGGCATGCCTTCTGGAAGCTCATTTCATGACCCTTCATGAATTTTCTAATGATTCTATATTTACCGTGAAAAGCTGGAAAAATATCTTTGAATATTATAGGAATCAGTGCTTAAATAACATTCACTAATAACTAAACCCTTAATATACAAGCATAAAGATTTTAATGTGAAAACAATTATTATTTAAAGTATTTTTAAACTTTCACCTCTGCATTTCTTAACAGAGCTGAAGACTGAGCAGAATAGCAATTCTTTATTTTCAAAAAGTAGTCAAGGAATTGGGATCTCTCATGCGTATACAAGGAAGATCCTATAAAAGGTAGTGGTTTATATTACCCATGCAGTTAATGCTACACACCTCAAATTAATTTCAGGTTGAAGACTCATTTGATAAAACATATTTTAGTTTGGACAGGGAAGTTTTATGGAAGCAGGCTTCTTCATCTGGTCTAAATTTATTATGATGTTTTAAACATTGTTTATGACATACTATTACATTGACCCAGATGAAGTAGACAGACCTTCTTCTTATATCAATGAAAAGACAGCTGCTGTAAGATACAGTATGCCATAAACGCTGATGTTTTAGCTACGCAGTTAGTGGCAGTATTAAAACCAGATGGTATTCAACCACATCTAAAATCATAATCATGCAAATGTTCATGACAAAATGTATCAATACATAGGATTTTTAAAAAGTCTAAAAATGTAAACCTCATAAAAATTGAGGCATATTCTTAAGCAAGGCTTAAGAATATGCTCTTGTTCATGTGCATCTTAGCTGAATCTACAGCTCAGACAGGTGATGGAAACTCTATATTTACATTCATTTTTCTAGGAAAGATACTTTTTCCGTAGGATTCTGTGATTTTTTTTCATTGTTCATAAAAAGTCTTTTTTTCATAAAATCCAATTTAATTCATGCATGAATGCAAGGACAATATGATTACAGATTTTGGGGACAAAATTGTTAGCTCCTTATATAAGAACAATGTTTCTTCCTTCCTCCAGCACCAAATCTCTATATCTTTACTTATAAAATCTCAAAAGTTCCAGAAAATAGATCCTTTTGTGTTTTAATAGCATTCATATGATAATTATTTTGCAAATGAGCAACATTCCTATAGAAATCTCATGGCAAGATATGGAGGATGTATATTAAGCATTTTGTAATTAGTTTGAAGTACGTAGTCTATCTGTATATGTTCACTTAAAACTATGTAACTTTCAGGGCTCTGGGCAATTCATAGTCACTCAAATAGGCAGAAATAGCTGAAAATACTACATCATAATCATGTTCAAAACTATGCCTGGAGTGTCTGATAAACAGCTTACAACCATATTGAAAAGAAAGCTCTTAAGTAATGCCAAATTGACATTAAAGGAATGAAAAGCAATGATCTGAAACACCCAGTGTTAACAAAAAATTATAAACACACAGACTTCTAAAAGTAGAAGCCCTTATCCATTATATGGGGAA
>JAWMRA010000090.1:50923291-50939501 GCA_035584735.1 Pseudotriccus pelzelni | reverse complement strand
ATAGTCACTTGTCACCAAAAAGGTTTGATTGTTACTTTCCATCTGAAGGGGCAACATTTGTACATTTCAAACAGAGTAAAACATGTTGTGCCCTGTCATATTAGCTACACAGGGAAGCATGGAATGTGTTCAACCCATGAGGTTTTGCCCTGCAGGAGGCTAAACAGTTCATTTTTTTAAACTGATGAAACTGAAAGCGCCAAGGGTGCTAATTTCTTGTGCATAAGGTATTAAAGTGACTGAAGGATTGGAGGAAAGACAGGTCAACTATGCAAGAGGCAAAGTAGTAGGCACTAGGCTGAAACTGTAAAATCTGCTTCTAGGTGAGCTCCTCTGAGATCACCGTAAATAAACACTGTATGGCAAACTAAGTCACTGCAGAATCAAGCCAATCAAGCATGTAGGGCACATAAGAATCCAGAGTGGGAGAAAAGCCAAGGTGCCTGAAAACTCATTAGCAACATCTACTTGATCATTTTTTACTCTTGGTTTGCACTAACCCTAGTAAGAAGGTGGTCCTTTGCACTTCTTCACTAATCAGTGATATTTACCATCACAGTTTTGACTGTTCTTTAGTAGTGAAATCCCTAGTAGTTTTTAACCAATAACAAAAGATTTCTTTCTTTGTTCAGACACACTTAGTCTTGAGCACTGACAAATCTGAATTTCTATTTTTAATGTCTATCACTAAATCTTAATTTTCTGCATCTGCATGAGAGAGGGAGCTGCAGTTGTGACAACATTAGACTGGGGGTGGTTGACAATTGGAAGCCAAGGATGCTATTTTGGACAGAAACAGGCTGAAAAAATTGATGCACAGGAGTGTTAGGGAGTTCAACAACGGTAAGTGCAAAGTGTGGATAATCCAGTGCAGTGGTATAGGCATTTTTCTGCCTAGTCAGAAAATAGAGAAGACCAGGGGCTCCTGGTGTACAGGAACTCATTGGTAAGCTAATAAGTTTCCACAGTGTGCCCTTGTAGCAATGAAGGCCACATACTGGGCTGTATTAACAAAGTGCTCTCAGCAGTTTGAGGGAAGTGATTTTCTCTGTTTTAAAACCGCATGGAGAATACTGTGTTTACTCTTGGGCTTCTAAGTGAAAGACACTGACATACTGGAGCAAATCCGGAGAATGACTACAAAAGTGAAGCTAAAAAAAGTGGGTTTGTTTATCCTTAAGAAGAGAATACTAAGTAGAGATCTCACTGCTGTCTGCAGCTGCTTAACAGGAAGGTGTAGAGAAGATGGAGTGAGACTCATAGAAGAGCTGCACAGATATAGGACAAGTGGAAGTAGATACAAGTTGGAACATCTGATTCGGACTGATTCTGACTGGATACACAAAGAAAAATTCCCATGAGGATGGTTGAACATTGGAACATGTTGCCCAGAAAGGCTGTAGAAACTGGAGATATTCAAAACTCAGCTGGACATTCCCTGAGCAAGGTGCTCTAGCAGGGGGCTGGCTAGAGATCTCAGAAAGTCTTTTCTGACCGATGCAACTCTATGAGTCTTCGTGCTGTCCTGTTACTCACTACTGTGGACCATGAAATGGTTTTTTTAAATTAGTACAGGTTTTCATAATTAAGTTTAGCCCATGATACCAAGCTGCAAATATATAAGAGGACCACAATGCAAACAAATACAGGAAAGGCAAACCCACCTACAAGATTATGTATAAGGATGTATTACATGTATTTCCAATTCGAGAAATGGACGTGATATGAAGCTACTGTGGATGAAGTTCAAAGATGAACAATTTATCTATTTATGTACCAGAGAGTTGAACTGTGGAACTCCTTGTGAAAAACAGCTATAGATAACAAAAGTTTCTGAGTTGAAGGGCCCACTAAGCAAGTTCATGGAAAAAAATCCATTTCATGTTGTTAACTCAATAGGACCCACATCCTGTAAGACTGGGAGACAGGAAAGTCTTAAGTAGGCTCATTATATATGCTTGTGCTTACACTTTTTCTTAAGGACTTATTGTTAAAAACTTGCTTATTGAGAAAATAAGCAAGTCGGAAAAGAAATTCTGTGCTTGATGAACCATCACTGTCTCCACAAACAAGTGGAGACATACAGTGCTCAGCCATTTAACGGTTAATAGCCATGATAACATGCAAGAGGAAAAAGCTATTGGAAAAGAATTTCTGAAATGGAAACTGCAGAGATCTGAGATGAGCAATTTGAGTTTTAACTTCATGTGGAGTGGAAAAAAGAGGGTGAGCAATTGTATTCAATAATATGGTTAGGGAAAAAAGGAAAAACCTTGGTTGAATAATAGGAATGGACTTGTTTAACAACATGTTCAGCATATTACAGTGGGGAAAAAAAATGAGCCGGCTAAAAAGAAAACAATAGATAACTGAAGACATCAGAATAAGCATAGTGAAGACTTTTCAAAGTGCAGTTTTGACAAAAAATTTTATTTTAATCCTGGACAACAAGATATGCTGAAGTACCAGGAAAGAAAGAGAGTAAAAGACATATAAGTCTATACAGATTTTTGGAAAATATTAATGAATGATGAAAGTTTATAGTGACTCCCCAGTAGTAGTTATTGCGAATCCCATTTCTTTTAAATATGCTGAGTTTTAGTTATTCTCAATTCTGAATAGACAGATTTATAACAAATCTGGACCTGTATGTATATAAAATGAAGTTATGTCAATGGAGAAAACACTTCTGTCTCCGCTTCCATAAAACACACTTGTTGGGTTAAAAAATAACAGTAATGCTATCATCCTCAAGGAAATCCAGAGGCTCTTAGAGACTTCTAATGACAATGCGTTATTGTCTTCAAAGTACCAATTAAAGCTAAAGCATTTTAAAAATTTGTTTTCCCCTCCCAGAATTGCCATCCTAAGTACAGTGCACAGCAGAAGTCTGATCTTTAAAAGCATTTATGAGGGGCTGCATTAAAAATACAGAAATATTGTGTAAAAGTCTATTGAATGCATTACTTACAACATTGCCTTAGATTCTTATGTACTTCCTATTCACAACTGTAATAAGTGTATAGTAATCCAAATCCCATTCTCCTGTTGTTAAGGGTCTAGATATTCAGCTAGTTTGTTTCAGGCTACAGTTAAGGAAATTACATTTCCTGCTTCTAGTAATGGGGTACATACTACAGTAAAAATTCTCTCCTAACCTTTTATCAGGAAGTGCCAACATTTTCATATTTAGAAGAGCCAAGAAATGAGTAAGAGAAATCTTTCTCTTTGCATATCACAAAGACTGCCTTTCACAAATACTTTTTTTTTAAAAATAAAATCTGAGTCTTTTAAAGGACTTCTAAATTCATGTAGTTAGGCTGTCTTTACTGGGTATGAAAATTCATTCAGAGATAAGAATCTGCCTTTATGGTGTTAAATCATATGTAAGTAATCCTTTTACTAGTATGAATGAAAGAATTTTTAATGTTCTCAGTAATTAAAAAAAAAAACCACAAAAACCCCCACAACAAAACAACAAAACAAACAAATCACCAAGATGCTACTCTTAAAATAACTGAAACAATTTCAGAGAAAGTAATCTTTGTCAATATAATTTCTGTAGATTCTTCATCAGTAATTAGGTAAGTAATCTGTACTTGATATGTCTCTTTTCTTTACGAGCACCGGAAAATAAAGTCAGACATTTTTAAGATATCCATGTAAAAAACATGGCTCTCTGACACTCTGTGCTATGATCAAATTTATTTTTTCAAAAGTTAATTTTTATTGTAAAAAGAATATTATTCAAAATAATATTATGACATCAAGATAAGATTTCTACATCAAAAAAATAGAAGTTCCTGAAACCTCAATGGTGTCCCACAGTTGGAAGTACAGATGAAAAATAATAGTAGTCTGAAGTTCTACAGCAATAATATGGGAGCTACAGAACTGACAAGTAATCACCAAGTCCTGTAAGCTTCCTTTCATTTTCCGTGAAATTCTACAGATTGTGATCACATGCATAAAATGAAAACAGCATGCTTCATCTTTACATATAATCCCATGTTGCATTATGAAAAAAAAAAAAAAATCAGAGATCTTGATTACTGCGTTTTCCTCAACCGTACTATGTCATCTTCTTCGTCTTTACTCTAGCTTAAGGAAAGCCCCCATGTAACAACATTTACTACTGTTTAACAGTAGAGGGGGCCCACTGCCTTAGAAGAAAGATCAGTTTCAGGCAAAGTCTAATTTAGCCATTCCTATTACTAGACAAACAGAAGAAGTGAAAAAACCATTGCTAACATATTATTGAATAAAGTTAGTCTGCACTGAACAATAAAAAGAAGAAAAGGCTATTACAACATAGTATGTACCCAGGACAAGTGTGAATCTCCTATCCAGTAAAGGACATAGAATTATAAATTGTACAGATATTACACTGTGCACCCTTAGAAACCTGCAGGAACCATGCAGGAACCTGTGCTCTGAGGAGACAGGAGCTTCATCAGGATAGGTATTTGTGTTGGATGACAGTACAAAGAGAAGGGCATGATTAAGAAGACAGTGGCATATGCTAACATGGGGTAGAACTGTTCTGATGGTTGATTTTTATTTCTTCCAAAAGCAAACTTTAAAAAAACATAAGGACACAGCACCAAACACAGTTTTGGGATATATTTTGGAATGTGTCTTGCAACAGACGTAAATTCCTTCTCACCACTATTTTTTTTTGAAGGTGAGCATGACAAGGAATTACATCCATTTGTTTTTTAAGCAGTCAAATGCAACATAAAAAATCTTAAATACTGCCTCCAAGTTATGTTAACTGCCTTACAGGCAACTGTCGAAGCTTAGCAAAATCATAAGAAGTTTTTTAATTGATTTGTTCAGCTTTAGGTCATGTTCTTAATTTGCTATTTCAAGAAAATTAAGAGTAAATAGGATCATAACTGCATATTTTTTAAATAAGTTCAGTGGCACTGTAATGATCTAACCAGATGACCACCCAATCCTGTTAAGGATTCACAGAAATCCTTCTTACTACTTCCTCCCACTGAAAATGTAATCACCACTCCACACACACACAAAAAAATAAAATTGCAATGTCCCATTTTTACTTCCCCCCCTTTAATTACACGTACTGATGTAACAATCTTTTTATTTCATTACCATAATAAATAGTTTGCAACTTTCTATTACCTTACCTGTTTCGTTCACCATCTATTTAATCTAATCCTATACAAATAAACACAAGAACTTAAGCCTGCAGATGCCTGCAAACTGTTATAATTAGAAAAGGCACTGCCCAAGGTGTGATTTAAATACTAAAATGTGAAAACAATAGTTTATCTAGTGGGTGTTTAAATTTCCAAACTTTAACCTTATGATTGAAACTCCCCCCAAAAAATATGTATCTCCCTAATAATAACATTCGTCAATTTTTGCCAAGTTAGTTGAGTTTCTTTGTCATCAAATTACAATAGCACATATTTTATAATAATGGAATGTCTCAGGAGCTTTTGGGGTGGAGGGGGAAGATTATTACTAAGATTATTTAATAGTGTCCAAGTTAATTCAGAAAAGTGATCTGAAAACTCCAATAAAGCATCGTAAATAGTTTATAACAAACAGTGGTGATGTACGTTAACAAAATATCAAAAAAAGTGCTTCAATATAATGTTAAGCAACTTCTTCTCTGAGGAAATGAGTATAACATGCTAGTTAGTACTAGCACTTGTGAAATAGTACAATTAAAATGTTAAATACAGATTTTGTATTTTGCTTTACAATGCAATCAAAAACTATTCTTGCATATCTGTTGGCACTTTGGAGTTGGTTTTCTCTTCAATCCTCATACCAGAATACAGTGTCCCCTACTATCATAGTTACACTGACACATTTCCAAACCGGCCCCAGCAGTTAGTTTTCCAAACTGAAACCAAATAAATTACACAGGTACTTGTGGTTTAGGCACATCACTAGAGACTAAACAGTTACCCACACAGTTAAAACTATATAAACTACAACATTAATTTTATAAACAAGGCTCCATAAATAAATATATATGCATGTGTGAACAAGGTGGTTAGGAAGTGTAAAGGAGGCTTGGAAGAGATTTGTTCACACCACATCAAGTTCTCAGAACCTGAAGCAACTACAAGATCTTATTAAATCAATTAATTTTTATATGGGTATTTATTAGCCATTTCTTACATAACAAATATTTTTTACAGAAATTTAAAAAACAAACAAACAAAACCACAAACAAATAAAAAACCCAAAGAACAAAAACCCCAGCAACCTAATTAATCTGGAAGCATAGAATATATTTGTTTGCTGTGGATTTGCAATAAGGGCTAAACCAAATGAACTGAAGAAAGAAGAAGTAGGAGGAGACAGTCAACAGCCAAATGGCAGAATGATTGCATTAAATATAATAATTTCAAAAAAACTAACAATCAAGGAACTGAACTTTTTCATGAACTGTAGATGGATATCAGCTCCTCAGCAGAATATTATTTATTATGGATACTCACAAAAATTTATTTCGAAGTTGCTGCAGTGTGGGAACCTGGCATAATTGGATCTAAACAAAATTCTTCCCTAAAACAGAGTACTGGTGCAAAGTAAACAAAAAAATTACACAAAACTCAGATGCTCTGAATATTACTCCACTGCAGATTAATCTGATCATCCCTTGAAATTGGGTCTTCATGCTCCTCAAGCCACATATTTTTAGCTTTTCCTTTGAATCAGCTCTATCATTTGCATGATAAATCAAGTGAGAAAGATGAGTCAGTTGAAATTATTCCTACCTTAACCTGCATAGAATCCCGATTAATTTACAGGTGAATTAAATACAGAAATTATTTTATTCTATATCATCTGGAGTAAAGGAGGCAGCTGGAAGATAGATTTATTAAACATGCCCTGAAATGAAAACAAAAGTTCAAGAAGGTCCTTGGGTGTAGTTAAACAGGTATCAATCTCTGAAAACTTATATTTAAAAGAAAAAGTTTTCTAACATGGATGTAAGATTAAACATTAATGACTAGATATTTCTAAATAACTCTATACCCCATTTTGACAATTCTAGAAACCTGGAAGTTTAGGTTTTTTCTTGGAATATTTTCCATAAATTACACTTTGGATATGAAGAATGGTTTCATTAATAAAAGTTTAAATATATCCTTTAAAGAAACTTTTTTCAATTAACATTATGAGAAAGAGACCTTCAACTAGAAAAAAAAATGGGTCTTAGGTTAAAAGATTAAATATTGTGCCACCAAAGGTGCCCAATTATTTTGAATCTGATTATGTTAATGTCCTACAGAAAGAATGTGTTTTTCTTCATAATGACTTCATAAGTAATTGAACAATTAAAGGAACAAACTGTAAAGACAAAGTCAAAGCAACACTATTTATTGATTATCAACTCTGGCAAGGCAGCTGTGTAGGGGAGAAAAATTACATTTGCAGCTTCACTAAGCAAGTGAACTTTGCATCCAAAGAACACATACAGACTGGAATATTTATAGATGTTCTAACTTCACTTAAAACATTCATTTTGAGAACATACTAATTCAGACACCAAAGTTAATCAACCGCAAGACACCAATCTGTAGCTAAGTAGGTTCTCTTATTTCTACTGTCCATTAAACTTATTTTTCAAATAGAAAACAGTAGTCTGGGGTGTTACTAAGATATGTGGTCAGGACTACGGACATTATACTTGTAGCATTGGCTTCTGTTAGAATTTATTTGTATCTATTTCTATTTCTTAGAAAACATAGTTGTAATAGTGATACACTGGTTGCTAAATTTGCATAAACTCTGAGCCAACAAGGATATCTGCATCAGATGTTGCAGACAGTTCAGACATGAGATCACAGGTCTGATTTTTGAAAGTTAGGTTTAGTTTGGTTTGAATAGCTATCTTGAACTGAGATACTCATCCCAATAGAAACATTCCTGCACTGTAAAAATAGTATAGTACAGTGGTTGCATTAAGAAATGTTGATTAAGAACCTAAATCTAAAATCTCAGGTGCTTCTTGAAGAAATACTTAAATACTATCAAATCCCTGGGTAGAGGAGTATAAAATTATTTATGGTGCAAATATTCTGGGAAAGTGATGGACTGCATTCTCTTCTACTGAGAACTGACTTTGCCAGGTGTTTTCTTCAGCTGTAATTTCAGGAATGGAGCAAAAATGATATTAAATGTAATCGTTTGCTGGTTAAATATTCCATTCTAAGATTTTACATAGGGGGACAGCTACTACTTTCGAAAATAATAGCATCCTGCTGTCATTGCTGTTATACTTCCTGACTCAATTTAGAAGTATATTCTCTGTTCTCTACTGTGCCTTTTCAGGAAAACTAGTTAACCTAATGTCGTTTGCTGGCCTGAAAGGAAATCACACAAAGCACTTCACAGTCTGACAGTACTTCTTGGAATGGTCTGCAAAATCAGACTTTAACACCTTTTTTAAAAATGTTCCTGTTGTTCTTTCATTCATTTTCTTCGTTAGGTGTATGACATTAAATAACAGTTTCCCTGAGGAAATTGCTGTTTACACATATAATTACACAAGTATAGTTTTTATAACAAATAATAACTATAAGAAATATTTTTAGAGTATTTGGCATAAGAGGTATTCAGCCTGTGTATGCAAAATATTATTATGCCCAATGTTTTCATTGTTTTCAAGGGAGTTCTGCAAAGTTGAATAGATGTAAAAAGAAACAATTCATTTGAGTGCCTAAAGCAGACAAGATTTCTCTTGAAAAATCTGCCATCTGCCTCAGGCTACTATGGCCATAATCTTCACAAGCTGTCTGATGGTGAGGTTTAAATTAAGAAAATATGTGAAAGCAAAAATAGTATTTTTGAGTTTCTGTATTTGCATACAGAAATACACAACTTCAAAAAAATTTCTATTAGAAAGTGAGCTTTAATACAAGGATGAGATACTTATAAATATGGATCATCAATCTTTAAACTGCTAAAATGTTAATACCAAAGGCAGGCATTCCTATTGCCTACATATGACAGTGTCCACAGACTGGAAGCTACTGCTGTGGCAAAATGATCACTATAATGTACAAACACAATAAGCAGAAAGTGGAATATACAAAACTAACATAAGAGAATATTCCTCTGTCTTTATTTCTGGCAGCTGAAGCTCATGAACATTTTAATAATGTGAAAAGATATCTAAAATTTGGCAGTATCTGCAAGTAATCATTTCCATGTAAAGCATTCCAAACTTGTTTTTCAGTGAGCTGGAAGAATAACTACTGTCAATAAAAAATGAAATGTTGTAATGAACAACATTCTCTAGGGGAACACATGATCTTGAATGCTTAAGGAAATATCATACAACAGTCATACAACAGGTTGCCTCTACAGAGTTGCACATATGAGTTTATAGTAAAAAAATACTAGAATCCTGTGTTCTATAGACTTTTCCAATTACAAATATATTGTATCATCACTCTTCCATAGAAACTTAATATTAAATTTTACAAATTTCCTATTACCTACCTGTTGGTACCTGTTGTACCAGACAAAGTAATATTTTGATGAAAACTATAAAAGGCCTTGGGGAAAAAAAAAACAAAACAACTCTATCTCATTTCACAGTTCAGTATTTTACAGTTTTATGTTATACCCTGCTATGAGACATCTAGATCAAGGTGTAAGTCAGAGAGCTTTCATCAGCCTTTCAATTTGAAGGTGGTAAAGCAGTACTTAAGCTAACCACCCAGCTACAAAAGTAACCTCTGCCATAGTTGTCTTCCTTTGTAGTTAGAAACTTAGAAAGTTTTTCGTAGGAGATTTGCAAAATTTGTTTTGTTTTAAAATGTGGTAGGTAAATTGATTTTTCAAAAAGCAAAGCCATGAAAGGTGTTCTTCTAAGTAAAGTACTTTCTCATCTTCAAACAGCATACCCTCTCCCTGTACTATATAGAACACCTTCCAACATGCGTTACAGTATCATTTGCCAACACTATCACAGCATAAGTAGTGGATTTCAATGCAAACACATAACTATAACTAGTTCTGCATAATTTTATAGAAAATAAGTCCTGTCATCAACAAAAAAACCCAAAACAACAAAAAAAAAACCAACAACAACAACAAAAAAGAAGTACACATAATACACATTCAGATATCATAAAATATTTACATTTTGGAAAATGGCAACTCTCTCTTAAAACCATTCATCATCTCAGAAACTTCATCCTTTAACTAAGGTGATTTCAGATTACCCAGCTACAGGTTTGGGGTTTATTTTGTCAATTCCACATTAAATAGCAAGGAAGTGAAGAGTGATCAGAACTTGCTACCAAAAACCAAGGTATAACGGAGAAAACAAAACACATTCATGGTATAACTGACAAAACAAAATGCATTCATAGCTGGCAAAATTGGCCATTCACATGCATTTTAAAGGAATTCGGTGTTTCTACTGAAACGGGGGGAAAGAACACTGAGAGAAATTTTTTTCAGGAAATATCAACATCATAATCAAATGGGACTGGGACTTACAGTTTCCTTTCTTATATCCAGAGCCATATATAAATTGAATAATAGGTAGCTTGACAGGACCTGTGTAAGGTGGATTTTGGAACACAAAAATGATGCATGACCAATTTTTCTCATTACTTGTAGGAAATCACACTGCAGGATTAGAAAGTAATATTTCCCTCTTTCTTGCTCACCACTTCGTATGCCACATAATCAAAGCAGAGAACAGAGAAAATCCCAATATTTGCACAATTTACAAGAAATTACTTTTACAACTGTATTTATTGAACCTGTTACTTATGCAGTGACTGCAAGACTAAATTACATATATGGAATTTAAAATTGATCCCTAAAGAAAAAATTCTTTTTGCTAGATTTTCCATCTAGTGAACGTATAGAACTTTTATGTCTGTTAAACCTAGTTCTCTGAAAAGTGGTTACTGATTTCCTTTATTTCAGTGTCTTTCAACTATTTTTTCTCACCTGTGTATTTAATCTCCATTTTAATCAAGGTGTCAATGTAATAATTAATATGCTTTTCTTAGTCTCAGGATATTTTGTATTTAATCAATTGAGTATTACTGAGTCTATATTTTTCATTAAGTTCTATACATAGAGACAGTAGAATGTCCCTGCTTCATACAGACATAGACAATGAAAGCCGTGCAATTAGTCTTAACACTAACATAGAATAGCTGTTTGTACAGACATTTAACTTATATTTACAACACCTCTGTTGTTGGTCCTGTTATCTACTTTCATTTAACTTACTTTTACAACCTTTCTCTTGCTGGCCTTTTGATCTGCTTTCAAAAAATCACCAGAATCACACATGCACATGAGTGTTCAGATAACACGTACATACACATATGAATATGTATATATTCACAGAAATACAGTAAGAACAGAAGAATAAGATACATGAAAAAAACTTCCTGCCAAGCCTATCTAACCAAATATTATATATTTCAAGACTCCTTTTATTGAAAATGGTCTTAAAGATAGATAATTGCCAAAATGCACAAATTTTTGATGCCCTTTTTATCACTTGAATTAATGCAAAGGTGAAGCAGTTTTCATGTGCTGAACAATGCCTGTATGAACAGTACTATACCTTTAGGTATACAAAATTGTAATCATAATCACCTGTTATTTAGCCATTGCATAAAACTATATTAAATAATTGCTGAGAATAAAACTTATATGTAGGTATACTATCACTTTGCCAAAGTAGTAACTTGTTTTCATCCCTTACGTGGTAGAAAATTTGGAGTATCTTATTCTTCAGTTGCAATTTTTCCTCAGTTATCATCTAAGTGAGAAATTATTCTGTCTTAATTCTGAAAGAGACTTTAAATCTCTACACAAAACTACAGTCACATTTTGTGCGTTCTTCCATTTCAGCTGACAATCCATGTGCAAGCAGTTTTTTGAGTCTTCAAAATGGGAATTTTGTGAGAGCTTTATGAATAATTGAAGTACTTTGCATGCTATAGCCTCTGCAGAGTGTGCTAGAAAAGTCTAGGTTTGCAATCCCAGTTCACTGTAAATGAATTACTTGCAGTTCTTTCCCCACTCAAGTGTGGGGAAATACATTTTTTATATCACTGAAAGCAGAGAATATCACTGAGTGCAAAGAAAATAAAAGTAAGCACAGGAAAAAAATTGTTTATAACAGCTGCACAAATTTCTAATACTTCTCAAGGTATCCTGTGATAAATCAAGTTTATGCAATTCCTCTGATTATCAGGACAGTAATGTTAGCAAAGAAGGCCTCAAAAAGATGGTTTTGATGAAATAAGAATAGGATGTGCCGTAATATGGTAAAACATAGTAGTGTAGGAGTCTCATTCTCAAACATTTGAGCACAATCATCACTCATATGTTGGTGAAAGAACAGATCATCCTCTCAAAAGAAACATGGGATTTCACTGGAATATGGAACATGTTGTGAAAATATCTGGAGACGTTTTTCTGTTACTGATAGGCACAATCCAGACATGTTGGGAGACATCCCTCTGGGCTTTTTTTCGTATTTCCCATACAAAAGGATAACACTTTAAGTTCCATTTCATGTTTATCTAAAATTATCCTATAATGTTCATACTGAAATATTTTATAAAATACAAATATTTAGAAAAATATGTAGAAAATAAAAGGCATCAACTACTAGAGTAACATACAAATGACTTTGAACCTATAGGGCTCCCAAAATAAATTTATATCATGCACAACTCCTCTAGACATGGTTGAGATTATTAGATGGTGCAAGGATGCTTCAGCCTGAAGAAGAGGAGACTGAGCGGGCACCTCATAGCACTCTACAGCTTTCTCATGAAAGGAAGTGGAGGGGCAGGCACTCTTCTCTGTGGGAATGGTGAGTGAAGTTTTGTGAGGGGAGGTTTAGGCTGGATATTGAAAAAAGGTTCTTCATCCACAGGATAGTTGGGTACTGGAACAGGATCCACAGGGAAGTGGTCACAGTACCAAGCCTGCCAGAGTTCAAGAAGTGTTTGTACAATGTTCTCAAGCAAATGAGATTCTTGGGGCTGTCCTGTGCAGGGCCAGGAGCTGGACTTAGTGATTCTTTTGGGTCTCTTCTAATTCAGGACATTCTATGATTCTGTGAAGTAAATAAATCTGAGTGTAGCTGCCTAAGAGTGAATACATTCTGTAACTAATACTTGTTCAGGGATGTTCTATGCAAGGTAATAGGTGCACACTGAAAAGAAAATCCCATTTTGGATGCAATTTTTCGTATTCATCTGCAAAGATAGCAATAACATACAGAGTCTTATTAAATTATATCTACTTTATTCACTTAGAACGCTACTGCAAAGAAAATTACCTAATCAATTTCATCAAGATCTCTGTCTCCTTCGGTGCATTCCCCTGCTGTCTTTTTCCACTTTCTATAGCATCAAATAGAAGCTGCTCCTTTTGTTTTCATGATTGGTCATTACTTATTCCCTCCTTATCTACTTATTTCCTCTGTGATGACTCCCTCTTCCAAATCAGCTTAGGATACCAGCTCTCAATTAACACTTGCCAAATTTTCAAATAAGCTGAAAATATTCTTTTCTTTCAGCTAGGGAGAAATCCACCATAGAGTAATTTCAAAACTAACCCTTACTCTTCACTGGAGTGCCTGCTTTCCTATGGTATCTGCAAAAATATTGATAATATTCTACATGAACATAAGTTAGAGTTATTAAGCCTGACCAGTCAAACAATTCAGCAGGCGATCAAGTACTGTGGATTTAATTGGAAACCATACATTAAGCCTATTCGGAAGACAGGTAATATCCACTGTTAACATCTCATATAAAATTAGCCTTCAATATCAAAAGTAAGGGCTGACATCTCCTGATGAAAGAAAGAGAAGCCATAAAATTAGTCTGCACCACTTGGAGCACATACAAATTTCTCTGGTGTTAAATTTTAATATTTTCCCAAAGGTCCATTAAGTTCATCCTAAGTAATGAAAAAAAAAAGGTGATTTTATGTGACTCTACCACTTTCCTCCCACTCAGGTACCGTTCTGCTTGTACCAAGAGAGAGAGACGCTGACAGATCATACAGAGATTAATATAACTCAGAAGAAGTTACAAAATCAATGGAAGCAGAAATTGAAGTTCATGTAATTTAAAAGCTGTACAATGCTTATGGAATAACTTGGAAAAATGCTTCCCTTCTGAGAATGAACATAATCAGAAGGTGATGCTTTTTCAGTATCAACAGTTATTGGAATTTTAGAACTACACTGTTTTATGGAAATACTAAAACACCAATTTCTTGTGCTGATTCCAAGATGCTCTAGCTGATGGTTGTCTCCACAGTTTTAAGTGACAAGAAGCTTCATCTATGAAAGGAAACCTTTTTGGGATGCCTTGGAATTCTGTTCTAGGCTAAGTTGACCATAAGTATTTTTCCTTGCATCTGTAATCTCCTTACATATAGCTTAATTATATGATCTTTGGCTTATTACAGGATAATTTGATCTCTGGAATGACTCATCATTCTGTTTGAGGCTTCAATGCTACCAAAACCAAGGCAATGATAGCAAGATAACAGAAATGACATACAGAAGGGATATAAATAACCACTTTGTGCTACGGAGTCAGTTTTGAAAGTAATACAGATTTTCTGGCTTTTAAATTTAATATTGTGCCTCTATAAAAGAATGATTTATATGACTTTGAATAACCAGCTACATTCTATTCATATAAAATTAAATGTATTCAAGGGGCCATGCATTTCAGAAATCAGGAATTTTTCCTAAGAAAATGGAGAAAAGTTTGTGCTAGTTTCAAAATCTAATAATGTGAAAGATAAAATTATATTTTTACATGTTTTAATGTCCATCAGTGTAACATATTTATTAATCAAAACCTCAAATTAAATGGTTTTCACCAGCAATGTGTTTATTATACTAGTTGTTCTATGTAGAGAATAAGTTATATAATTAGATTATATGAATATAATTAGATCTTTATTTATGTAGGATAAATATGTTTTATCAAACATAGTCTATCCTAATTCTGTTGGCTGGAACTTCAGGAGTAGAAAATAGAGCTTATCACCTTTGGAAAAAGGGGTAGGCAACTCTAGAGGACTATAATGGTATCATAAGGTGATGCAGGGAGAAAATTAGAAGGGCCGAAGCTCAACTAGCACTTAGTCTAGCTACTGCTGTAAAAGACTTAAAAAACCAATTGTTTCTATAAATGCATCAGCAATAAGAGGAGGGCCAAGGAGAATCATCATCCTTTACTGGATTCAAGGGGAAACATAATGACAAAGGATGACAAAGGACACTTAATGCCTTCTTTGCCTCAGTCTTTACTAGTAAAACCAATTGTTCTTGGGATACCCAGCCCTCTAAGTTGGAAGATAAGGATGGGGAGCAGAATGAAGGCCCTATAATCCAAGAAGAAATGGTCAGCCATCTGCTAGACCACTTGTATACCCACATATCTATAGAGGCAGATGCAATCCACCCAGGAGTACCAAGAGAGCTGGTAAAGGTGCTCACCAAGCCACTTTACATCATTTACCAGACATCCTGGTCAACCAGGTAGGTCCCAGTTGACTGGAGGCTGACAAATGTGATGTCCCTCTAAAGGACAGGTCAGAAGGAGGTTCCAGAGAACTGCAGGCTTGGCAGACTGATCTTGGTGCAGTCATGGATCATGGATCATCCAGAGTGCCATCATATGGCACATCCAGGACAATCAAGAGGATTGGGACCAGCCAGCATGGGTTTAGGAAAGGCTGTTCATGCTTGACCAACTTGTTCTCCTTTTATGACAAAGTGATCCACTTAGTGAGTGAGGGAGAGGCTGTGGATGTCATCGGCCTTGCCTTTAGTAAAGCCTTTGACACCGTTTGCCACACATTCTCATAGAGAAACCAGTTGTTCATGGCTTGGACAGGTGCATTGTTCACTGGGTTAAAAACTGTCTGGATGGCTGGGCCCAGGGAGTGATAGTGAAAGGAGTTACATCTATCTGGCAGCTGGTCACCACTGATGTTCCCAGGGGCTCAGTATAAGGGCCAGTCCAGCTTAATGTCTTTGTTGATGATCCGGACAAGGGGATCAAGTCCACTTGCAGTCAGCTTGCAGGTGACACCAAGTTGGGCAGGAGTGTTGACCTGGTGGAGGGCAGGAAGGCTCTTGAGAGGGATCTGAACAGGCTGGATTGATGGTCTAAGGTCAGTCATA
>JAWMRA010000090.1:50893639-50923115 GCA_035584735.1 Pseudotriccus pelzelni | reverse complement strand
GAAGGGTAGTGCACATGGGGAAGGGTCTGGAGTCTGAGTGCTATAAGGAGCAGTTCAGGAAGCTGGGGTTATCTAGTCTGGATAAAAGGAGACTCGGGGGAGACCCTATCACTCTCTACAACTACCTGAAAGGTCGTGGCGAGGTGGGGGTCAGTTTCTTCTCCCAGGTAGCAAATGAGAAGACAAGAGGAAATGGGTTGGATATTAGTAGAAATTTCTTCACTGAATGGGCTGTCAAACATTAGAACAGGCTGCCCAGTGAAATGGTTGAATCACCATCCCAGGAGGTATTTAAAAGACATGTAGATGTGTCACTTGGGGACATGGTGGTGGACTTGGCAGTGCTGGATTAACAGTTGGACTCGATCTCAAGGGCTTTTACCAACCTAAAAAATTCTATAGTGAAAACACAACACTATAAATTCTCTGGATTTGATCCAGTTCCTTTCAAATACACCAAAATGACTTAATCAGTGCACTGGATTTTATTAATGTGGATTTTAGGAATTACTGAGAAAGCAGTTATTTTACCTACAGTTTTCAGAAAAAATTTTTTGAAATTTAAAACAACACTATAAATATTAAATCATTTTCTTTAAAATACACATAAAATTAAACATAGAGAGAATCAAATTTAATAACATATAAATTACAGAAAGAGATGCTAAGTATGTGATAATATAAACACAAGTGAAATTAGAGCTCAAAGGTCCAGCTAGAAAATTAAGAATTTTTAAAGTAACATATTCTTTTCTCTCTGCTACCATCCTTAATATTAAGATGATCCATGTCATAAACAAAATTGCTACGTAAGTCTTAGAAGAAAGCAATGTCTTAGAAGCAAAGAAAATGGTATGTGCTTAATACGCAATTGGTTAATCATCATTATTACCTAAAATAATCCATAGGAAAGTGGAATTCAACACTTAGAAATTATTCAACATCCATAAGCTGTGTTTTGTTTAAGTTCTGCTCAAGAGATGCACTTTTACAAGTATATACTGGTAAAAACTTTGAAAACAGAACAGCAACAGTGCCTGAGTCTGTGCTTAAACATTTTTTTTTGTGCTGAGGAATACATAGTCATATATATATTTTATATTCTTGTGACATTTTCACATATGTGATGAGTTGATACAGCTGGGCATAACCTTTCTTACAACCAAGAGATAGAAATGTGGGGATCAGACACCAAGGAATTTACATCTGTTCTACTGAGCTCTTTGCACATAGGAAACCACTACAAAGCACAGGATGTCTTGGCATCTTCATTTCTTTTTCTGCTGAAAATGCAACTGCAGAAGGCTGCTCTACCCTAGAGGTTGCCATTCACTTTAAACTTGTTTTGGCAAGTAAGCCATTGTTTTAAATAATCAATTACTAAGTTCATAATAAATTGGGATCATGAGGAAGTTCGTATTGAGATATTCATTACCATTCTTAAGTAATTATTTTAAGTTAAAGTGATGGAAATTTTTCTATCTGAAAAATTGTAATGATCTTTTTTATGAACTACAAATCAGGGTGAAACTGGAGAATTGAGAATCTGGAAAACTTAAAAATTCACACTTCAGTACATTTGAACTGTAGCAAGAATGGTGGGAAATTAAAATTAGAATTTGATATCCTACATTTCAAACATATGTTCAGTCCATCATATCACCTTGCTAATGACTGTAATCCCTGCTGTCACAAAGCAGAATTTTGAAAAAGCATTCTGTTTCTTATCTGAATAAAACTATATAGCTAAAAAATGCTAGAACCATTTGAAGTCTATATTTCATAAATCTTGATTCTTTCTTTTGATAAGATGTGTAAACAAGTCATAAAGTTGAATTTGCAATGTTAGGTTTCATATTAAGCCAAAAGCCTTTTTAGTTCTAACAGAACAGACACATTTTCCTAATACATAAGCTTGTAAAGACAGCAATGCTCTGGGATGTCCCATTTCCCTTTCACTACCTAGTACATGTTAATAATGCATAACCTGAAACCAAATGTATCTAAATGTATATAAAGCAAGAATTTCAGTGATTAAGTTCTGTGATTTGAAATCAATTGACATCTACTTACATGTAATTTCTCAGCTAACATCCAACTTATGCACTAGTAAAAATATTTAATATCATGTGGTTTGAAGACAGAAAACATTTGCATGTGTTTTAGTCTTCACATTTCTCTAGGTTTCTGTATCAGTTTAATTTCCTTGTTCTTTATGTTTTGTTTCTGCCTGCTCAAACCAATTTTTTTTCTCTGACCTGTGTTTCAAATTACACTTCAAGTTTCCTTACCCTTGCTAAATGCAGCTATAAAATTAATAAAAGAGGTAGAAGTAGAATCAAATACTATAAATTGCTTTTGGGCACCAAATTTTCTAAAACGATATAAAAATACTTGCCATATCTGATAATTTTATTTTTTTTCTGGATCCAGCCATTAATTTTTCAACAATATTTATAGTCATTAAAAGTTAATAGGTCTAAAAAGATTTAATGTACACTCTGGACAAGTGTATAGAAAACTTGTAGAGTAGAAAGTTTGCTGATACAATTTTGCTTTTGAGTGTGATCCAGGTAAGGATTAGTCAGTTGTTTCTATTCATGGGGATTGTGCTTTACTGCTTCATTGTTTAATATACATAAGAATTTCATAATGAATAATTTAATTAATTGCTTCATTTTTCTAACTCAGGAAAAGAGTCACTTTATGTTACTTCCTTACTTTATATTCTTTTAGTATACATTTCTCATTAAAAACAGAAAAACAACCCGGTATTTTATTTTTATACTACCCACAGTTTACAACACTTCTACTACTATGGCACCAGTGTTTTCCTGTTATTTCAATGGGACTATCAAGTCACAAGCTTTTCATCTATCTGTTTATAGAACACCACATGTTGCATCAAAATTTTAACAATCTAATAGGGTTTCCTACAGACCCAATACTACATGTTACATTATAAAAATAAAACTGTTTCAATTGTAGTCATTTTTCATGTTTCATGAGCTCAAAGAAGTGCTTGATATCTCTGTATCATTATAGGATTTGCAGGAATATACAACTGGGGGAAACTGCAAGATCAGGCAGCAGTTCTGTTGAAAAGCATATTAGGTTACTGTGCATGAGAAGCCAATTATAAGAGACCATTGGCATTCTGTTGGGAAAAAAAAATCAATCATCAAACTAGGATAAACATACAGAGTTACAGCTTTCAGAACACTTAAGCTATGCCTTTGCTCCATCCACTTCTGGCATTTCCTTAGCTGAAGGTTTTGTCCAGGTTTTGGACATGTTATGTAATGAAAGGTATGGATCAGAAATGGAAAGCGTGTAGAGGTCAGAAACCATCAGATTAGGACTATAAAATATGGTATAAAAAGAAAAAAATTAAAAAAAAATAAAAAATCTGCCACAGATCTAGCTGATTCTGCTGTGAGTTCTCTTTTAGCTGAGAGATCTCTCCCGACTTTATGATTCTAAGCCAATAAATAGAAGATATTTTTACCACCCAGTTTTAAAACTCATGTACATAAAAGGTCTGCTATGCCTTTAACATAAAGTAACTCTGAGATATTACAAAATGTTTCCAAATGAAAAATTCACTGTTAATGTGGAATCCTCCCTAATTAAAGGAAATCTGATAGTCTTCAGAAGACCGACATGGGAAACCAGCTTCTTTGTATGATGTAGAGTTCCTGGCAGTATGAGGTGGGAGGAAAACTACTTTGCTCAGAACAAACTCCTGCCATACACCTAAACTGCTGTGTTGTCTACGCTAGAAAAATTTACATTTTCCAGCTGTACACCTTTCCTGTTACTGTTGGTAACTAGTTACAGTCACTAAGCAAGACTGTAAATTTATTTTCCTGAGGAAAGCCAACAAATCACTGCAGAGATAGATTGATGGAAACCAGTTGGAGCAGTGGCCACTCTCTTCAGGTAAAAACTATCAATTTCTTCTGCATTTTTGTAAATCACAGCAAAAGAAAACAGAAATTCAGGTAATCACCTGAGTAATTTGGGTTTTATGCTATACAGTATTCCTTGCTAACTGATGAAAAAACAGATAGATCTTCAGGTGAAATTTCTGTAATGTCCCAGATGTACTCTTCTCCTCACATATGGGAAACCCTATAAACAATGTAGATATATCAAAATACCTATCTTAAGTGTAGACTGTTTTTATTCTCACAGCCAAGCACAAATTACGCCTAAAAATTCTTAGAATATTGGTGCATAGAGAAATGGATTTGCTGATAATCTAAGGTATATAAGTGGACAGAGGGAAATTAAATGACCATCAGTTCCTGGAGCACACATGTACATCCAGCAGTCCTTTCTATCATTATCCTATCATTAGCTAGGATGTTACTAATGTTTTATTTAATGATACCTCAAGTGTTTGAAAGAGAGAGAGAGAGAGAGCACCTACAGCTGCATCTGCAAAAAAGCATCACATTCTTAAATTTGTGATATTTGTTATTTGATATTATAAATGCTAGTAGAACTGTTCAAGAGAATGTTTATCCTCCTTCCATATACTGCATTTTCTCGCTAGTACTATCTCTTTAAACTTCTGTAAAAAGTCACTTCACTGTTTCTTGAGAACCCAACTGTTCTCTTGAAATACTTAGTGCTATTCATTTCCTAAGTGGAGAGAAAAAATAAGTAAAAAAAATAGAGGAAATTTATGAGTGTTACGTAAAATTGTGAGTTTAAAGCTAATAATTGAAAAGAAAGATGAACACAAAATTACCTTTACAAAACAGGAAAGGTTATTTGAACAACAACTGCGCTGACTCCCATGACTTTTTATGATCATCTGCTGTAAACAAGCAAACATGACCACATATCAAAACCTAAGTGTGACAAACCCTAGTGAAAACTGAGTGATGATCATCCAATGATTTCTCAGTTTCAGAATCTGACAGGAAATTTTCTTCCCTCTGTTCGAACATGTCCTAGAAGAGAATATATGTATACACAGAGAGAGAGAGACTATAATATACCTTTGTCTCATGAACTCACAGATGAGCACAGCTTCGCAGCACATTATATTCTTCTGAAACTCTGCTTTCTGTATTTAATATAAATTTATATTATTAGTTTTATTATATATTATATATTATAATTATTATAATTATTATTATATATTAATTATTATTATATAATTTTATTCAACAGCTGGACTGATTTTCCTATGGGTAAATGTGTTTTGGTTGTCATTATATGTGAGTGTTCAAATACACATCCAAATACCTCTTTACTCACAGATTTTTTTATGTGATGGTTTGGATTAACTCCCCACATATATGACCAAGCACTAAGTTTACATGTTCACTTCCCTGTGGGAATGATGCTCTAAGACTTTGGTCCAGGAGGAATAACTAAGCTAAGCTAAACTCTTACTCCATATATTTTGAATTCCCTAAGGATTTTCAAGACCTCAAAGACAGTAGAGTTTTGCACTTTTTTCCCTCTATAACCTCCTTTTGTTGTTTGAGATGAGCTTATGAGCAGTTTTTCTGCACTGTACAGTCCAAAAGCAATGAACCTATTTTCCAGGGAAGCCACATTTGGAAACATCTTTTGGAAGAGGTTATAATGGCAATGGCAAAAAGAAAGAAAATAATTGTGTTTCAAGATCCAGTTTACAATCTCCAATTTTCACTGTATCATGTAATAACTGAAAAGGTTAGAATAGTAGAAATAACAGAAAGTTAGGCTCAGCTGTCAGAGGCGTAGGTTCAAGTATTGGACCAGGGACTTTTAAATAAGGTTTGTTTTGAAGTGCTTTAATTTCTGGAATCAGGGATGGATGGATGACCCTGAAGAAAACCGTTCCCACCATGCTTGTTTTTCCTGTCTGGAGTTGTATGGCCTTAGATCAACTTGGCCAAAGTAGGACAAGCAAGAGTGGGAACATTCACAAAATCTCTGAGAGATACTAAAATTCTCAACAAAGTATTTGATAGGAAATCATAGTTTTATTTTCCCATCTTTATTCCCCGTGGTTATTCTCACAGTTGAAGTCTCTCCCCAAAATCTGAAAGAGACTACAGGTCCCTCACAAGGAGAAAGAGTGAGGGGATAGTCTATGCAAATTAAATAAGGAACACTGTGTATGTAATAAACAGCACTGGAAAATAACAGTTCCACCAGTAGACTTTCCAGTAGACCTGTGGAATTGCTACTCCACACTTGTGAGCTTACACTCAGAGAATTATGCTACCTCCCTGATCAGAGAGAGGATTCAAAGAAGATACAACCCATCTCTTGGAAGTGCACAAAGGAAGTACTACATATAGTGAAGCAAATGACACAAGTCAGAACTTCGCAAATTCTGATTAGATATCAGGAAAATGTTTTACCATTAAGTGGTCAAATCTTGCAACAGTTTGTCCAGACAGACTAAAACCTTTGTTCCTGGGAGTGTTCAGGACTGTATGGAACACGTTCCTGAATAATCTGTTCTCAACAGATATGCTTTCAGCAAAGTTTGGACCAGGTGACCTCGAGAGGCTCCATCCGACATAAATCATTCCATGATTCCATGATTCTATAGTGCTATATGTCTTTATTTTCTCTTTAGCCTTTTCATATTTATTTGCATGTACTAAGTTAATTGAGCAGTAATTTTTCTTTGCTGTACTTGGTGATACTCAGAATTTATAGCACAAATACTGTAGTGTAACACTGCAATACAGACTTATTTAAAATAACTGGAAGTAGCCAGGCACTTACACATAATGGCAGCCACATTTTTAAGCTAAAGAGTTACTTTGACATCTTCAAAGCAGGTCACACTAAGTCATTTGGAATACACAGGAGACAGGAGAGAAACAACTGAAAAGAATCTGGGGAATGAACAACAGTGGGTCAGGTCCTAGCTACTAAAACAGACAGTTAACTGTAACCCTTGCTATACATAATTAAGGCCTTACAATGTCAAGGGAGAGAGGCAGGTAACAGGATTGTTGCATTCCAAATAAATAGTAACAGAATTTAAAATCTTTCCTATACATTTTCTTTCCTATTCACAAATGCTATTATCACCTTTAAGTATGCAGTCTAACAAGCATTATTAAATGTAGTTTCTCTAGATTACTAGATATTAAGAACTAGATTAATTAATGTAGATTAAGAACTTTAGATTTGGTCATGTCACCGTGGTGATCCACTCATTACCAAAAAAGAACCCTTGTTCTCAGAAATAAGCTTGTTCATGAAAATAAAGTTTGTGGCAACACTCATCTTTTCTAGATCTGTCAAACACCTCATACTGACTAAACTGGCAGAGGAATGTTGACATTCTTCATGCTGGCAAGTACCAACCTACATTCAAATCATCCTATCTAATGACATGGAGTAGTGTTTCTGTAACACCTTTTCTTCATGAAACTCTTGCTTCCAGTAGCAAAAAATTCAGTCTTGGAACTTGTCCATCAAGGCAAACTATTCAGTGGTCAAATATTATTGCCTTGCTTTCCTGTATGTTCCTAGCTTCCTATCATATTTATAGTTTTAACACATCAACATAATCTCAAAATTTTTCCTGCTAGCTCCAAAGTCTCCTCTAAGTGAAGTGTACCATGTAGTTAGAATTATTTAATTCCATTTAAGATTAATTTTTAAGAAACTTACTGTTTTACACAAAATTTCCACCTAATTACTCCTCAGCTGCGCACCTGGTGTCTCCACATGTTTAGAGCGTCAGTGGATTGCCACTGAGCTGACACCAAGAGCGTGTGTGCTCAGCAGACAGCTCTACTAATACTCAAATAATATTGCTATATTAAAACCTTTTTTAAAAAAAGGAATACATTAAACAGCTATGTTAATAATTTTAAGGTAGAACTTCATACCGTTATGCCAAAGAAAAAGTGTTTAAATCCTGATTATTCTCTGTCTGATTATGAAGAGATTGTCCTGCTAAATTACCAGATCTATACTCACTGAATTAAGAAATTTGAAACATTCATTCTTGGCAACATTCATATTAAAATATATTTTAATATGTGAATTTTAGAAGCATGAAAAGAATGTTATTCCTATTTTTCAGATCACACAACCCTAACATCTCAAAAAATGTAAGTCTTTCACAACATGAAAGTAACAACCTTACAGTCACTGATTTAAAACATTTGACAACATATGTTTCTTACTTAATTTATCTGTATGGACAATTCACAAAGAACATTAATTCAATAACGGTTAGTAGCTTGAAAATTTTTTTGTGTCTTTGAGGGAGAGATAGCATATGCCAATTATCTTAACATCTTGGGTGCCAATACTACTTAGTAGTAAACAAAGCAATAATAAACTGCCAAGTAAACAAAAAAATTATGAGTTAGACACTGCTATTAAATTCTGAGAGCATTATCTATGGGCCTGTAAGTTGGAGAACACTCTTCTTCCTTTCCCTTAATTTGTATGGAAGTAGCTAGGACATAATAGACCAAGAGCAGCTTTCCAAACCAAGCAGGAAGAAGGAATGGGGTTTAGGATGGAAAGATGTGTGCATTATATTGGAGAACAAAATACGTATTTGCCAAGATTTGCAAAGATTTCATTATTTTTTCAGGGGCTCTATAGGTAGATACAAATCCTGAGGATTTATCTATCTAAAGGATTACTGCTGCATACAATATTCCAGACTTCAGAAAGTCGAGACGCTAACACACAAAACTCATTTCTGCTCCTAATAGAGAATAAAACCTCTGGACAATTGAAGCATTAGGCTGCATTCAATTTTTAATATTATTTTGGTTTATTTACAATTAGTGAGTGGTATAAAGGCAAGATTGACACTTCAAGAAAAATAATGATACACTGGAGCAATCTCCATTTTTAAGCAATGCTGTAATGAATGCTACCAGGTTAGACATAGTCCCATAGAAAAAAAATGGAAAGAGAACAAGTAGATTTTTTTTGATAGCAACTAATTTTAATGGTCACTTATCAAAGTAGGTTTTTAAATAGACAGCAATAGAGACCAAGCACAAGTATTACTGGATTGTAAAAGACTGATGTTTCCTCACTGTTGTGCAGTGGTTTGCATATAAGTATAGACGAAAAGCTGGTTTCATGAAGAAGCCTAGATCAGTACATCACCTGAGATAAAATTTAAAGAAGACCTATTGTAAAATAATAATGGTCTGTGAAACCTGATAAAAAGAAGTCAAAGTTCTAAGAGATTAAGATTTATTTTAAGGATACAACATCCTGGGAAATTCCTCAGCTATTGGTACTAGGACTGGTGGTGTTTGTGCTCTATTTTTTCCAGTGTGAAATTTCAGTAGTGAAAAACAGAACATAGAAGGACGATACAGCAAGATGATTTAATTGACATATGACTAATGGCCTTTAAAAATGCTAAGATTTTTTTAAAACAACTAAACTATGTATATAGACCATGCAATAATGCTAATAATGTGCAAAGCACATAGAGGTGCCTGAAATTTCTGAACATAACGAGAACAGCTTTATTTATTACACTGAATGTTTTGCACTATTGACTGGAAAATTATTTAAGTATTTATTTCCCGATTCCACTACTACTGTTTATTATTACACAGTACCTTCTATTCTATGATCTTTAACATGAACCTGTAATTACTCCATTTTCTTTTACATATGAGAAGACATTGTTAGAGAGAGATTAACTGACTTGGACAAGACCATACAGTAAACAACTGGCAAAAAAAGCTGATCGCAATAGTGCCAGCTATCTTCTTGACTCCTCTGGCTTTTGTATAGCTCTTATGTGTATAAATTCAAAGCACTTACCTTTTCATTTGAAAATACAGGAATAATCTTAATTTTTAAGAAGAATACATTAGTCAATGATTCTGATACAGTCTTCTGTATAATGAAAGGACACTGTATTCCTTGAAGGAAATATAGTCCTGTACTAAATAAGTTGTGTACAAAGTTATTGATGATCACAAAGAGACAGAGAAAGCACTGGAAAGATTATAAATAATACTTAATATCACAAACTACAAGCACATTTTTTTTTCAGTTAGCTCTGTTTAGAATCTTTGCTACTTATCTTGCCTTTTAAATGTTAAGTCTCTTCAGTCTGAATAATAAAGATGTACTAGTCAGTTCTAAATCAAATTTTAACATATGTAATATCTTCTCATTTCTTTTGAAAAATGTAACTCTTACATATTTTTAAGTCCTCTACCACACTTAAAATAGAAAATACTTCAAAGCTGTATATTTGGCTTCTTGAGTGTTCCATTATGGCTTTCACTGAGGTTTTCAGAATTATGATATATTTAGAGTGAAATAAAACAAATTCTGGAGAAAAAATTTCATAGATATAATTTTTGTGCATTTGAGACATTAATGTTTAATACTATCCCTAACACCTGATGTGTTTTCCATACTTCTATACACAATTTTCCCCAGTTCTATACAGTTCTATACACAATATTCAGAGCAATTTATGGTCTTCTGAAAGACAAGCTTTTCACTCTACACCATGATAAATCCACGGGAATCCATTCAAAAATGTTTTTTTTGAAACAGGTTAAATAAGGGAGAAATATAAAGAAGTCTTAATATGAAATGGGGAACTGAAATACTTAAAAAAGGACAGGTGCCTTTCACGAAAATATTGGGTTTTTTGCAAGTCTCCACTTTTACAAGAATACTAAGAAGATGTTTTGCTTTTCTTTTTGTGCAAAAACCACAAGCAAAACAGCAGTTGACTGAAAAGTTGACATTAAAGTCCTGGAAAGACCAGCCTTTTCTGATATTTCTTGAACATATTTGTAAAGCAATTTGTTACAGTCTGCTTTGTGTTTCTACATTATATCTGTTTGTTTCATTTTATCATGAGAATTTATTCTAAGAAACTCATGGAATGGTGAATTATATTGGGCTATTTTACTCTGCTTTGCTCTACTGCTTCCAAAAAAGAGGTATATTTGAGGCATATTTACCAATCCCATAGAAATAAAATCCACTGGCCTCTCTTAATTTTAAAGTAGCATGTCTTGTCAAAACATTTTTGCACTTATAAAAAGAATGGAAGTTTTAAAAACCAAACTATGTTCATACTGAATTTTTATTTCTTACTTAGATAGGCATCATATGAATTGTAATTTAAAATTTAAAATCACCCTAAAATACTAACAAAAAATCCAGTATGTGTACTCTCCCTTCCCACCTGGAGTTAGCATCCCCTCAATAACTAAATCACTTATGGAATAATGTTGTATATACTCAAACAAACCATGATAATTTATAAAAATTAAACTTTTTGCATTTAAAAAACAGAAATGCATTCAGTCTTAAAGGTCAAAAACCCTAGACACTTAGAGAGTTTTTTATATAAAAGAAAGAGGAATATATTGAAAAAAGCTTTAAATTGAACATTTGTTCGTTTTTGAAGCATATGATTTCTGTTTTCAAACCTTACATGGTGAAAAATCATTAACTTCAGACAAGCATGAGTTCACACAAGTGATACAAAGGTGTATCAACAGAATGGCTGTGTGAAAACCAAAGATATTGAAAGACATAATTTAAAGACTACTGATTTGAAAATACAGTTCTAATTTACATTTGCCAAATCTCTCTTTATTTCCTAATTATATATGAAGGGGGAATGAAGTCAGCATTAGGTAGAGATAGATCTAACAGTGCCAGAGAATATTAAGTATGTCTTGCTCAGATTTATGGCCAAGGCTCCAAAATAAAGAATGCAGTGTGCACCACAGAAACACACAAAGCAATCTTTGTTTAGAAAGGATTCTATTATTTATTCATCAAGCATATCACACTATAAAAGTCTAAATATCTAGGAAATCAAAAATCTACAGAGTAACTCAGTATTAAGTATTGCCCCTTTGCCCACCATTCTCTCCATAAATCCTTTATTCACAGTGTCTGTTTAAAATTCAAGTGCAAGCGTGTGGCTTTCCACTAAAAGGAAGTGGTTCCAGCTACTAAAATGAAGACCAAAAAATAAATTGATCATTCAAATACGACATCCTACTGATTTTGACAGAGAATTTTATTTTAAAACTGATGCCTGTGATAGCCATCAAGGGCAAAATAGGCATTGATAAGCTACACACTGAAAAATAAATCCACAGCTCATTTAGCGGGGAACAATAGACTAGTAGATGACGGACTCCTCCCTCTGGCTAAGAAACCATTAGCTTATTTTCTCAACTAAGCCCATTCAAACTAACAGAACCCTAACCCTGCATTTGCCACACTGTCTCCCAGCTCCCTGAGCTCTCATTATTTTAACTTTGTGCGAACATCAGAAGAACAGGCGTCCTTCCTACTCGGCACCAGCACTGAGGGTTCCCGAAGAGCGCGGGCAGCTGCAGCGAGGAGAGGCAGCCGGCGAGGCAGCGGAGCGGAGCTGGGCGGCGGTGGGAAGCGGGGCCGCGCTCCTCGGCCCGCTCCCGGTTCTGTGCAGGCACAGGCGCCGTCCCGCTCCCACCCACGTGTTTCGCGACCGCTTTTCCACGCACAGACAGGCATGTATGGGATGACACGGCGCAGCCCATGCTCCCGTCACGCCCGGTCCAGCCCTGCCCGAGGGGTGCCCGCAGCGTCCCAGCTCGGGCTTCCTGGCACGGCTGCCCAGCCCGACCCCACCTCCCTTTCGGAACCTCCGCAACTGCGAGATGCCCCTTCCTTCTCTTTGCCGCCGCAGGGAGCGAGGCCGGGCGGACGGGGGGTCCCGTCGTGCCCACACCTCGGCGGCCGCCGCCCCCTCTCCCCGCGGCCCGGAGCAGCCGTGGCGGGCGCAAGAGCGGCCCCTCCGCCGCGACCCCACACCCGCGGCCGGAGCGCTGGGCCAAGCCCGCTCCTACCGTCTGAGTCCCTGGAAGGAGGAGGGCCAGGACATCCGCGATTTCTTCAAGCCGGGCCGGTGGCCGGTCTCCATGGCGTAGGAGGCGCGGTCCATAGCTTGGCAGTAGAGGTATCGCTCCGTATCGGAGTAGCCGCGGTGCCTGACACGAGTCCCCGCCAGGCAGCGGCCCCGCGATGCGGGCGGCGGCGGCGGCTGCCCAGGGTGCTGCTGCTGGTGCTGGAGGAACTGGTGCTGCCTCAGCTGCGGCGGGTAGTGCTGGTCGTGCCGCCACAGATGCTTGGGGGCTTTGAGACCCCCGTTGCCCCCGCCGCCGTCGCTGCTGCCTTCGCTGCCGCTGCCGCCGGGCATCGCGGACAAGCCGCTGCCGTGCTCTGCCTCCATGCTGCCGCCGATCGGGTCGGGCCGCGCTGGGCGGGCAGGGGCGGCGGCCACCACCTTCCCTGCGGGAAGCGCCGGGGAAACTGTGCTGAAAAGTTGGACAGCTCCTGCCGCGCCACGACTCGCCCGGGTGTGGGAGTGGCTGGGGCCGCCGCGCCGCCGGGTCTTGCCGCTCGGCAGGGGAGGCGGGGAGAATGGGGCGGAGGGGTTGAGGAGGAGGAGAAAGAGAAGGAGGTGGAGGAGGAGGTGGAGGTGGTGCAGGAGGGGGATTGGCTTCCCGCTCGGAATATTTAAAGCCAGGATGGAGCCAGCGCGGGGGAGAGCAGAGCTGGTATCGGGCCGCGGCGGGGCACAGGGCGCGCTAGGGTATGCAGAAAGCGGGGCAGGTCACGGCCCGGGTGCCGGCACGCCTCGGGGAACGGAACCAGACGTGAGTGCGGAGGGACTCTCCCTGCCACTGCTCATCCTGCCTCTCCGAGGCGCGCCCCTCACCTCCTGAGGCCGTGGCTGGTGGCCGGACACGACTTTCCCTAGGGGGACTCTCACTGCCAAGCGGCGGCAGATAGGAAAGTTACACACGCCCCAGTTCAGCGAGAACTTTGAGGTGGGTTAAAAATGGGTTCTTACTCCCTAAACTCCTCCACCTGACTCCCTTTATTCCCTGTATCGTGCTTCCAATCTTTGCCACATCAGGTTCAGAAATAGTCTGTTTCCCAACTTGAAACCTTCCCCTGGTCTGCCATCTTCACCGATGAGTAAGCTCCCTCACCGCAAGGAGTAAGACTGGCTGTAAATCAAGGCGAGGAAGGTTTAATTATAGCGATGCTGAGCCTATAGCTACGGAGAAGCTTTTCGATTATATTCCACTAGCTTCAGGACTTTTTAACTGCCGCGGGAAAAAAAAATCATTTAAAGTTAAAATTTATGGACTAGGAACTTCATTCTAGGAGTTTTAAATTAGTTTTATATTGCAGATTCTTTTGTGTTCATTTACAATTATTAATTCACAATGGAAGGAAATAACAATGTATCAAGTTTCTTTTAATTATTATATTATATATTATTAATGTATACAATATTTTATTTATTCTATTATTAATATAATATATATATTAATATGTTATATTTTGTTAAAGTAGAATAGATATTTGGAGTGTATGGTAATATTCTAACACTTCTTGTTCATGGCAAAATTCTAATCTCTACACTCCTGATAGCATATGGAAAAGACACAAGGAAGTGCTCATTTGAAAACTACTAATATGTATTTGTACCATCCTTTTATTCTGTTTGCCAAAGTATCAGAACTAAGCAAGAAAGCATGGCAAATACATCCCTACTACATTACCTTTACAAAACCATACATTTTCTTGCAGTCAATGTTCATCTACTCATTAGACTGTTCTGATTAGCTTCATGCACAACTTCTACTTCCTCAGTCATAAAATTGGTCTTGTCACCCCTTTTCTCTTTCCATCTGCAATCATTTTAAACCTCAAAAATTTCTCTTGGAACTTAATTTCTTCTTCTTTTCTTAATTTCTTACTAATGCAAAAGCACATCTCTTTCAACTCACTAGTGTGTTGATCCACTTTTTCCATTCTCTGTCTTAGAGTCAGCCTTTCTTCCTAGGCATACAGTGCTCCTAAAGTTAAGATTCACCCTCTAACCATGTACATCCAAGCTTCTGTTGGGCAAAACTCCCAGTCTGGGTTTCTTTGAGCCAACAGTACATTCCTAGATAATCCTGGTAATCATCCACCATCCATTCATTTCTTCTTTCCTGCCATAATAACTGTTAGCTTCATCAAACAATTTCAGAAAATAGTAAATCCTGGAAAAGAGCCTAAGTAGTACTTCCATTGAAGGAAGTTTGACCTTGAGGTCAAACATTTATCAAGTTCTGATTCTTCTGCTATTTATCCAGACATACAAGACTATTTCCAAGCCAGACATCTCAGATGCTACCACTTGCCCACCTGTGCAAGACTGTGACAGTTTTGACAGCATATACAGGACACGTAAATTGGAACTGGATGAAATGATAAAGACTGAAGTCAGACAAAAAGAGAGAATTATATCCAAAATACAATAATGGGGATAATTGCAATGTGGGACATAGAATGCAAACATATTAAAAACTCAGAAAGAGAAGCAACTTTTTATCCTCATTAACCTCCACTGGGATATTGCATGGGGACTGTATTTTAAAATTTCTAGTTCCTTCTAATCTTAAAATTAGACAAAATTTCTGTGATCAATCTCTCTGTAATTTCACAGAGTCACAGAAGAGCCTTTCGGAAGGACTTTCATAAGATTGTCCAGCCTAACCTCAAGGTCAAAATGGGGCTATCAATCAACACTAGATCACATCAGCCACAGCTTTCTCTGTGATCTCAAAATCCTCCAACAACAGAATGTTACCAGCCTCTGTGGATAACCTACTATGGTGCTTCACCACATTCCTAATGAGGACAATTTTCCTGATGTGACCATTTGAACCTCCCTGCCGGGGGCCCTTGCCCCCTCCTTAAACAGCATGGCACCACTGTCAAAGGCTTAAATTTGTTGTCTTTTGCAACTAATCTTCCCAGATGCAGGATGCCTTCAGATTGTCTCTTATCTCCTCCATACTAGACTCAGCAAGCTCAGCTTCCTCAAGCTCTTGTCAGTGATCATGGCCTTAAGGCCTCAGCCATCCTCCTGGTAGCCTCCTCTGGGCTCCCAGCATTCCACTTCATTGACTATCTACAGTCACTTTGGCACATAGTTTATTTATGATGAAGAGAGCAGTGTTAGCTGTTATCCACGCTACAGTCCACTGAAGCTCCCAGGTCCTTTCCAGCATGGTTGTGATCCAGTCAGTCACTTGCTGACTTGTGGCAGTGCTTCGGGTTGTCCTGTCTGGGTGCTGAACTCTGCGCTTCAACATGGGCTCTAGTAGAAATCCCTTACGGTGATGTACTCATTGCCACCTGCCAGCTAGATTCTAAGAGACCATTCTCTGCACTTCAGTCCCACCTAACAATCTGTTCATCCAGTCCACATTTCTGCAGTTTCCAAATGAGAATGTTTGGGAGGATTACTTCTACATCTCTACTAAACTGAAGGTGTGCTACAGCCATTGTTCTCTATTCCAAGCAGTCTTTTCATAAAGGAATACAATTAGGTCAAGCCCAAAATATTTGCCCTTGGTAAATCTAAATGTTGAGTAGTCCTGACTATTTTCCTGTCTCTTGCATGTCTGGAAATATATTTAGAGATATACTTGGATCTTTCCACCAAATCGTGTGAGATTGATAAGTCTCTACTACTTTTATTTTTCTCTTTGCAGTTCTTAAGAATGAGTGTAGCATCAACCTTTTCCCAGCTGTCAGGGATTTCCCTTAACCATTATGACTTTCCACAAATGAAAAACAGCAGCCTCATGGATACCCTTTGCATTGACTCTGGCATTGCCCTTTGGGTCAGTCTTATCTCATCTGGTGTATTTGAACTCATAAGGGCACTTTTGATATTCCCCATTCAATCTTATATTTGCAGAGAACACCTAATGTTTTAGACACCAAGTTCAATTTGACAGGCAGTCAAAGCATATTAGCATTTTAAAATAAAAAAAAAATTAGCTCTGAGAAACACACAAAATGCAGTAGATATGCAAAGTTATTTGCATTACACTGCCAATACTTGTACAAGTAGAAAAAAAAACACTGCATTAGAATTAATCTAAAAAACTACATGAATTCTTTTCAGACAGTTTTGGTTTGGGTTTATTGTTGTTGTTTGGGTGTTTTTCTATCTTTCTTTTTGGAAGAGATTGTGTGTGTGTATTTCTTTCTTGAGCAGAAACCTTATTTTACTTTAATGCCTATGAGACTTCTATAAAAGTTTTCTTTTTTAAGAATAGCACTGATGTATTCCATTTGAATACCTATTTTACGCTTAGTAATAGTGTTATGTTGTTAAGAAAAATGCAGTTTTGCATTTACATAGTGTTTTTCAACTATGTAATCAAAAAAATACAAATAGAATGTTGCTACTGTATTTTACATAAAAGGCCCAAGACATGGCACAGTATAAATGAAGATGTTCAGGTACAGTTAAATACCTAATTCTAATTTCAGTCACCTACCAATCCTTGTACTTAAATTTTAGAAACATGTGTATGACAAGTTCTTTTTTACTATACCAGTGTGTTAAGACACTGTCAGAACATTTATACAAAATATCTGCCCTTCCCTGCAAAATACAATATCAATGGGACCTTGAAGCTTTATCTAAAAATCAAAAAATGTATGCACACACACACACACAAAAAAAAAAAAGCCAAAAAAGCCCCAAACAAAATAATCTCCAAGAATAGCATATTTTTTGTCAATATTTCTTATATGAAGTCAAGACACATTTTTTTCTTACTTGCTTAGCTTATTTCACACAGAATCCTCAAAAGTACTAAGTATGCTGAAGACTCAATAACAATAGAACATTCTACATTTGAGAGTTGTAACTAAAAATTATCTAGAAAAATACATTTCTTTTCATTTTCCTAGAAAAATAAGCCTCCTCACAGGAGATCAGAAACTCCCAAGTGAGTTGAGGCTCGAATATGAGAACTATTGTTCCAGACATACCCACCTACTAGCATTGCATTATCAGAGCTTTCTGTGTACGTGACACCAAAATGCAGAGAGGTACATAAAATGAAATGTAACATTTTACCTCACAAGAGAATGCCATCTTAAGTTAGATAGGATTCTTAACCTTTCAAATCTCTTTTTAAAAACATGTCCTTGCTTTCAAGAAGTACTTAGAACAATGGAAAGAATAGAGCTCAAAAATAACAAATCTCTTTGCTTTTGTAGCTTTATTTACAAAGGTTTTGATAATATTTTCAAGGCTCTCTTCAGCTGATGGTGGTGGTATACACACTGTACTATATAACCTGCTTATCTCTGACTCCTTCAGAATGGCACTGCAGCTCTCAACAGCCATATGTGATAATAATCCACTGAAGATAAGTAATTCTGGCACAAAACAAATAATGGGGACCCCTTTATTTTTGTGTCTTCATTTCCTGTAGTAATGACGTTCAATCCTTCCAAACCACTGTCTTATTTTTGGCCAGAATATAAGGGAAATATATTGTGTAAGTGCAATAGAAAACATTCAAAATTGAGATAAAAACATAGCATTGACAGTCAATATATTAAGGAGATAACAAGTATAACTGGATTAGAAACAAAAATATGCAACTTTTTTATTAGGAAATTAGCAATGTCCACCCACTTCATGTCAGTGAAAATACTTTTTTAATAGTTTACAGACCTTGCAAACAATGGTAAAGGGAGAGACTTGCATTGTCTCTACAGCAAAAGCAACAATGGGAAAACATACACAGTAGATAACAATAAATTTTTTTCAGTAGGATTCACTACTGACTACAGCATTGATACTAGTCCTGTTATAATTCAGCACTGTGGCACTGAAGAAACTTACTACTGTGCATTTCACTGGGGTCTTTTAAGTTCAGTAAGACTGAATTTCAGATACACTGAACAGTCACTAGCTGTTCATATAAATTTTTGTATCATATCTGACTCATGAGGTAGAAACACATTGCTGCTAGCAATGAAAGAAGAATTCAGCAGATTATCATTCTATAAATCAACTGAAACCATGAATTATTAACAAGGAAAAAATCAGTGCTTTAGAAAGTAGGGAACTGAATAAATATAGATTCTGTTGTTAGATATAGGACTTCAAATAATAGAAAAAAGAAAATATTACAAGAATATACCCTTATAGGTCTCAGATAATCTACTTGTAGAATGTATTGACATTACATGAACTTCTTTACCATTGCAAACAAGGAGCAGTTACAGCAAGAGCACTCTATATGTTTTAATATGTATTTTGAAATCCTATTACAGAAGGAAATTAACAATCAATAGTCTTCGTTTTCTTGAACGTTTTTTGTAATGGAATGACTGCATAATCTAACTTTACTAAAATTACTATTAATATGATAAAAAGGGGATTGATCTAGAACTGTATAATTATGTAAGTTCGATGCTTATCACCTATTAGGAAGGCTGTTTTTCCAGTTTGCAAAATATATTTCTGCAGGTAATGGGGATTTATTTTTGATACAGTTTTGTAGTGAGGAATAACACTTTCCAGTTTTGAAAAAGAACCAACATTGCTATCTGCTTACCTATATAAACTAGTCTTCTTTAGAAGAGCAAAGCAGAAGTGCTTACTTACAAATGACATTTTTGAGTGCTCTTTAACTTTGTGTTCAGTCACAACTGATTCAAAGATCTCCTTAAAATAGGTGATATAGATACAAAGTTATAATATAAAGTAAAATGGAAATAATATCCATTTAAATGTTTACTACAATACAGACTACTCCATGGCTTTCAAAATCTGAAGCCCAAAGCTAACAGTTTGTTGTGACCACACAGTTTCTATTTCTTACAGAGATTATGCATGCCAGAAGGATGTTTCTCTGAAATTATCAAAATTCCAGTTGCAAAAGCATAGGATTTACATGTAGATTGTATTCTTGCCCCTCAAAGGGCTGAGTTCAGTCCTGTGGAATACATTCACAACCGAGCTGCAAAGAAGAGAAATATCCTGACGTACAAAGCCAACCTTCTCCTTTTACCCAGATAGTTTAAAACATGTCAAGTATGTAAGAACCATGTGTTTGATACTGCAGCTACATGGACAGACACAACTAAAGACTGTTTCGACATCCCCAGGCTGATGCAGAGCTCTACTGATGAAAAGCTGAGCTGACTGAGATGAAAGGCATTTTGCAGCCACTAAGTTCACAATTTCATGTAACCTCCCACTTGGAGCAACAAGCAAAGACAGTCTACTTCAGAAGCACACTAAAAATCACAAGCTAGATTCTCACTAGCACTATGTAATTACTCAACACGAAAAGGAGCAAATCTTAAAAACATTTACGTGACTGCCTTGATTTGCAGCTAGAATGGGAAACAACAGCAACAGTTATTACTTTTCTGGTTGGAAAAGAGCAAGAGAGGAGGGATTTAGCACAGTTAGTGCTCCTCTCACTACCTCCTTTTCTCCACTATACCACAGCATTAGATGAAACAAAGCATAAACCCTAAGACAGGCTCTGTGGAGTTTCTTCTTTTTTGTAGCAATAGGGGATGGTTCTATGTTCACTGAAACTTTGTTTCCAAAGTCGTTCCAGAATAATACAGGCATATATCCACCATAGATAGCAGGGGGAAAAAGTATCTCTAAGTGAGCATCTAGCCCACTTTGAACAACTTCTCCAGTTTCTTTTCCATTCTGTTAAATTATTGATCTGCTCACTTCAAGCAGAGGACCATGGGTGGCATTCAGGATATTTTGTTGAGTGTATACACTTGCATGAAACATAGTGACTTAGGGTTTCATGGGTTTATGAGCATTTTATTCCTACAAGACATTATTGCACAGCATGAAATCCTCTTGATTTTACGCTGACTTCTACAAACAAGGAAGTGTAGGATTTAGAAAAACCTACATATCTCAACCTAGTTTCACTCAATTCTCAGTGAAAAAGCATAAACGCTTGTTCAAATAACAGCACTAGGGGAAAAGTTAAAAAACAAACAAACCAACAACAACAATAAAAAAGAATGGGAGCATTTAATCAAACTCAAAGGCAGGTGAGTTCTGCATGATTTAAAGTTTTAATCAATTTCTTGTTGAAGGTGCTAGAAAATTAAAATTTAAATTGGTACAGATTGAGTTTTTGAATAAAGATTGATAAACTGTTTATTTAGAACTAGGCCATATAAAACTTTGGGTCCTTTATATTACTCAAGTTATATATGAAGCCTTACTGTCTGCATTAGTTCCATAATTTCTGATGAGAGTTAGGATTACTGAGCAATCCACATCTCCTATGTCTCCTATTTAAGTTCCGTTAAGGATACAAAAAATAAAAGGCTACTAAGTGTTCCACTAATTCAACTGAATTAACATTTCTTTTAGGGCTAACCTTGAAACAACTCTTTTTAAATTAGAAATGTCTCCCTCTATAAGCCCTTGATTTCTTCAAGCTCTCACATCATCTTTAATAATTTTCTCCAACTTTATCAAGCAAGATAGAAACTAAAAGCAAAAATACTTTTTAAATGAGCTTTAAAATAGTCACTTTGCAGGAAGAGCAATTCAGTTATTTTGGCTGACTCTTCCTAGGTAACAAAAAGGCAAATGAATGGAAAGGTTTATGTCAATATATTCCAGCTAATTACACTCAAGCCCTCCTAAAAAGTTTTTTTTTATTATTATTTTATTTTTATTTCTAAATAAAGCAGTAGATTCTACCACTATAATTAGAATGAATAATAGAGTTTATTTCCTTCTTCAAAACAGCATTCAAAATAAAATTACATTCATCTGTATAATATTTTTTACTGCTGGGCAGCTTAATTGATATGTACTTTATCTTAACTTTGTCAAACAGAGACAAAAATTTTAAAATATAATGCATAGAAACTAATTAAAATATCAAAATCTATAATAGAGAGGGAACTACATATTTTTATTAATATACTTGGAAATCAGTATCACTCATTTTTTTCAAAAAATTATTTTTAAACAAATAAATCATATAAATGTAATTTATCTTAACAAATTCTATTACCAGTAAAATCTTTCCTAATGAGTTGCTTTTGGTGAATCAAAAATGTCAACATTTTGAATAGTAAAATGTAATTTTGCATGTTAGTGGATTACTTGTTATTTAAATGAAGGATAGAGAGGAAATTAGCATCCATTAATGTGTGTGAGTGTAAATATTGCCAACTGAATTTCTCATTGATAACTCTTCAAAGTAAAGGTCTTTATTGAAGAATATTAACTTGAGATCTAGAAAAGAGTTTGAAGTGTTATATTTCAAAATTGTCATTTGTTACTCGTTCATCCCATACTTGTTGAAAATACCCTGATGATCTTAATGGCTTTATTTTCTGACCTTAGGTCATATTGGTTTGATAATCTCCAGCTAAAGCTACTAGGAGGTTTTCTGCTGTCTTCACTGAAATTTGGATTGTATAGCTACAAGTGAATATTATTTGACTTGCAATACTTGCCTGAAGCCTGTAATATATATCAGGTTTAGTTATGCTCTGAAAATGTGAAATTCATTGGCTGAAAATTCCTTCCCATTTGTCAAATTAATCACTTGCATAAGAGGAGTACTGCCCTCCAGAGACAAATGCGAAAGATCTCATAGGCAACTGTTCACACAGTAAAATGCCATGTGTTTCAAATTACTTCTTTTACAAAAATGGTGGAATGGTTTTATCTGAGCTTATCACTTCAGCTAGCACCCACATCATTCTCTTCAACTCCCTCTTTCCTCTTACTAGTATTTCAGGTGGAGAGAAATACTTATTGAAACATACTTTTCAGTCCTTAAAAAAAACCAAACCAAAAACCCCAACAAAACAAACAAAACCCAACCAACCAAAACACACAGAATCCCAAAAACAAAACCACACAAACGAACAAAAAAAGAAAACCAGTAACTTGAGTTTCTCCTTGATATTGCAGAGTTTATAAATCCTATAGGGATGCTAGCCAGATTGTGACTATCCAAGGCAGCAATCACAAAGAAATTCTGAAACATTCCCATATGTTTCTCTCCTGGGTCAGCGTTCTGTGAAGTACTGTTGCCCTGATTCTCCTCTAAGTCAACAGCCTTACAGAGGCAAGAATAGCAGAATTAGAAATTATTACCTCTTTTAGAGCAGTGTGATTACATGCTACTTGTACTAACATGGTCCAGTGATATCAGAACACGTAAAATTTGTACTCAAAAAGGGACTAAGAAGAGGTCACAAACACTGCAAAGTATCAGTGCCTAGCTGCTAGTGCATGAATGTTATTAACACCTCAGAATTAATGGGGACCTCTTGTAAAATTTTATCTTTTCATTTTTGTTACTGGTGGTTTGGAGGTTGCAGGTCTCAATTTTTTTTTTTAATAGTGAACAATTCAAAGAAAGAAATGTTCATATATTCAGCATCATGAGGGTGCTCATGAACAAAACAGCAGCTTTGCATACATATACAAAGTTGGTCATGAATACTTTCCAAAAAGTACACATAACCTACATCCTTGCAGGAAGCAACAAATACTACAATGTCTACCTACAGAATAAATTAAGTACCTGTTTATTTTCTTGCACTCTGTTAGGTATGATAAAATATGGAGCATTAAGTTCTATCCTCACATTTTGCATACAAGCAAACAGCTCCTACTTCAGGGAATCAGGACTTTAAGTATCACTGATCACTCAAGGCAATGAAATCATAGCTTTTCAATCTTACGGATATGTTAATATTCATTTATGGATAGCTAATATTCATTTAATGTTGAAGAAAAACCCACCACCAGTAGCTCAATACTCATCATTTCTCTGACTGAGATATAGTGCTGGGTAAGAAATCATAATCTACTTACTGCTTTTATTAGTGAAATAATTGCCAACAGTAAATGCTGTCATAAAATGGGATTGCACAATTCTAGTTGAAATGTTTGAGACAAAAAAATCCAACTGTATCTTCCAAGTGAATTTTATATTCTTCGTTCTCTTACACCGCACTACAAGTAGCAACAATACTCCTACTGTTTTCCAAGATTTTTGCACTCTTCAATAGGTTGTGGCATACCCTCTTAATTCTTAGTTAAGCACATCATATAATAGATATATTTGTGTTTAAGCAATTATGTAGCTATTAAGCATCATACATGTCTTCATATTTCATATGGAAAATGGTATAAAAGAGAGGCATTATGTTAATTTAAGCCATTTCAACAGCATCATTTACTAATTCTCATAACAGTTCCCTGCAACTCTGTATTACTTCAGTAATAGTCCAGGTACATTTGATTAGTCTTGACAAAATGCTAGCAAAACTGCTTGCATAGCTTTTCCAGGAGATTTCTTTGTTTGTCTTCACTTTGCTTCTTGGGAAAAGCCTTACCACAAGCAAGCTTTGCTTATAAATTTAATTTTTTTTGGTTTGTAAAGTAAGAAGATTTTTCCGAATACCTTCAAAAATGTTTATGAAGTGTAAGCTATTTATCTATTAATCCTTCTAAGCTATCTGTACTATTTAAAGTTATTGTAATTTATAATTAAATGAACCAGTTAACAGTTACCGAATTCCCTGTGTTAAAGCTGCCAGTCCTACCACCTGGAATCACACGAATGATCAGTAAATTTTTTTTTATTGGATTTCTAAATTGGATTCAAAGCCAAAAGAGAACACCAAAAAAATTTTCTCTCATTGTAATGTTAATAACATCTCATGAATCAGTGCAAATGAGAGTAGCAATTGCTACTGCTGCACTGGAGGACTACCATCAATATTACTTCTGTTGTCCTGTACTATTAACAAGGCTCATTGGAAAACATTTTACAGAGGCTTTGCAAATTTTTTTTATCTGACCATACTGCAACTCTGAGACTGAAAAACAAAGTTGTATTGTCAATTGAACTGTAGCTATTCAAAGGTCTAAATTAAAATGGAAAACTTTTAGGCTTGGATGTCCCTTCTCTGACATTCTTAGTTACAGAGCTGTCAAAAGAATGTATTTAAGCAGAAACGCAGAAACCCCAAATGCTCTCAGAAAATTTTAATGCCTACAATTTTATTTCAATTATCTTTGAAATACATGTTCTCTGACATTACTATCCTGGTTATCTGAGGCTACTTCCACTCCAGACTTAAAATAACTTGAAAAGGTTAGTGTTTACTTTCCTGGATTTTTTTTATCACAGATCTGTTGTTCATCTTTACTTTGTCTTCTGTAGAGTGTTCTCACTACGACTTTTAGCAGTTTTTTGGTGTTGGGTTTCTGGTTTTGTGGGTTTTGTTGGGTTTTTTTCAAAATTCAGTGTTTATTAAATTTAGGCAAAATAACCTGATACTGAAGTGACTGTCCTCAAATCTAGGGAAAACTCTTACACCTAGGAACTCCTAGCAATTCCTCACCTTTCTCAGAAATTTCAGATTTCATACCTTTCAGCAGGTTTTGTGTAAAGACAAGTACATTTTCTAAGAGCATCAAAGTAATTATGGATCCTCAACTCAGCCTGTAATTGAAATGCCATTTACATTTGATCTTAGATTCAGGATGTTCAGGTTCTATTCATGTAATGAACATCCAAAAAAATCCAACAGCTGCAATTCCATTACTCACTTAGGCATTTGCAAGAAGAGAAATTCTCAGGGGTAGGTCATCATAACCAAAGAAGATCTTCTAATACAAATCCAGTATTCACTCATGTTAATAGAGATCTAACTCTGAAGTATATTCATCTGTAGTAATGAAGATGGTTTTCAGGGTGGCAACTTACATATTTTGTGTAAATCTTCTCTAAAATAGCAAACTATATGTTGCCTTTACTTTGTCCAGGAAATCAATTACAGTCAACTGAAATACAAGCATACTAATGAGAGCTTAAAGATTTTTAAACTACCAGAGAAACCAATTTCGCTTGCTTTATGTTGTGATTTTAATGTTGGGATTTTAAAGGCTTTTTCTATACTTCCTTAATTTTGTGTGTGATTTCCTCCCTTAGTAAATTAAAAATATCATAATTATATTGCATTTTTAGATAATTGCTATTCACTTTAACCTGGCATGTAACTTTTACTTAACAGAGAAAATCTTAAGATTGTTTTGTTTTCTGTTTTCAATTAAGGCTAAATTTATGGAACTATCTCCAAAGGGTACCCCAGGCTACTGATGTCTTTACATTGATCTCCCACACAGTTTTTAGTACCTCTGTGTAGGTCACATCCTGTTGCCACTTAATTAAACAGAATTTTGCCACCATCTCTTCATGCAGAACAATGAGGCTTTGCAAATATACTCTTCATCAAGAAATTTTAACATCAAACATAAACATGACAACAAGCATAGTTATTCTTTGAATTTATACCAATTAATCTGTGAATCAAAAAGCACAATTATATATTCACATTTGGCGCAGAAGAGCAATGGGTCATGCATACATAATAAATGAAGCATTTCAAAAGCAACATTCAGGGCTAAGGATTTTTTTATACATTTTACTTTTTCAATTATAAAATCCGATCAGACTTTTGACTGAGAAAAATTGCTAGCATGACATCAAGCTTTCCTACTTTTTATTGAATATCTTCCTGTAGTTATCTCTCTGTATAAAATGGTGCTATCTACATTTGAACTTACATTACTCATGAAAAAGGTGACAATTCATTTTCCAAAATCTCACAAAACATCCATTAATTTAATTGACACAAAATGTCTTAGAAACCATAACTGAATAAACTTATATGTATGTTATTGTATGCAGTCTACTCAGTGGACTCTATCAATTGTGCATGTGTCCAGTGGTGGTAATTTCAAAACACATTGAACTCAGATCTTCTGTTAAAGATAAGGAACAATTACCAATTTTATACACAAGGTGCAGGAGAACTCTCTTACATTGTGGCAGGCCTAGAAAAGCAGAATATATATAACTAATAGATGTATTAGACAGTGATAGGGATTACAATAAACACTTGTAAGCATGGAAACATCTGGAAAAGAAAGAGATATGAGCCAAAATAGATTAACGGAAGGAAACTAAGGAAGGAAATACTGCAGCAAGTTTGTAGTCTAAGGCACAACTCCTTCAAATTTTTCAGTTTCCATAAAAAATGCAATCCCTGGTACGTAAAATTAGATAAAAGCAGCTGAAAATCCACACTTCTGACTTGTCTCAATTGATATGTCTTAATTCTGCTGCTCAATAAATTTCAGGACTTACATAGCTATCAAAAATTATCTTATCACCATACATTTATTTTCCATTATGGACATCCAGACATGTCAGACTTACTTGACCTGATAAGGCCACTGACTGTCTTAATGAAGGCTTTTATTGTCAGGTCTGTGAGATTCTGCAGCAACCTAATCACACTTTTCTTATCATCAAACTGTTGCATTTAATAACCCTGCCACTTATACCAGAAATAAGAACAGAGTTACCTTTGAATTAAAGAAAATTATGGTTGAAAAGGGATGTCACAAGAGAGAATAGAACAAGACCATTATATAGCCATTACCTGAGATTGCACAGAAACTTATTTTTTTGAAAATAATAGCAGTCACCCAGATCTCACTCTGTCACATGAAGTAGATCATCAGTACTCAGAAGTTCAAGAAACAGACCTATGACAAACATCTCATCAAATTGATTCACTTCTGGGAAAGAGGTAACACCAGTCACAGCCTTTCATGGCTTGGCCCTTCTATTTTCTTTGCTGCTTATCTGCCCATACATTTTTGCAAGATAATTTTGAAGTCCTTTCTTTTAATGTCCATTTTATAGACTTTATGTCTTTTAAAGAAGACCATTTTATGGAAAGATAAATTATGGTATATTTAAGTCTGAAGAGGAGCTGATCCATTTATTTTTCTGAGATCTAATGTCCTGTCTTTGCCGGAAGTGAAAGAGGAACCAGAAGATAATTCAGAGCCTTAAACTAGAAACAAAAGATAAAGTCCACAGATGAGTGAACATACTTTAAAAACTCTTCTCAGAGAGTATATCTAAGGTAAATTATGTGTGTGGAAATAATTTTCTAAGCTTGATCATTTCAATATATGCTTTTGATTGCAAACATGAAGAAAAGAACTTCTTGTTTCCAGAAAATCCCATTTATTCTCCTGTGTTCTAAACTAAAATATTATTCATTGTCTGCTCTGTGAATTTACCACTTTATTTTTTTAATGGGAATCAAAGCATCAATTCAATAAATTCAAATCTGATTTTCTCCATTTAAGCTTTTTATTTAATAAGAAATTATATTATTCAAATAAAAAATGCTCCATAGTGAAGATGAAAATTAAGTTCCATACGTAAGAATATAATTTTTTTTCTTTAAAGATATTTTTTTTAAAAAGTCATTTAATTAAATAACACTCTGGTAAAACTTTTGCATTATGAAAATGTTGATTCAATTGAAACAATATATAATCCTACAAATGAAATGCTTTATCACCACTACCTCAAAGATTCTATGTATTTAGGTTATATTTTAAACTATTTAAACATCAACCCTAAAATTTTTTAGATGTTCAAATTCCAAAGTGAGATTCAGAATCTGGTCTAACTACATCATTTGGTAGTAAGGTGAAATGTTACTGGAAATATGTTAAAAAGATATAAATCATGAAACAAATGAAGGCTTTGCTATGCACATGCTTATGTACAAATACAACTTTATTAGTAAAGTTATGGTTACTAGTAGTCTGAACATGGATGAAATTTCTGCAGAACCAAATTGAAGGAATACGTATTATCAACAGATGACAGTGATCTAGAAAAACAAAAACTATTACAATCCATTTTATGAGAGAATAGCTACACTTAGCCAGATCATGAGTCCTTCCAGAAAACATCCTCTAATATGTACTGTCCATAAGCAGGTACTTGACAAAAGAAAGAACAGGATAGCTGTAATTTATACACTTAATGAGGCGAGCCTTTTAAAATCCATCCTTTTTTCTTTTTTCAGAGGATTTCTTTAGTCAGGTATGGTTAAAGTTATAAATAAAATAAGGCTATAAAATAGCATCCAATTTTATTATGAATTTTGTGTACTAACTGCTAGGTTATGTGATCAGATAATTGTCTCCTTACATGACTTCATTAAAGTAAGAAAGGTAAGGAACACTGATGACATCTTGATTTCCTACATAGCCTAGATCCTTTCTTTGCCTTTGCAACTCCTTGTCACTGCTGCCAGGTTAGAGAAAGGAACACATGTAAAAAATAAAACCCATAAATCGGTCTTAATAAAGATGATACAATAGTGACTGTGCACCCAGATCTATAGAAAGATTGGGTCACATAAATGCTCAGAATTAATATGCTTCTAATTTGATCCTCTCTCCCAGGTGTGCCTTGACTACATAGAGACTAGGCACCGTTCACTGTTAGGCAGCCATAGTAGGTGCCTTTGGGCTGTTCTGTGGTCTCATTCAACAGTCCACCTTATCCTTCTAGGACAAGACAGCTAGGATGAAACTGTCTGTCGTGGGTTTATCTAGGGACAATTTTTTACCACGGCCCCCCCAAATTGCTTTAAGGTGAGAGAAGGTTTATGCAGACAAGAGAGATCTGATTAGAGAGAAAATAATATTAGGATTTATTACTAGCAA
>JAWMRA010000090.1:50865860-50877027 GCA_035584735.1 Pseudotriccus pelzelni | reverse complement strand
ATATTGCAGTGCCCAAAGCTGTACACAATATTCGAGGTGAGGCCACACCACTGCAGAGCAGACCAGGGCAACCCCCTCCCTCAACCAGCTGGTGATGCTTTGACTGATGCCCCCCAGGACCTGGTTGGCCCTCCTGGCTGCCAGGACACTGCTGACTCATATTCAACTTGGCATCAGCCAAGACCCCCAGGTCGCTTTCCACAGCACTGCTTTCCAGCATCTCATTCCCCAATCTGTCTGTTTATCTGGAGTTTTGTCATCCCAGGAGCAGAATCTGGCCATTTCCCTTGTTGAACTTCATGTGGTTCATGATTGCCCACTCCTCTAATTTGTTGAGGTCTCTCTGCAGGGCCTTTCTGCCCTCGATAGAGTCAACTACTCTTCCCAATTTAGTGTACTTACTTAGTACCCCTTCCAGTTCTCTGTCCAAGTTGTTCATGAAGATGCTGAAAAGAAGTGGGCTGAGGATGGAGCCCTGTAGAACCCCACTAGTGACTAGACACCAGTCTGATGTCACCTCATCCACTGTCACTGTTTCTGCCCAACCTCTAAGGAGGTTGCTTACCAATTTCATAACACGCTTATCCAGCTGTGAGCTGGACATTTTGTCCAGGACACTGTGAGAGGCAGTATCAAAAGCCTTGCCAAAGTCCAAAAAGATTACATCAGCTGGCTTTCCTTGATCAACCAGGTGGGTTACCCCTGACAAGTGGGATTTGAAGCCATGCTGACTGTGAACTATGACTGCATTGTCCTCCAGGTGTTTTTCAAGACCTCCCGGAAGAATCTTTTCCATTATTTTACTGGGCACTGCAGTGAGACAGATAGATCTGTAGTTTTTCGCATCCTCCTTCTAGCCCTTCTTGAAAATCAGGACAATATTTCCAGCTTCCAGTCAGCTGTGACCTCCCTGGATTCCCAAGACCACTGAAAAATCATGAAGAGAGCCTTTGAAATGACATCACCTAGTTTTTTGAGGTTTCTCAGATGAATCCCACATGACCCCATAGATTTGTAGGGATCCATCTGGAGCAGCAGAATCCATAACATTTCAGGATCAACTGGGAGTTGATTATTCTCACAGGCATGGTCCTCTAGTTTAGGGCACTGAGATTCCCTTGATCCGTAATCCGTTTTGAAGACAGAGGCAAAAAGAGCATTAAACACCTCTGTCTTGTCTCTGTCCCTATTTGGGAGGTGACCATCCTCTCCCTGTAATGGGCCAATGTTATTTCTACATTGCTTACTACCATAAATGTATCTGAAAAAAGTCTTTCTATTGTCTCCCCAATTTCTAGCAGCTTCAAATCCTGCTGAGCTTTGGCTGTGTGAATTTTCTCCCTACTCGGTCCAACAGCATCTCTCTATTCTTCCCTTATCACCTGACCTTGCTTCCACTGGGCATACACCTTTCTTTTTCATCTTATTTCCAAGAGGAGATCCCTGTTCAGCCATGCTGGCCTTCAGCCTTGTCTGCTTGACTTTCAGCATTTAAGAATTGCTTGCTCCTGTGCCCAGTGTTTAAAGAGTGACCAGCACTGATGGACATCAGCACCTGAAAAAAGATTTCCCTAGGGGACTTTACTGGCTAGTTCCCTGAGCACCCTGAATTCTGTTCCCCTCATGTCCAGAGTTCAGCTTTTGCTGGCATTTTATCTCCTGTCAACAGAGATTTTAAACTCGATCACCTCATGCTCACTATGGCCAAGATAGCCACCAGTCTCCACTTTGCTCATGAGATACATTTTGTTGACAAGCAGCTGATCAAGGAGGGCATCCTTCCAAGCCAGGTCCCTTAGGACCTGTTGCATAGAGTTGTCATACAGGTTTTCTAGGAATCTTCTGGTCTGTTTTGTACCAGCTGTGTGATGCTCCCAGTTAATTTCTGGCAAATTGAAGTCCCCCATAAGGACAAGGACAGTTGACTTGCAAGTGTCCCTTAGTTCCTCAAAGAATAATTCATTGGTGTCATCATCCTGGCTGGGAGGTCTACAGCAGACTCCCACAATGGCATCCTCATTATTTATTTGCTCCTTGGTTCTCACCCAGAGGCTCTTGACTGTACATTGCCAACTCTGAGTTCCATACATTATAACCCTTTGTTTACATACAATGCCACCCCTATGCCTCCTCTGTTCTCCTGAAAAGCCTGTAACCATCCAATAAGGCACTCCAGTCACAGGATTCATCCCACCAAGTTTCATTTATGCCAATGATTTCAAATCTCTGGGACTGGGCCAAAGGTTATATATACTCTTATATTTTCACAAAAGCAAAGCAAAACACATTAACCTCAATGTAACTAAATAAAGTTAAGTTTTGTCTTTTCTTTTTTTTTTTTTTTTACTGCAGACACTACCTTTTTCTTTTTTTTTTTCCCATCCTTGCTCCATATAAAAATTGCAAAACTGAGTTTTTCAGGATATGCACACATCTGAAAGAATCCCAACTTCCCTGTTGCCATAACTAATAAATAATTTTGGCAAGGATTTCCATAACATGATGAGAAACTAGCATGTTCTGGAGAAGTCTGGCTGAAGAAAAAATGTGTTAACAAGCCCCTTTTTTTTCCTTCAAGGAAGGAATAAAAGGAAGCTAGTTCCATGATTATCTATTACACACAAAGCAAGCTTAGGAAACCTAGCTTGGACAAAAGGAACATTTCATGTGGAAAAGCTACAGGTTCATTTCTGGGAGTAAGTTTTACTAGAATATGTTTTGTGACGTACCTGAGCAAATCTTTGTTAAGCTGAAGAAAAGAAACATATAAGCCACCAGTATCATGCTTCCAAAAAGCTCTTTTTTAATGTTCTGAGACTACAGGGTTTTTCAAAGGCTGAGTTCTGGATAGCCTGGTTTTTATCCTCTCTCTGAGAGTGGACCTGAATAACATAATAATCTTCCTGACTTGAAGGGAAAATAAATTTTAGAGAAATAGGAGCGATACGAAACAAAATATCCTATCCTTTAAAAGTAAAGTTTTAGAAAAGACTTCAAAATTTTAGAACAAATTACCAGTTTGAATAGAGACCCATAAATACACCAATAGAAAGAAACAATAAATTCTGATCTAGACATAATCCAGCTTAGCTATACCTACTCTTGTTATTATGATGGTCTAGGAACTTGCAAATTAAAATTTATTTTCATAAAATTTTGGAGTTTCATAAATTTTAACAGGCTTTAAAAACCAAGAAACTACAATTTTCAGGCAAGCAGATGAATATCTAGCATTAGCTTGCTTGAAATTTTAAATTTTCTTAGAGAAAAACCTATCAGAGTTAGTTGAATTAAAAAAAAACACAAAACAAAATAAAATAATACTCTATAACAACGCAATTATTCTTTCCTGTACTTAAACAAGTATTCCTGAAAGCCACTGTGCTGGTTTTGGCTGGAGTAGAGTTAGTCTTCTTTACAGTAGCTGGTACGGGGCTGTGGTTTGAATTTTTGCTGAACACAGGTTTGATAATAGAGATATTTCTGTTATTGCTGAGCAGTGCTTACACAGAGCCAAAGCTTTTTCTGCTTTTTGTACTGCCATGCTGGCAAGAAGTTTTACCATTCCCATTTTGTTTCCCATTCCGCTGGTGAGGTAGTGAGCAAGTGTTTGCATGGTACTTGTTTGCTGGGTGGCATTAAACCATGACAGATGCTAAACTATATATAAAGCCAGAAGCTTCTATATATCAAAATTGAGGGTTTTTTCAAGTGCTGTTTTCCAAGGTATTATTTTATTATAATCTTTTTATGATCATATTTCCCATGAGCATTTTTTGGTACTTGTCAATACTGCTAGGTAAAGCATAGAAGAATGATTTGGGTTGTAAGAGACCTTAAAGGTCATCTAGTTCCAAGCCCCCTGAAACAGACAGGGAACCATCCAGTAGACCACATTATTCAGAGCCCCATCCAGCCTCACCTTAAGACTACATCAGTAGAATTATTAGCTTTAAGCTTTATTTTAGATTTATTTTTTTTAGTTTAGATTTATTTTTTTTTCAGGAAAAGAACCAGCTTTTATTTTTCAGTACATTGCCTTGCAAAGAGGTTATTTTTAAACTTCCCAGGTAAAGATATTTGAGGCCAGTCCATGACAAAGAATCTTCATTTGCACCTGTAAGTTCAGACTAATTTCTCAAAGGAAGGAAACTACAAAGCCAGGAAGATTTTTTTATTTCTTATCCACAGATGAATAGCAAAATAGAATGCCTACAGTTGTGCTTAGGGAAGACTTTGTGCAATGTTGTTGCAGGAAGGCATATTGAGAAAAAATTGCAATTTATTTCCTATGGAATTATCAGCAGTGTGACAAGAAGCAAGAGCTGGCAATTTACTGAAACATGAGCTAGTAACACATATCCAGCTCGAGTTAGAAGTTTATATTCTATTAAGCAATAATGATGAAAACCTCTTCATTTGTAAAAAACATAACTTGACAAAAGCAAATAAAACAATCAGTGCACACAAGTCATAATTTCAGGATGATTCTTCTGTGTTTGAAAGTCATGATTTCATTAAAATAATAAAAAAAGAAAGAAAGAAAAAGCCTTACAACCTACTGTGTCACTAAAAATATACTGCTATATAACACAAAGTTCTGCTAAGGACTTGTGTGATTATTAAAAAGGCACCCTCATATCTAAATACTCAAAACAGAGAAGACAGAAAAATGAAAAATGAAAGAAGGAGGAGGAAAAAAATCTTAAAGTCAACCACATTGTGGAGTAGAAAGGCAAACAACCACACAAATACAAGACTTATTGAATAAAGTCAATCCTCTCTCCACAAACTCTTATCTTCATCACAACCAAGATACAGTTTAAATACAGTTTATTTAATTAAAGACACTTCCATCTACACATAAAGACATCTAACCTGAGTAGAAGAATTATTTAAACTCAGTTCAGTTGAACTGCCAAGGTATGGATAGAAATTCAAATTATAATGGCACTCAAGATGGTGATCCTATAGAGGAGACAGGTAGTGCTGCTGCATTTCTGTGTTCATGCTTCTGCACGACTACTATTGCTTGAGTTAATTCAATTATAACTCAAGCTAAAAACTCACTAAAAACCAGTTCCATAATAATTCCATGACAACATTTTATGTAATATTGCACATGTGCACTTTCTTCTAAGAAAATCCTGTCATCAGAGTCAAGTAGGAAATTATTTTTCTACACTGCCTAACTGTTCAATTTCAGAAATCTTCCTATTCTGTGACATGTGGAAAGAAAGATTTTTAATATTTTCATAAAAAGCAGAGTTTGAGATCTGTATTTTCTTACACCTTTCTCCTCATGTAGTCCAGAACACAGCACAACCTCCTGGAAACCAAAAGAAGCAATAGGAAACACCTAATCACTGAGCCTGGAGAGGATCTCTCGAGGTAATCTAGTTCAAACTCTGTTCAAGCAAGCTCACAAGTAGGTTGTGCAGGATACTGTCAAGTCAATGTCTGGACCTGTCAATAGGAGGCTGCACAGTCTTTCTGGACAACTTGGCTCAGTGTCTGACCACCCTCTCAGTAAGAAAAAAAGAAAGCGTTTTGTTGCATTCAGATGAAATTTCATGTGTTTTCAAATTTAACATGTGCCCATTTCTTATTCTCATGTCAGGGGGCACTACTAAGAACAAACTGGTTCCAACACTGATATTCCCCCACAAGACATTTCTACAGATTGATAACATCACCCTGAGCCTTCTCTTCTCCAAGCAGTTCCAGATCTCAGCCTCCCCCTGTATGTCACATGCTCCATTTCCTTAATTGTCTTCATGACTCTTTGCTGCACTCAGTCAATGCTTCATGACTTTCTTGTAGTGGAGAACCCAGGACACGACACAACACTCCAGATCTGCTTTCACTAGAGCTGAGCAGAGGGAAAAAGTAATTCTCCTTGACAAAATAGTAGTGCTTTTACTAATGCTGTTAAATATGCTTTTGTCCTTTTTTGCTACAAATACACATTGCTGGCTTGTGCTGACCCTGTTTCTTAGCAGGGTGCCCAGGCACTTTTCTGCCCAGTTGTTTTCCAGGTGGAAACCTTCAGTGTATAATTCAACTAGTTTGGTGTTTTCCCTGTCATTTGTCATCAGGTCCCCTGACCCATTCAGCAGCAGACCCACACTTTCCCCAGCCTTCCTTTCACTGCTGATATACCTGTAGAAGCTTTTCCTATTGCCCTACCCATCCCTCTGCATCCCATTCAACCGCAGACGAACTTTGCTTTCCTAACCTCATCCTTGCATGCTCAAACAGTATTTCTGTATTTTGTCTGGGTCACTTGCCCCTGCCTTCACTTCTTGTATGCTTCTCTTTAACATTTGACCTTTATCAGGAGTTCAGGAGTTCCTTATTCTATGCAAGCCTCCTGCAACAGCTACTTGCTTTTCCCTTTGTTGACATGCGCTGTTGTTAAGCTTAGAGAAGGTGATCCTTGGAAATCAAACAGCTCTCCTGGTCTGCTCTTGTTATTAGGATTATATCCCGTTCCTTGGAGACCCCTTAACAGGCCAAAGCCTACTCTCCAGGAGCCATGATCCTGCTATTTCTCTTTTCCCTCCTCTCATGATCCTGAACTCCACATATCTCACGGCCTTTGCAGTTAAGACTACTGCCCACATTCAAGTCCTCTACGGGTCTTCCTTGTTTGTTAAGTATCAGATCCTTTTGAGAGCTTCTACTTGTTGGTGCCTTGATCATTTGCATCAGTTTGTCATCAAAGCACTCCAGAAACCTCCTGTGTTGCATGTGCCTTGTCGTGGGGTCCTTCAACAGGTCTAGGACCTGTAAATGCAAGACTTCTTCCAGTTCATCTTTACTCTTCTACCTCTTCCTGACAAGGACATCTGATGGGCCCTAACACAACAAACTGATAGTGGTCTGCCCACTAAACCCAACCCATAAGCTCTCAGCTGGCTCATCACATCACCATATGCAGAGCGTCTTTTATTTTTCTCAGCTGCTGTCTTAAATGACAGTAACTCCCCTCCTCACCTTCCTTCTTAAAGAGCCAGTATCAATTCATCACATCACTCCAGTCATAAAATGCCAAGCCTTCACTCCCATGCTGTGCTCTTACTGAAGTATTGCTTGTACTGGGATAGGTCTTTTTCAGTTTGAAACAAATCATTACCTATAACTAATTACTTCTTAGGTGGGTGGGAAGAGACTTGCTCTTCATCTACATAGACCAGTTATAGGTTACTTCTTGTTTAAATTAAATATAAAACAGAATAGGACAATACATATGGAGAGAAGACCAAGGAACTGAATTATTTTAATGAAAAATCCAGTTCTGTATCCAGGGTAATTTTCAGCGAATGACTCATCAGATCTCTCTGACATTTGTATGGAAAGTTTGTCTTCACAACTTGTTTTCTTTTCTACTGGTAAAAGTCAGTTAAAAGTCTCACCACATACATGTTATGGGACACTGAAAACAGAAGGTGATACAGTCAGTGTCTACAATAATAAAAACAGTGTCATAAAGCAGGACATACTCTGATGCAGAGTAAGTTAACCAGTTTTGAACTAGGCTGCAATGACCCAGGAAGGGAGCGGAAGTCTTCCATTGTCTCTAAAATGTCATATACAGCAACAGCAACTAAAGTAAGGCTCACTGGAGACTATGACTCAGCAGCTGCTCCCCACAATAGTAATTTCTACAAGCAAAAAATTACTTTCTTGGGGGTTTTGTGTTTTGTTTTTTTCAGGAGTTTTTTTGTTTGGTTTGGTTCGTGGTATTAGGTTTGGTTTGTGATTGGGTTTTTTGAGCTGAATTCTGTGAGGAAGGATGCTATGCTATTTATTATAATCAATTTTCTAAGACAAGTAAGTAATTAAGATAATCTGCTTAATTTATCATAAAGTGATATGCTTTGCAGTTCTGATGCACTGAGTTTATTATTAAAAAAACACAAAGATTGGTTCATATTGGAGTGCACTGGAGCAGCAGATCATCCAGAATGTTTGTAAGTGGGAACAACACAGTGATACAGGGAGTGTTTCAGTGGACATCACTATGGCAGGCAAATCCAATCACATCTCCTATGGCAGTAGAAAGAACACTGTACGGTCACAATAAAACTGCAGCTTTCATCACTGTCCAGACAAGACTGGATGGAACAGGTTGGACCAGAGTACACACTTGCAGGCATCAATTTGCAGACGCAATTTGAAGGTACTCTACCTTGCAATACCGCAGTTGTTAGAGGCCAAAACCAGCGAGGGAAATAAAGAAAAAGTAGCAAATACGATATAGCACTGCTTGACTTTTGTGCAGGTTGGGGATGGCAGCATTTTATAAAGGCTGTCTGACTTCTGGGTAAGGAATCCTTCACTTCCAGCATCTCTTCAATGCCTTCGGACATGGCCTAGTCACTTGGGAGTGCAAAACATTTGGGATAGAATAGAACGGATTTCTCAATGAGATATGTAAGCACATATCAGAGCAGAACCTCTGAATCCTCTAGTGAAAAAAAAGGTTCAGCTTTTACATATTAGACTGACTCATCTCAACATGACTCCAAATAATATTGCTACTCTGTCATATCAAGGTATTAAATTTATCATCTTTTTTTGCTGTACTACTTTAATATTTTACGTTCGAGTCCAAAAATGCTTTTTATCTCTTTTGCATCTACTGGCAAAAGTACTGTGCTTTTTAAAGATCATTTATAGCTATTTTCTGAATAATCCCATTCATTTCTTTAGGGTTGCATAAAGATCCTAATAACCCATCTTCTTAGGCAGCCTTGTGTATGTCATGCTTCCTTTTGTTTCTAATTCATATTTTCTTCTAAGAACCCCTAAACCTAAAATGAATCAGCCTGCCCCTGCTGAAAAGATGTATAATTTTTCTCTACCACAAATCTCTTTCTTCATATTGTGCTGATGCTCTGAATTCTGAAGCAACATAATAGAAGATTCACCTTCAGCTATCGGTCACTGTCATCTATTCACTTCCTGAATTTTGAGGTTCTTATTAGAAATTCACACCTTGCCTCCCATTTATTCCTAATTCATATTTTAAATTATTTCTAAATAATTTTTTCTATTTTCATTATTAAACTACAATACTATAGTTACTCTAGTTACTACATAAAACCACTAATGTCAAATATTATTACTGTTTATTTATAAAAGACAAATCACTCATGTGCATTCATGTGTTGAATGCATTGAGTATGCAGGAGTACTCACAAGATACCCATACCACTAGGCAATCCTTCTGTTTCTTCTGTATACGTGTTCATCTATAGATTTCTTTCATGGAGAACTGTTTTGTTCTAAAACTGTTACACACTATAAAAGCCCCTTTCATTTTGTCTACTCATTGAATGTTGTTTTTTATATGCAAATAAAATGCCATAAAGTGGCATTTCCTGATCTTGATTTAATAACGTATAAAAGAATATACATGTATATTTTCAGGCCCTTGTCTCTGTCTCGTGTAAAAATCAACGACATTTCTCCTCCATCTGCACAGTTTTAGAGACATGCTAGATTTTTCTTCCCAGCTCCCATAGTAAATATTCTAATGGGTGTAAGTCTTATGCACCCAAAATTATTTTGTCACATATCAGTGAATCACTAAAATTAGCAAAATTACAGCTTATTGACACTATTTGAAATTTCTGACATTCCAGAAAACAGCTTCTTTTCACTATTATCTTTTGTGAAAAGTTTTCACCATTTCATTCCTTCAAGGTTATACAATTTATTACTTATGAATTTTCATGCTTGCTCTTTGCTTGGTTTCAAATGGACTACTACAACACTGATTCTAGTAAAAGAATGAGACTTCATAATCTTTCTTTTCTTTCCTGTGCAATAATGTTAATTCTTTATAGTCTCAGTCTTTTCTCTACCTTACTAAAACTGTTTTAATTATTATTTGTTTAGAGTAGCCTTCTTAGTAATTTTGTTTAACTATTCCAATGTACTTTTTAGACCTTCATTTGTTCTCCAACCTCTTATCTTCAGACTGCTTCCATACAAACTTTAACAATATGTGACTCCTAAAAGCATCTCTAAATGCTGTCTTGATAATTTTACAGTATAATAGGCATTCCTTGTTTTTGATTCAGCAGCATATTTATGCTATTGGCCCATTTAATGAAGAAGAAGATGAAGCATGATGAATTTTTGTTTTAGTCTTTCTTGAGAAAGAAATAGTAGGGGTTACTGATTTTTAGTTTAAAATATTTATCCCCTAAATCTTTTTTGAACCCTGTCATTTCTTGTCTGTGTTCTTTAATCAGTTATGATCTACTCTATAACCATAGCAGAAAAAAGTTCCTATAGGAAAAATGTTTAGAACCAAAGAATTTATTACTGTCACTGTTGTTACTGGCATTTCTGTAACACCTGTGACTCACAGGAGAAAAAATTTTTAAGCTTTAAATGTACTAGCAGAAAAGCATCTACCTTTAAGAAGATAAAGTGCTGGATCCTGCACTTGTGTCACAACACAGCCACATGCAGCACTGCAGGTTCAGGGCAGTGTAGCTGGAAAGATGCCTGGTGGAAAAGGACCTGGGAGTCGAAAGGAGCTGAAGACGAGCCAGCAGTGTGCCCAGGTGGCCAAGAAGATCAGTGGCATCTTGGATTGTATCAGAAATATTGTGGCCAGTATGACCAGGGAAGTGATCATTTCCTTGACAGTGGTGAGGCCACACCTCAATTCTGTATTCAATTTTGGGCCCATTCACTTCAAGAAAGACAGTGATATGGTACGGTATATCCAGAGAAGGGCAACAAAGTTGGTGAAGAGTCAGGAGCACAAGTATTATGAGGAGTGACTGAGGGAGGTGGGCATCTTTTGCCTGGAGAAAAGGCTCAGGCAAAAAGAGTTGTAGAGCGTGATAAGGCTCTTACTACGCTCTACAACTAACCAAAAGGAGGTTGTAGCCAGGTGGGTGCCAGTCTCTTCTCCCAGGTCACAAACAACAGGACAAGAGAAAATGGTCTCAAGTTGTGTCAGAGAAGGTTTAGATTGGATATTAAGAAAAATTTCTTCATGGAAGCCTGTTCAGACCAGGCTGTTCATGGAAGTGGTAGAATCACCATCCATGGAAGTATTTAAAAGTCATAGAGACGTGGCACTTGAGGACATGGGTTAGTACTGGACTTGGCAGTGTTAGGTTTATGGTTTGACTCA
>JAWMRA010000090.1:50834200-50845297 GCA_035584735.1 Pseudotriccus pelzelni | reverse complement strand
CTGATACAAAGGGGGGAGGGATGTTTCTGTAAATACATAGTGCTTTTGCTTAATTAGAATTGTTGTAGATGTAGTTACTTAATTTTTATTTCTGCTAGTAATAAATCCTAATATTATTTTCTCCCCAATCAGATCTCTTTGCCTGCATAAACCTTCTCTCACCTTAGAGCAATTTGTGGGGAGTGTGGTAAAAAAAAATTGTCCCTAGGCAAACCCATGACACTCTGTCAGCATCAGTTAGCCTTCTCCTAGGCACCATTTCAAAATTTATTCTGAAAGAGGGAATCAAAAGGTGCTCTAATTGCAAACTGAAGAGACTAGAAGACCACTTTCATATTTAAAGAAGAGAGAACAATGTGCAGAAACTCAGTCACAGATTAGAAATATACTGTAATAAGTGGGAAAGAAAAATAAGGAGACCTTGTTGTTAATCTTTAATACTATTCTGCTTTAATTGCATTATCCAAGGCTTTCATGCCTTTCCTGTACTCATCCCTGGCCATCAGCTTTCTTCAGTGTGAATTGCAATGTGTACAGTTCTGATCTTTATTGTCTTTATTCCTAATTCATCTACTCCAAGACTCAGTTATCTATCCATTTTCCCTTCCCTAACCTTTTCACATCTATCTCATTAAAGATTACACTCTCTGAGTTAAGCATATTTTCTCAAAGAGTGGGATTTTCTGGGCCATTTAATTTTCACCACTGTAGTAAATTATTACAAAGGTGAGAGTAGCTTCCATCAAACAGCAATAACAAGAGGGCTAGAGATGATTTCAGAGAACAAGAACTGTTTGGGGGTAATTATTCTCAGTAAAACACCCAAGTAGGTGTAATTCTGATACAAATGGCTAACATCTCGCAATCCTTCCAAGTAAAGAGGACCTGAACAATCCACTCTGCCTCTTCAAGACAGCCTGAAAGCCAGTACTGGGTGGAAAGATTCAGAAGCGTAAGTGTGATCTGTATTGCTAGGAAGATAAAATCTACAAGTAGACAATTGTCTTTGCTGATGGGCAGAACTGGGACAAAGGATGCCAATGACACAAATGTGCAAGAACTCCAAAAAGTAGAGACTCATATATAATTTAAGGGTTTGCTACTATAGCTGAGCTATAAAACTCTCTGTAAGTCCCACTCAAACCATAAAGAGAAATTTTCTGTTTATTTCATTTAGACTAAATAAACGTTATTGGCCCACATTGCAGATTATTTTTTAAATCTTCATAGTTGTGGATGAGATTTGAGTTACAGTTTAGGATCGTTACATCTGTTAACATATAGATGGGAGTGTTTTCATGTTCCAGAATGGTTTGGTTATGTCACAATATCCTAAGTACTGCCCAAGCATTAGATAAGGAGGTAAGACTTGCTTCAAAAAGGCTGCAAGTTAATTAAGAAGGGAGGCAGGAGCTGAACCAGGAGATGAGTCAAGAGAAAAAAAAGAGATTTATGACAAAAGCATGTGTATTAATGTCAGAAATATCAGAGACAGAAGGAAGAAAAGCATAGAGAACAGATTTTAAGGCCTGATCAGGATGGCTGGAAACATTAGTCAGAACATCCATGAAAGATGGGAGAGGGTGGAAGACAGAAATTAAGAAATCCAGAATAAGTGGGAGGAAAGGAACACTTGTGCAATTTCCTTGTCAGAAATAAACCATTATAATCCTGCTATAGAACCTTTTCTCACTCTCCAGAAGATAATGCCACAACTAAAAGGGGACTATCAAATGTACACAGGCGAATACTGCAAATTAATACAAAAACCCTAGTTCCTTAGGGTCCAAGTCCAGCTATTCTTTCTCAGACTGGACTCTCACCATACACATTAATTACTAACCCCTATAGAAGGAATGTTAGAAATTGTGGAGGAAGGGTGAAAGTTGCTCCGGGCATTACTTACTCTCTCTTCAGTCATTCTCTGTGTATCAGCTGCTGCTTTACATAAGGAAACATGCTGCTTAAAATTTCCATTCTGTCAGTCAACCACAGTAACTGACATTAAGGGAAAAATAACACCACTTCATGGATTTCAATCTGCCCTTCAGCAATGTCACACCTTTGCCTTTTCTATCTCTTGTTTCCTTTGCAAAGGCTGTATTACAGATGGAGCGCTGGAAGAAGGCAAAGAATATGTAATTTAATTGCTTCTCATTAACTCAGAATAGTTAGTCCAAGCAATCTCCCTGTAAGTACCCATGTAGCAGATAACAAATGGACCTAACCATTGATGATGAGAGAAAAATCAGTCTATTTGTAAGTAATGCAAATTTATTATGAAAAATGCTTCTGAAATAGTGTAAGCTTCTCCCATTTCTATTGACAAATTGGATACTTAGAACTACTGACCTAAAGCAAGGATTGCTGTCTGACAGAAGTGCACTGTGACAGAAAAGGGCCTGGAACCGAACTTAATTACAATTCCTTCATGCTCTTAATGGAGAACTACATCACTCTATTTTTTTGGTATAGAGAGTCTTATCATGTTGCTAAATAGCTATTCTACCTGGTGAGCAGAGGAATGTACTGCATTTGGCTGCGGTAAACAGACTGACATTCCCTCTCCCTGACCATTTGCTTATGGGAAGAGTGGCAGACAAAGACCCCTTGGCTCATGTCTTCTCTGTGACTCATAATCTAAGCAGAAATGAGCATAGGAATAAAGGAAGTCTTTAACTTCCTCTTCACTCACCCGCACCATAAGCAAAGCTTATAACAATCCAGCCTGGAGAACTTTGGATGAAAACATCTCAGTGAGTCAGCTGTTTGCAAATAGCTCTCCCTTCCCTTGCATTTCATCTCTGTGGGTGCTCCGTGTCTGCTTTGCATTCATGTGATTTGCCCACCACCTCCCTTCTTCATACAGCTGAGCTCTCAGAACCTTTGCTGCAGTCTCTCTTTTGACGGCATTCCCGTTTGAGGTCCACCATTGTTTGGCCACAATAGTCACCACTGTGCTTTTAAAGTTTTGATCATAAAATGTTAGCCACTTTGCCTCCTCTTAGTGATTTGTAGTTTATCCAGAAGTTACAGTTGTTGAAAATATGCATTTCATATGTAACATGTTTATGAATTTAGAAGTCTCACACGTCTAGGCTTTGACAGTAAGTTAAAAGGCATAGAACATACTGTTGAAGCTCTAATTTTGTTTTCTGCCCCTTGCTCCCTTTCTTTTGTTGTTGTTGTTGAAGCTGTTGAAATGCCACAGTTTAAGCACACTCAATTGCTAAATATATCCTCTTTCTTGGTTCATTTTCTTGCAATCTAGCTACTTTCTGATTTCACAAGGATTGACTCAATTCTGACGCAATGTTCCAGGATGAAATCCCACACATTCAGACTACATTCTTGATAATAGCACTCTCCTCACCTCAGTAAGTAGAATCTTCCTTCCTTTAGCTGACCAAATATGTCTCCAGTATACTGCTGTAGAAATCTACTTATTGTAATACTCTATTGAAAAGTTATTTACTACCAATTGTATATTAATTGTCAGAAAAGCTATACTGATTGCATTGAAGATAGGCTGAAAGTTTGATTTTTAAAATATCAATTAATTTATTTCATCATGCTTTTTCATAAAGAACAAAGTATGCTGACATTTATAAAGCTATGTGTAAAAATACTTTGTTTTACTTATCCAGTTATTAAAATAATATCAAGTCCTTCTAAAACACAAAAGAAAAAATCAAGTTCAGTGTTGTATTATAAAAAGTATTCAAAAAGGTCACATTCCATAGTTAATCAGCACTAACTACAAACCCATCCTTTACTAGAAGTCACTTTGTGGGGAGGGAGGGGGTGAACTGGGAGGTAAGGAAACAAATTACAGGGAGGGAGGGAAGGATGGAAGGAGACAGGAAGACAGGGAGTGAACAACATTTAGCTGTCTTTCCAGGGGTACCAGATAGTAGTCATGGAATTATAAACATTAAAACACCCATAATATTACAAAGAATTGAAAATACCAGAAAAACAGCGTGGGGGGAAAAGAAAAAAGGAAGAAATTATTTAGGAGGAGAATATGCAAAGAAACAAAGAGCTACGTAAGGAAAAGTACTAGACAAACACTACACCTAAACTGAAAGGACGTGAATGCTGACATCCTCACTGAATACTGTGAGCAAGAGTGAAAGAAAGAGATGACTACTATATAAACCCTTATAACAAAACACAGCTATACGCAACTCCATAGGCTACCAACAGAAGAATGAATAGCAATACAGTGCAAACTAGACAGGGAGAATGGAGTACTAGCAGGTTTAGATATATTTTCCATCTGAGGACATGAAGTTCAAGCAGTGGAATAAAAGTCTACTGGAAGAAGTACAAAAATTAATATTAAAATTTTTAATATTTTTAATTACTAAATCACTTGCAATTATTTTAACAATATTAGACATATTATATTGTCCACAAAATTGAAATGTTAATGCCTTTTCTATCTATAGTTTCTATTAAGCTACACTGTTAAACTAAGCTTCAGCTATTTCACAATGCACAGTTATTTCTATATTTGGTGAAAATACATAAATGTTCACACATATGTGCAAGTTAATCTTCTATATTAGGTAAACTGATCTCACTGATGTCTGAAACCACTGAAACAAGATTTTGATTGTCATACTTCCTGGAAACACAAAAACCTCTTTGAAATCTATGCGAAAACATCCCCTGAAATAAAAATGAAAGCTATATACTTTCTTTTTAAGGTTATTCAGTTCAAATGATGACATTTTTACTTATTCACTACGTGTTCTTTTGATGAAATGACTGGTCTGAGAGATTGTGGATACCTTTGGCAAAGAAAATTCAAATTGGCAGGCACGTAGAGTGATGGAAGATTTGATGTGTGATATGAAATCTTTGGCAATACTCAATAAGTCTAATGAGACTTCTCCAAAGCCACTTTTCAAATAGTTTCATTCTCCCCCTACAAGCAATCAAAGAATTATTTAAACAACATGACACCACCATGGTTTAAAATAATTCCTCAGGGATTACATATTTTGTGATTTGAAAACAACAAAAAAACAAACAAACAAACAGTAGGAACTATTTTATGTTCCCAGTTTAAAGAAAAATAAATTCAAGCAATTATAATTAAGTTCACATAGCAAGATATGCTAGGATTTAACAGTAAAATAAAGAAGTTTATCTTGAAGGTTAAAAATATCTCATTAAGGGCCTGAAATGTTCAATCTGTTTACTAAACTTTTAGAATATAAATTCAGAAAATATTTTCTCGAATGCTTTTACTGAAATACAAAGACCCTTTGAATTAATATAGATTAATATATATGATAAAAATTTATTCAGTTAACAATGGCTGTCTTTTCTCCAAATTTGATCAAATATCATTAAATTTGCAGTCTTTTAAAAATGTTATGGACAGCATCGTGCATCCTCTAATTCCCAGCATGTCAGACAACAGCAACAGTAAAGCTTTATTAAGCACTCTGAATACCTATCTTCAGTTTGTTGAGATTTATCAGGTTGTTCATTTTATTTGTATATCCTACCATGTCACCATGATAAATTTAGCATACTTTAGTCCCTTCCTTTTCCCTCTGTGACTGTACATACGCATGCTGATAGGGCACATACAGTAAAATTACAGGAAAAAAGTTGTCTACAGAGAGAGATCCCTTTTTTAAAAATAAATTATTAAGAATAAGCCAAAAAAAGTAACGGCTCCCAATAGTCAGGAACTCAGGCAGGTACAGACTGTCACATTTGGGAAGCTGTACTTTGGGCTTGGTCAGAGATGTCTGAACTGCCATTTCCACACCTGAAAGAACAGGGAGGAACTTGAGCGGTTCTGAATAAAGTCAATTAAGATGAACCTCTTAGTCCAACAACCAAGCCTATCAGACTGAAAAACTGAGGCAGCAAAGGACAGAAGGAAGCAGACACGCCAGGACATTAGCAAAAAAAGCAGAGACAGCAGTCCCAATTTAATTACAGGATAAAGTTAAAGATATTCATGAGAAAATAAAAACCTGAATCCAGAGTGACTTGGAATATTTCTCAAGAGAATTCTCTCTGCATACAAGCTGGGAGCCTCTCACAAAACAAGGAAATATAACTTTATCTTCTGTCCTTGTAGGTGCAGTGAACTTATAGATGCACACTAGAACTTTTCTTTCCTATTACAGCTTAAATAAAGTTTTCTTGTCTATTACGCAAAAGGCCATACTCAGCAGCTTAAACGTAGCATTAGCATATAAGAAAGGAACATTTAGTTCTTGTCTGTGCCTGTAAGGCAGAGTCATTTGTATATAATACCACACACATTCACACTGTTACATGAGCATCTGGAAGACCCAAAAGGCTATAACAACATCCAGGCCTCTGTTTCAGTTGCACTGTTGGATACAAAGAGATATACACACATAGGACAAAAAACTACCACAAAGACCAGAAAACTAAGAAAATTAAGCCTTATCCAAATCTATGCATGCATAATTAGTTCATTTTCTCATTGATCTCCTGGAACATTTCACAGTCAAAATTTCAACGTGTTATGAAATCAGATTCAATCCCTGGCACCAACATCAGTGCAGTGGCATACATTTACAACTGAGTATTATAACTCTTACATAAGCTTACCTTTCTAAGAATCCTCAAGAAAATACTAATTTCTAAAAATTTTTTATAAAATACATTGCGAAAAGTGAATATCTCGATTTTAAAAAAAAAATCACTTAAAACCATACTATTTAATAATGTTATTTCCATGTGTCCAAATCACACACACACATATTTATTTAGGCTACCAGTAAAATATAGGGTACAATTAAAAAGTATTTTATCACAGTTCCTATTCTTCTCAGAAAATGGCATTTGAAAGGCTAATACGACAGAAAAGTAGTATGGAAGAACAGTGATAATAAAAAGTATAAGCAAAAAAAAGAAAATGTACTTACACTTCTGCTCTTCCCACGTAGATTACAGGTATTCTTGCTCATATTGACTCTATGACTGAATCAGGAGTGGTTTTCAAGTTTCAGTGGAGAGGTTTTATCCCTGGTTCAGCGAAATATCAGCTGCGATACTGAAAGGAAATTAATTTGTATCATTAGTATGAAGGCCTTTCAAGTTGTACAACATTCAGGCATAAGACACTTCACCAGTTTATAAAAGCTGCAAACATTCTAAGATCCAGTAGAATAGACGTTACTCTGAACCACACAGCAAGCATACCCATGAACCCATGCTTTCCTGTCAATAACAAATGCATACTAACTCAAAACTACTACAAAGGATTACAGGCATCTGAGGCAGAGCTTTTTGCCACAGTTATATTTAACAAGATATTTGGCAGTATTGCTTGTAATAATGAAATAGGCTTATTGGATATTTTTATCCAGTTTCTCAATCTGAGAGGATCTGTTAATTTATATGCTATTTAGAACAGGGCATATGCAAAATTAAGTGAAGAAGATTAGGTAAAGTAATTTTCAAATCTGAGTTCCTAAGGATGCTTAAACCAGTAGTAGAATACTTTCATATGTTTGTCAGAGTTTGACAAACTGGTCTTTGTATTATAATAATAACTGAGGGTAAACCTCTAACAGCTGATGATGGCATGACATTGCAGCTTTGAAAAGCAGCATTCATCAGCCTCTGGCTAAGTACATAGCCAAAATCATGGAAGATTGAAGTTAAAGGGAAATTCATATGCTCTGAGATCAAGCAGCTCAACGATTTATGTTCTCATGTGAGCCAGGTAGTCTCTGCAGACATTTTTTTTCCTTAGCTCTGTCAGTAAGAGATGAGGTAAAGTGCAATTTCTAACCAACAAAGATGTTATAGTAAAATCTCCTAATACAGAATCAATCAATCACATCAGCAAAATTAGAGAAATTTATTTCCCTCATTAGTAGGCACATCACTGATGCAACTCACATGAATTTAAAAACATTTTCTCAGGTAAGACATCATCCACACTTGCATGGCCTTGCTAGCATAACAAACTGTTTTTAAACTGCTAAGCTTTTGAGAATCTCAAAGCCTACTTCTGCCAAAACAGAAAGATAATCCTTAAATCTCAGTATAATATTAACCCAAAAACTGTCATGTACATGTACAGGTGTAGTTTCCTAATTCTACAGGAGAAAAATTACCTGGCACAAATGTAAAAGTCTAGTTTTTCTTTCTAAGAAAGCTACATATATCACTGCATGAGCAACTCTTCAGCACACTACTTGATTTTTTAATTTGTTTTATAAAACACTGACGCTTCTTTCAGATAAAAAATAAAGATATGTTGATTACTTATGTATTTCATTATTTAGAAGCAACATTCAGTTATACAGAATCAAAGCCAAGTGTTGAGGAAACAGCTGATTTTTTTCCTATTCATATATTATATTAAAAAATACTGTTGTTAGTTTTACATCAACAAAATACAGAAACTAATTTGCAAATAGAGCGGCAAGGACTATGCCTCCTTATGATCTTACTGGATTTCTTTCAGGATAACTATGTTAGTCTCTGTCTCAGTGAGATGGAGGTGTGATTATTTCCTCCCTATTGATTGGCTTCACCAACCACTAGATACTTATTTACAGAGATGAAACAAATTCTGGCACTGACCTTGTACTGTTACCATTGTCTGTGCCAGTAGGTGTATAGCTGGGCCTAGTCTGGCAGCCCTTGTGGCTAGTGCTGTCAGGTTTATGTACAGCTTCCCATTGTAATTGACAAGATGGGACAGCCATTGCAAATTACTTTTGTACTGAAGGTCCACAAACAATTTGACTTGCGAGATGAAGCAGCTATCAGAAACATCACAGATGAAGACTGGTGGAAGGGGAGACTGATCTGAGTAGGGTGGAGTTTATTAAGTCAAAGACCGATGGTTTGTTGTCCTTCTGCACAGAATGACAGTCTGGCCAGGTGCCTACATGTCTCCGGGAAGTGAGCATCAACCCACATTCAATGAAAGCAAAGACTGAGGAGAGAGAGGAATCCTCAACTCCAGGAGCCATGGTTCAACTTCCTTTATTGCTATCAACGCCTATCCTGACTACCACTACAGATTTGCCAGCCCAGGGTACACCAGTTGTGGAGACCAATGACAGAAATAGATCATATCCATTCTCGGAGAACTAAAAAGTACAAAAAGAGTTAACAATGGCTCAGCTGGTACCAGCTCAGCTGATAGAGTTAACAATGGCTCAGTTCTCCCTGCTGAGCCAGGAGAAGGTAATTGCCTAATGTTTGCTCTGCTTGTTTTGCTGGAAGAACATTTTTAGGAGTACTGGTTAATATCATGTGCAGTTCTGCTTACTGGACCAAAGTCCTTATTATAGAAAGAATGCTAAGGAGTAGTATACAGTAGACCACAAGGTAATAAATCAGGTAAACTAGATGTGTGAATTAGATATAGGAGGCCCAAAGCCAAGATTTTGCAAGCTTGAAGAATTCAGGTCACCAAACAAAGAAAGTTGAAAAGGTCAAATCGAGGAAGAACATCAGAACGACCCCCATGGGATGAAGGCTTGGGGTGAAGACCCCCACAGTAGAAGACTCTGCATGGCCAAGAAAGCCTCCACCCAGAGACAATATAGCTTGCTTTTGCACTTTAGAGCTGAACAACTTTGTCCAGCATGAGAAGACTTGCTCACAACATTGCAATAAACAAATGCCTTGCTTCTTAAAGATGCAAAGTCTCTGAGCAGTTTTTTTATTTTGAGGTTTTTCAGCATCAGTAGGAAAAGTGTTGGGAATAACAGAATGTCTAAAGAGATGTGTGGGAAGAGAAAGATCTTATTCCAGCATTCTCTGGAATCCACTGAAAAAAAGCAGAACCAATACATATATTGTTTCTGCACACAGGAAAAAAACGTCTTTGTGCGAGAAACCTAAGAATCACGTAAGTAGATTTGGGAGTACACAGGGGATGAATAGTGGAGATTGCACTAAAAAAAAAGCTACATGATCTATTCAATTTCTGAGATATTGTTATAGTATTCCTCTACAATAGGCTTTCATTAAGAGAATTTGTTTTCGTAGAAAAATATCTTATTCTAAATTATTTATATACTACCGATATGGTATCATGAACATATTTGAATATATATAAGTATATATGTAAGTATATATTTATACATAAAAGCTTTTATGTATAAGCATACTTGGCTTTTCCACAAAAGCCATGTTTTGTGAAAAGAAAAAAAGAATTTTCAGTGACAAATCTTGTCACATCTACATAGAAAACAGTATCAATAAGAGCATCTTCAAATTATGTTTACAATTTAAAATAGCTTCAAGATTTAACAGATTTAAAAGTAAATAAATCATTGCTCAATCCATTTCAACAGTACTTGATATACACACAACAGAGAAATACACTTAGCTCATTAAACAAGTTAATGCATTTAAGCAAAATTTGCAGTAGTTGTATAAAAAGTCTAGAACTATGTATCAAATCAATTTTGTATCAATACAAATTTATAGCTTTAACTCAGGAAAGAGGTAGTAGCACATTAAATGTTGGGTCAAATATTTCTTTCACATCCTGTGTGACTTTCTGTCTTGAACACTTTCAGGCATGTTTCTATGGACATCTGTAATACATAAGTCCTTACCACAACCAGAAAGCAGGGTAGTAATGGTCTTAAAATCTTAGAATACAAGAGAAAAATGAAGACTATTCACTGCAAGGATGAAGTTTGAAGAGAAGATTTCTTGTCAGATGTACATTTAAACAAAGAGACAGAAAAACATTCCCTCATCACTACTTTTCTGTAGATGTAATACCTAGAATTTTCACATGATGTCACAAGAAGAGAGTTCATTGAACTACCCCAGAGGTACTTTCAGGAGCCAGATTAGTGTGGATGGGCCCATGAGTCATACAGGCAGATGCCCTTCTTCCAGACCTATCAAGCTTTCCAAGTTTTCAGTAAAGCACCATAGATTTTAGTCCTGTCGAACATGATGGATATGACCAAAATATTAACCAAAGAAAGTGTGCGAACTGAAGTTATTCATATTGGACTGCAGAACAATATATATACACTTTTATTTCATCATTTTAGTCATTAAGGCTTAATAATAACTATTTACATGTAAACTCTAAAC
>JAWMRA010000090.1:50819226-50834100 GCA_035584735.1 Pseudotriccus pelzelni | reverse complement strand
AACAAAGCCCAAAAACACTCCAGTGAATCTGTTAACCGGCACTAAAGAAATTTTCAAAAACAATAGCCGGTGAAATATCTAGACAATTGAAACAGATGGGGAAAAAAGGTAAAAGCGCCCTGAGTAAATGCTCAATTTTTTCCTCCCTTCTATGCTAAATAAGACACTGTATTTTCTTAGTTATGATTGAGTAGAAAAAAGCAGGTTGTACAGATAGACTATAACAGAGATATGAGAAATGTATTATTAAGAAAGAACTGTGCAAATAAGCACCTGAATATTCAGAGAAAAATATATTCCTGTTATCATGCTACTGGTCTTTTATTTGCTTAACTGTCTTGTAAAGCACAACATAGGAGTCAGTCAAACTTACCTAGTTAGACTAGCTTTAACCTCCTTTAATTCAGTATGATATATTCATGATACATTTTCTTTATAATTTGCTTCTCATTGTAGGTATTTTTCAAAACAGTGGATTTCTTCAGAACAGAAACACAACAATTTAAACAATAAAATGCAAGGTAATGTTCATGTCAAATTATAGAATTATATAGAATACTTGCACAGTAAAGAATTTCTTCCTCGTGTTCAGGTGGAACTTCCTCTGCATCAGTTTCTGCCTGTTGCCTCTCATCTTATTGCTCCATACCCCCAAGAAGAACCTGGATCCATCCACTGGACACTTTCCCTTCAGATGTTTGCATACATTGTTGAGATCTCCTCTCAGTCTTCTCTTCTTCAGGCTAAACAGGTCCAGGTCCCTCAGCATTTCCTTGTAAGAGAGACGCTCCTGTTCTTTAATCATCTTCACACAGCCCTCTTTTGGACCCACTCCAAGAAGCCCATGTCTCTCTTGTCCTGAGGAGCCCAGAACTGGACACAGCACTCCCAATAAGGCCTCTCCAGGGCTAAGTAGAAGGACAGGATCACCTTACTTGACTTGCTAGCAATGCTCTTCCTACTGCACCCCAGGATGCCACTGGCATTGGCCACAAGGGCACACTGCTGTTTTACAGACAACTTGTTGTCCACCAGGACCCCCAGATCCTTCTGCATAGAGCTGCTTTCCATCTGGTCCATCCCCAGCCTGTGCTGGTGCAGTGGGTTATTCCTCCCAAGGTGCAGGATCTGTACTTGCCGTTGTTGAACTTCAGACAGTTCTTCTCTGCCCGTCTCTCCAACCTGTTGAGGTCCTTCTGAAGGGCTGCACAGCCCTCTGGGGTATTGGCCACTCCTCCCACTGTTGTGTGAACTTGCTGAGAAGGTATCTGTCCCTTCATCAAAATCACTGGTGAATAAGGTAAACAGTACTGGAACCAGTATCAAACCCTGGGGGACAGCACTAGTTAAGAGACTTCCAACTAAACCGTCTACAAGTGATTACAACCCTCTGGAATCTGCCATTCAGCCAGTTCTCAACCCCTCTCACTCATACAGCCTAAGTTTTCTGAGTTTATCTATGAGGATGTTGTGAGAGACACTGTTAAGAGCCTTGCTGAAGTTGAGTTAGACAATATCCACTCTTCTGCTCTTGTCTATTTGGCCAATTGTTCCAACATACAAGGCAATCAGGTTGGTTTCTCTTTGGTTAATCCATACTGCCTCTTCAAATATCCAGACACAGATGCTGAAAATTTATTTATTTTATATTTATTTACTTTAGAACTTATAGAGAATGTCAAAATATGACTCAGAAAGCAGTGTCTATGTACATATGCATTTACATTGATTTTGAAAAACCATAAGTAACATGAGTGTGGACATTCCACGTTCTTTACACTTGGCTAAATGCAGAGTAAACAAAACCTTGTATGCCATATCCAAAAAAGTCAATGCTACATGAGTTAATAAAAAAAAAAGGTGAGAGAAATCTTACTTGTATCAGTTCTACTTTCCTTATATTCTCAAAAATCAAGAACACTACTATAAAGGCCAATCTTTCAAAACCATAAGGAAGTTACCTGGAGAAATATACTATATACAATATTAACATCGCTGAAGAGTACATAAAAATAGCATTTATATACACCAACTAGGCTGAATTAAATAATAAGTGGTTTATATTTCAGTATGATTTTTTTTTTTTTAGTTTCCTGTTCTAAAATAATCTCTTCTGTTGGCATGAATGATATGTAAACAATCTCTCCTGTAGAGAAAATGGGAACAGGTAACAGGTAACATCAACATTTCAAGAATAGACATAAACTCTAGTCACACTTTCAGAACCATTTTTCATTTTTTCAAAGTAAAATAGTATTTACCATTATTTACTTTAACAGTAATGCAGTTGCTAAGTACTGTATCCTTTTTGGGGCTGGAGTTTAAATTCCCAAGACATTACTGAACAAAATTAAGCAACACTGGAGAATTACTTTTCTATATACTTCCTCCAACAATTGGAAAGCATGAAATGCAGGTTATGAGAACAGCTTCTGGGAAAATTTTGCAGTTTACGCAAGAAGAAGAAGACTTCTATTTTCAGAAGTTTTTGAGATGGCATACTACTGTATTGATAGAATGCAAGTATCAATGTCAGACAACGTGGAGGACTTGCTACTAAAAATCTCATTAATACTGGCCATTAATACTGGGTTTTTAATAAAAAAGATGGAATAAAATTACTGTAGCAGGTTATAAAGCACTGAGAAATGCAAAGATACCCATATTGCTAGAGTAACTGCTTTTTTTCTTGGAAAAAGTCATAAAGCTTCATTGTGTCTTCTGGAGACAGGGAATGTGATTTTAGGAGAATACAGCATGACCTCTAGAGAGAAACTTACATCTACTAAGTGTATTTTTTTCTTTTTTTTTTTTCCCCAATAACTTCAATTCATCCCAGAGTAAGTGTCCAGCACTTACCCCAGAAAAATGTTTTAGAACGGATAGACAGAGACATGAAAGCTGAGGAAATTACCCAGGCACTGGATCTGGGGAGGAGCATAAAAAGCAATTTTGGGTGAGAGTATTTCCACTAAATGTATTTTCCTTATGACTATATACTTGGTACCTTAATTTATAAGTCAACAAACCATTTTATTCATCAATTCTGTGTGTTAGCACTGAGGACTCACAGCCAGGGGCTTGGTCTGATTCAGTCCTAGGGATTGACTCAAGACTGAACTAAACAAGACAGGCTTTCCCCAAAGTACATGAAGCCCTATCATCACAGCTAACTACCAAGTGTGGCCACAAGAGAAAAAGTGCATATACACTTTTAACATGCTAAAAAGAATTTTACTTTACAATCAAGTAACAGCAAAACCTTTTTTTTTTTCTTCAATTTCTTTCTCCTGATGAAAGCAGATTAGATGGAGATGGAAAATATCAGAGTGAATAAATCACAAAGTACTTTTTCTCTGGTCCTCTGCCTCTTCTGGCAGATGGGAAATAAGAGTGGCATCAACCATCAACACCTTAGATAATGTAATGCTAACTCCTACTTAAATAACGTTTCAACTAAAACAATATCATCTTTTATTGTCAGGGAACTCCTTTGCATTCAGAAGTGAAACACACGTTTATGGTGGGTTGCATCAGTTTATGTATGGCCTGAAAAATTGAACCAAACATGCCTGAGAGAATTGTCTGCTGCCAAGGCCTGCCAGCTTGTACCCAAAACACTAAATTTAACCTCAAAATAAGTATGACAGTGCATGTACTAAGTACAGGGTGGAGAATAGCCTGATGCACTGGCTCCCAATCAACCACAGCTGCTTGGAGGGGCACCAGTGGGCTGGCTCTGAATGAGGCTGCGAACTACCCTGTGAATCAAATAGTCAAGGTCATTGCAGTTCCCTATCCCTATTCACTACCCCACACCATCACCACTCACCAACATTTTTAATGTCAATTGTTGGTGGAAACAGCAGAGTTTAAAGAGCCAGAGCAGCAGCAGGAGATTTGTCTTGGGTAGGAGGTGGCCAAGCCGGTCAAACCATCAACCCTTCAGGACCTAGGGCTCAGCTGATCAGAGATGGTCAGGGCACCACTGCAGGTGTGGTTGGAGGTGCTGTTGAAGGTGTGGCTGGAGAAAAAAGGCACTTTGCCCCAAAGGGTATCCCTCTGAGGGGACTGAGGCTCATGGGAAACCTGCACTGGAGCAGGGACACCTTGCAGAATGGACTACACCCACAATATACCAGGAACACTGAGATAGGACATCTCCCTCAGTTGTCTCTTTCATAGCTTAAGCTGTCCCAGTCAGTTAACTGCTTGCTTATCCTGAATCATCCCTGTCACTCTTTGGAGCCTGCTTAATCCCTGCCTATCAGAGAGACCACCGTCTCTCACTATTTCTTTGACTGTTACACATGCAAGAGAACACTGTGTGTATCCAGACACTACGCGCCACACAGCAGCACTCTGAGGTCAGGCGCTGCTAGCCCCAGGTTTCTGCCTATTGGGTAATGACTGTTCTAAGAATATTTCCTTTTTAATGGAGGAACTGACTTAAAATAGCTATAATACTCTGCAAGTCCTCCAGCATGTGTCTATCCTCCTAGCACTGAATGGATACTATATTTAATTAACAAAAATGGGTACTCTTCCCTGTGTCTGACCAGGACCTACCAATAACTCAACATGCAGGTGGTCCTGGTACATATGTACCAGCATAATAACAGTCTCTGCTTCATCTCCTGCTGTTTTCCACATGCTTCCTAACATTTCAGCTTTCTCTTTGACCTCCGAGTATCAAGTTAACATATTCATACAACTGTTTACTTTTGCCTGAAGACCCATTCTACACAGCAACATTTATTCTGAGCCTATCATGCAAGTTCTGCTCCCAGTTGAGTATATCACTTTGAATTTCTTATCAGATTTCATTTGCTATTTTATCATATTGTGCAGTTTTGCAATTTTACGTAATTGTCTTTAATGCCACGAAGAGCTTAGTACCACCAAACTCCTTTTTTTTTTTCTTTCCAAACATTTTTAGCATATAGAACAGCACAAACCTCTGCCTCCTGGAAAGCTCACATTTCAGAGTTAGTAATTAATACGTGTAATTCCTGGGCTCCTTTAGAACTGTTCTGTCAATGCTTGTGCACTTTACCTGTTTATTTAATAAGCCCTTCTACTATTATCTAAATCTGGGGCAGGTTCTGATGTCTCTTACAAGAAAAAACCTGTCACAAAGACTTTGCAAGATCTCCTGCACTAAGTCTTTGTTAAATATTCCTTTTATTCTACTTATGCTCTTCCAGTGTCTCCAGCTGACTTGATGATCTGGAGGAGATTTCTTAGCATATTTTTACATCTTTATACTTTTGTTTCTATTGCCCTTTTTTGGTCTTATTCATTGCATTTTCATATTTTATGTTTTATATTTTCCTCATTTGGGCAAAATTTCAACTTTTTGAAGGTTGTCTTTGAGAAGATTGTCTTTATCTGTTTCCCCATGTCAGCTTTCTTTCACTTTCTAAAACATTGCAAACTATCCACATCCTTTCAAATGTTTTTCTTGGGCTTCTACAAGTTTTACAGACACACAAAAATAATTTTTATAGAACCATGTCATTTTTCTTCTTCACTGTGTCTAATAACACTGGCACTGTTTTCTCTCCTTTCAAATTTCCTATTTGATAAAAATTTTCTAACTCTACTTTTCTTTAGAGATACAAAAATTGTCTAGGGGATTGCATCATTTTAAAGTGTATTCTTTCAGAACTGTCTTCCTTCCTTCAATCTTGAATTTAAAACCCCAGATATAACTCAGCCTCAGAGAGTTTAAAACCATAGTACAATCTTTTGGTTTGATATCTTATCTTCCTCCTCTGAGGTTCAGATGAAGTCTATTCCTCTAAATAGAATTGTTTTGTTCTAGAAGCATAAGTCCCTTGTTCTTGCACTATTTTCTCATCCACATGATGAAATGTTACCCCTGTTCTTCTTGCATTTTTGCATGCAATATGAAAAGCACTTGAGAGAATACCACTGCAGAGGTGGAATATCACTTACACAAGTTTTGAAATCTTTTCCTGGAAGTGTTCACGCTTTCCCCATCTCTTCATATACTCATTTGAATAAAGGATAGCAATAACACTATTTCAAAATAACACAACCACCTTTTCTTTCAATATGACTGCAGCTGATAAAATTTACTGATACAGTTCTAGCACATAAAATCCATATTTAATACTTTAACTTTAAAAAATAAATATACATTAAAATCAGCATATGCTGTCTCCTTAAAGATGTTTTGACTAATATAAGGCATAGGTAATTGTCTTCCACTGCCCATCCATGACATGCATTCACATTATGATATTATGGGGCAATTCAGTGTCTGTATAAAGGGTTTCATTTCTTTAACTGGCAGCACTAACTTTCACCTGTGCCTCAAAGCACTATTATTTCTTCACATTCTGTGCTTTTCCAAAACCTATCATAAATTCCCTCCTTCTGTTCATATTTGCCAAAGCATATATTTCCTATATTTTATAGTTCAAGTTTGTTAAAAATTAATCCCTTCACCCCCAAGCTGCTCAGATTTTTGCTATTATCATTTCAGGGCATTTCCAGAGAAACAGGTCTAGACTGAAGTAGCAAGGCACCGCAACTCAGAATCTGGCTTTGTGTCAAAACACATAACACACTGCATACTCTTTAGGGAGAGCTGTGTGATCCAAGTGACAAACCCTTGTAACTTGCTATGCAAGGCTAACAGTTGTGCCACTTAAGGCAGGTGTTTACAAGTACGATTCTTCATAGAGGTGAGGACTGGAAACAGATGAAGAGATTAGCTGAAACCTAGAAATAAAATCTTTACATATTATAATTTTCTATCTCATACTTGGACAGAATTTTGCTGCAGACACAATGGAGTAAAATCAAAGCTAGCAAATCTAAACTGAGGGAACAACCAACTGTTGGCTATGATTTAATACTATTTTGTCAATAGTGAAATACATAATTAGGAGACCTCGTACTCTAGATAAAATCTTGGACGTGTTGGCTCCAGATAAACCTCCTGCTTTAAATTCCTGTTGCATGTCAGTGACTGTCAAGGTCAAATTGCTAATCTCCGGTTTGTGAACTCAAAACACAAATATATTAATGACAAAACATTGGCTTCCACAAAACAAGATACACATCTATTTTTGGTGATTTTACATCATCATTATTTACATTATACCAGAAATAAGAAGTATGTTACTCTGGAATGACTTGAGGCAACTGAAATGGAGCTGTCCTTATGTTTGACAGACCTAAATTTGAAAGGTTATATTATTATATGATATTAGACTGAGAAGGTGTATAAAATATAAGTTCATGTCATTCTTCCTTTGGCTGAATATAATCGAAGGAGATTAGACCTCAAAATTAATTTCTTTTACCTACACATAAATACTTAAAAAATATACATAATTATAATAATAATACTATACAAAAAAAATTTAATATACTATTTAATGTGTTTACTGTTCGTCAATGGAAGACGCCTTCCTTGTAGAAGAGGAGTTCATATGATCAAAACAGAAACAAAAGAATCTTCACAATGTAGATAAAATACATATTTCTGAGTATACAAGAAATCCATTTGCTGTTAAAAAGAAATGTATTCGGGTTAGAAGTACTTGGATGAAGTGCAAAAGAAAAGGGAAGAGATAAAACAAAAAACCACACCCCAAACAGCTGCAAATGGGAAATCCGCAAAGAAAATTATGTCTAGATCCAAAATCTAGTCTAGAATTTTGGATTTTCCTAACTCTTTATCTTCAGCTAGACAGCAGCTTTCATAGGTACATCTAGCACTAGTTTCATATAATCATAACTTTTATCATCTCCAGTACTGCAGATAAGATTTCTCTGTGGTCAGAACGAACTTCAGGACAAGTATCTGCTTTTAGATACAGAAAAAATTAATCTAAATCTTTATCTCTACACACTCAGAAAAGGCTAAAAAGCCTTTTATTTGATCGTATTTTTCTCCCTCTTCTGGCTGAAGAAATGGAGCAATTGCAAAATGTACAGAGGACTCAGTTTTGCTATATTTCTTAGTCAAAAATTTTGATTGCTTCTTTTAGAGCTTTGGTTCAGAGAAGGAAGTGAAAACAATTCCATGTACAAGATATACCAGAATAATCACTGATGTCATGAGAAAACAAAGCCATCAGAGAAATTAAAGCTAAAAGAAGACCACAAGTTGCCTATTTGTTATTGAAGAAGGAAAGAGTATTAACAAAATGCATGATGTATTAATTTGCAAGAGCACTTCAAGCTTCTTAATTTCAGCGTTGAAAAATACTTCTGAAACACAATTAAAGTGAAGATATGGTCTGCAACTAAGTAGCCAACCATGTTAAACAAGGGGAAAAAAATTAGAGCTGGAGTTAATTTGAGCCAATGCATCTCCCAGATACTAAAACCTTTCCTGTGGTTTGAGACCTTTGACATTTGGACCTTGGACCTTGACCTTTGGATTAACTTGGAGAATGTTATTTTTTCTCAAATATAAGTGTCTGTAATCTTTTCTAGTTGTCTTTATTATTTAAAACGTAAAAAGGACATTGATTGTGAGAATGATCAACTCCCAGCCAACCCTGAAATTGTGCAAGATCTCCTACTCCAGTTGGATCCCTATAAGTCTATGGGTCATGAAGGAATTGGTTTGAGAATCCTCAAAGAGCTGCTGATGTCATTGCAAAACCTCTCTCAATTTTTGAATGGTCTTGGGAATCCATCAAAGTCTCAGCTGACTGGAGTCTAGCGAATGTTATCCTGATTTTCAAGAAGGGCAAGAAAAGATTCTTCTCTTGGAATCATTTGTCATGGCTTCATGAGAGGAAAGTCCTGCTTGTCAAATCTGATTTTCTGTTATGACAGGGTAACCCACCTAATTGATCTGAAAAAGCCAGTAGACATAATCTTTTCGGATTTCAGTAAATCTTCTGATACTGTCTCTCACAGTATCCTGCTGGACATAATTTCCAACATACAGCTGAATAACTGTGTTACCCAGTGGGGGAGGTTGGGCACGAAGAGTTATAGTGAATGGGGTAGTATCAGGCTGGTGTCCAGTCACAGGGGAGTTCCACAGGGCTCCATCCTCAGCCCAATTCTCTTCAACATCTTCATTAAAAAGTTGGGTGCAGGATTCAAAGGAATACTAAGTAAGTTTGCCAGTGTCACTAAATTGGGAGGAACTTCAAGGGCAAAGAGGTCCTGCAGAGAGACCTTGACAAATTAGAGAGATGGGCAGTCACCCACTGTAGGACACTTAACAAGGCCAGGTGCCCCAAATGTACAAACAGGCTGGGGAATGAGATGCTAGAAAGCAGTGCTGTGGAAAGGAACCTGGGGGTCCTGTTTGATGGCAAGTTGAATATGAACCAGCAGTGCCCCGGCAGCCAGGAGGGCCAACCGTGTCCTTAGGGTCATCAGGCAAAGCATCTCCTGCCAGTTGAGGGAGGGGATTGTCCTTCTCTGCTCTGCACTGACGCAGCCTCACCTTGAATATTGTGTGCAGTTTTGGGCACTGCAATATAAAAAAGAGATTAAGCTATCAGAGAGTGTCCAAAGGAAGGCCATGGAGATGGTGAATGGTCTGGATGGGAAGCCCTGTGAGGAGCAGCTGAGGGCACTTGATCTGTTGACCCTGGAGAAGAGGAGACTGAGGGGAGGCCTCACTGTGGTCTGCAACATCCTCACAAGGCGAAGCAAAGGGGCTAGTACAGCTCTCTTCACCTTAATGACAGGACTCAAGGAATTGGACTTCATGGTCCTGACGGGTCCCTTCCAACTCAGCATAATCTCTGATTCTACAGTTCTAAGAATATGCTTTTTTATTTTTAGGAAGAAACTGACATTCAGAATATGCACATTCACTAGCTCACTGCATAAGAACACGTTCACCAGTTCATAATCATAGAATGATTATTAGATTAATCCCCATGGGCAAGATACCAGAGAAATGCTCCAAATGAAAATCTAGTCATGAAGAGCACTAACAGACAAATTCCTCACTGGCGCCTGTTTATGGCATGCACCAGCAGCAATTTTACACAAAGTGACACTTGTGAAATATATATACCTCCATAGATATCAGCAGGGAACAAAAGACTTGAGGATCAGCACTTTAGGCCTATACACAAACCCTATTACAAGAGTAACAAGACCTATTATTTACCTATTGGGGGCTTAAAGTTCTTCCTCAAATTTAACAGTAGAGATACCACTAAATTGTATCTGTGCAAAGACTAAAAAAATATTAGAAGAAATGAAACAAAGCATGGAATATGAGATAAAGAAAGGCAAACAGCAGAATGCAGTGACAACACACTTAATACAATTATTATTAAGCACATATAGATGATGGTGCCAATACTTCTGCAATTTTATTCTTTTGAACTGACTATGTTACCGGCTGAATTGTGGCTACAGCAACAATCAGGATGATTATACAAAGATTGCAAGGCCTGGCCACTCTGACAAGACTTTACTACCTGGTGTACTGCATGTCTAACAAACAAATAACATGCCATTTAGTGTGTCCTTGACATTTCAGAAGCGTACATTTTTTCCAGATGAGAGAAATGGCATGAGATTGGTAAGTTGTTTAGAATTAGGATAAATATGAAATACCACAGAACTGTACATAAGAAATGCAAGCATATTTGTGGTTATTGCCAAAGCTATATCATTTGATGTCTGAATAATGAAATAATAGGAAATTACATCAGCACATCTACATCAGGCACAGACCCACATTTGTTTTCTAATTCTACTAACCTAAGTGGATCTTTAGAAAGTAAACAAGCATAATTGTACATATTTAACATTATTCATCAGATGTCTGCTGCTCAGTACTGCATGAAATCATCCTGGTACAATTGCAAAATTGAACTTTAAATTTGTAAGTTTAGGTTTTCATATTAATTTCTACAATATCTTTTGTTTTCAGGCCATAAAGTTTTGGAGTTAGGTGGCGGGCTTTTTTGTTTTTCAACAATCATAATAAGATTTTTTCTTTCTTTAAGTTTCTCCTAAAAGATCAACCTTTGTTTCAAAGACTGTGTTGCAAACCAGTGTTACAGAAATTATATGAACAGTGCAGTAAGAATTCTGCCCTTTTGTGCAGTCTTCATATCCAGCAATAAAACTTCATCATCTTACAAAACTAATTCTACATGCCTATTTTTTCGATTATTTAGCATTAAATTGCTAGCCCAGTCAATGTAACAAACATCTGCAGTTGATTTTTACTGAATTGGATTGCCAAGTTAACCAGCGGAATCCATAGTTTTTATCAAAAGCTAGGTTTGAACCCTACTGCATTCTTTTTTGGGAGCTCAGTCTGGGAACAGATCTGTGAGGCATGTAATATTTTTACATGTTTTCATATATAGACATCCACACATATATTTTCCTGTGCAAAAATACGCACATTTGGCTATATTTATGATGAGTGGGAGACAGAATTCTGAAATGCAAACACAGTTTACTTGCTATTTAACTAGATTATGACTAAAATAATTTGTGTGACTATGATTTCATGAAGCACTTAAAGAGAGGCCGTAAAAATCAGCAATACATACATCCAGAAGGCATATAATTCACAGCTCAAGCAAAACACATGAAGGTGAGAAAACATCTGATATAATCTCATCCAAAAGAAAATGTTCTCCCAACTAGATGATAAGAGAATCTGCATTGATTAGAACTTCTGAATAGATAATTTTGTGTACTTAGATTTAAAATCCTCAGAACAAGGATTTCTCAAAATCCTTTGACTATGCTACTTCTGTCACAAACCACTCAGTTTATGTGGCATATTCACGTTAACAATTAAGACAAAAATATTTATAACATATTGATTTCTTCCATGATCATAAAGTTACCATGTTAATAAACTAAAAGCAAAAGGTATAAAAAAATGACACTTCTTCAGTATATAAACTGCAGTATATGAAACATGAACCCCTATACACAGGCTAAGAAAAGGTCTTTCTTGATTTGTTTCTCTCTCTCATTCTCCTCAACACATAACCATGCACCAACCAGATACTATAGGAAGGCAATATTGAAAACTAGAAACCTAATACTGTCTTGCCAACTTGAAATTAGAAACTGAGGGGGAAATTGTCTATTGTCTATTTTCTTCACTAGTCCTCATAATTCAAGAAATTACTTAAAGTGATAAATTTTAATTCAACTCTATTATGTACAATAAAGGAAAAGAAAAAGCCTTAAAGAAGACATTGCAACCAAAAGAAAACATTCTCTAACTGCTGTTGTTTATGAACAGATTTCAAAATACATGCATACACATTGAAGAAAAGCATTTCTTAAAACATAAATATTTCTGACCTTTAAATTTTAAGTATATACATATGTATATATTAGCACTGAAACAACCAAATTACATAGAAAAGCTCACAGTAAATTGGTTTCAACATTGTCATGTATGTTTAAAACATAGAGAATAAGCATTCCTATGTGATGTTTAACATTTTGAGGACAGTAAAAATAGTTCCATTTATTTTCATGTTGCCATTCACTAAATTTTCTATTAGTTTGTGTCTTTGCTGCTGTTCCCACTTTGTTACACTGTCATAGCTTAGTTTTTCCTAAATTTGTGTTAGAAGAAATTTCATCTGCCAACTTTCTAACTGCTCTGAAGTCTGGAGTCTGACTTCTTCAAGTCCATTGGTTTGCTTTTGTTGTTCTCTTACATGCCCTTCTTTTCATCAGCTTTAAGGACTTGTCCTCTATTTCCACTTTCTTGAGTAAATCCCAATACTTACTGCCCATCTGAGCTGTATTTTAGCTTTCTATACCAAAAAGTTGTAAAAAAATCATCAAGAGTCTAACTGACAGTTAACATCTTGTAGTATTCCACACACAGAGAAAAGAAATAATAGGCAAAGACAGACAAGAATTTGACATGTGAACAGTGGCCTCAGTGGTAAGGATTTCACAAATTTTCCTTTAAGCACTGAATACTTTTATCATTTTTATCCACTAATTTGTTTAATTTGACTTGCTTCATAGTAAACTTCTGTCTGGGACCTATCAAGGCTTCCTTTTCACACACACCTGTGTAACAGGACAAGCTCTCGGAACGGGTAAATTTTAATGACAGCTGTCATTCAAAATCAAGTGTCTTTGCTGTTCTTGTATCAGCATGACTGAATGACATTAGAAACATCTATCCTTACACCTATGTTCAATCTGTGCTATGAAGAACAATAAAGATGAATTAATTATTTTTGAGAAATTGGAAGTGAATAGAGAAAAGTTTTTTTGCACTTTGTCTCATGGATCCACAGGTTTGAGTCAGTCAATCACGACAATTCTCTGCTGAGATTAAATGAGCCAAAAATATATAAACAACTCAAAACCAGAGTTTTGCAGTGTGCAGTTCATGATTAACTAAGAAAACAAATAAAAAACAACAAAAAAATTTTTGTTACTTTGTCAATGTCCTCTTTTAGAGGATCTTCAGGGATTTTGTAGCACTGAAATTAGAAATATTGTCACATAGAAAGTGCACCAAATGTTACTACAGGTAGAAGAGAGGATGGTAAAAATATTAGAAAAATAGTTTATAACAACTCATCAGGGAAAAGTAGAAAAAATGTATCTTTCCTTCTTGTCTCACAAAAACTATCACAACATCTTGAATACATACTGATATGCTTATCTAAAATGCCACTTCTCAGAAGTGTCAGAGTGTTAATAGATGATTTGATGATACATTTAATGACAAAAATGTTGCAAACAACTTTTATAAGTATCCAATTTTCTAGTTGCAAACTATGACTACAGCCTTTGCAAGGAATTTGTACCCAAAAACTCTCAAATTATGTCATTGGTAAAAAAAAAAAGTTTTATAATAGTGTGAGGGGGTTTTTTATGTCTGATGCAGTCCCAACTATTCTTGCAGGTGGGCAAGGTGAGACATCCTCTTCTTTAGTTCATCAGAAATAAGTAAAACTCAGCACCTTTCCATAGACATCTAACTCCCAACTATAAAAAGGAGCTGGAGACCTTCTCCACCTCCTTGCGCTTCACTGTGTGCTTACTCCAGGATCACATTCATTACAAATGTTACCTTGCTACACCCGTATCTTTCTATATCTGTGCTCAGCTGCTTTCTCCTATCTTCCCTTAAAAGCACCAGCCTCTTTATTTATCTGGCAAAGTAAATTTTCAGCTTCTACAATCCATCTTTTACTTAGTCTGTTCTGCAGGCAGATCTGTAAGCCAGTGGCCTCTACTGATCGCGTGGCTACAGGACAAAGAGATGTTTCTCTGTCCTCTCACTGAGTAGAAAGGTAGCTGCTGTACCAAGGACACTAACCACTTATGGCTCGAAATAGAAATCCTGATGGAGATGACTAAGATCCTTTCATTCACCTTATTTTTTCAGCATCTCTAAATATTTCATTCATTCTTTTATTTCTTCTCTACCACAGGATAGACTCAGATGAGTTTCTCCCCCAAGATGTGTGTGTTATAGTTGAGAATACATTTCCTTTTTTCAAGTCCATGTCCTAATCTTTAAACACCTGAATATGATAACAGACCTGAAAATATTAAAAAGATGCATGAACACACATGATTTGGGAGTAAAACTAAACCCATTCCAGATTTACAAGTCTGAAAATCCCTAAAAAAAACCCCACACCATCCAAAAGCCCAAAGCAGACCACCCTCACCCTTCCTACCAAAATAAAACAATGACCCCTGGCCCTGAAGATGGTCCTGTAAAAATAAAATACAACTGAAATGTTTAGACTTTCATCATTACCTCCCTTTTTTTTCAGCCATTACGTTATACTTCTTTCACTTTACATCACAAAAGATACTTCTTTTTGAAATCAATATCATTTGTCATCATATCATTTTCTAATCAGGCTAGTTTCT
>JAWMRA010000090.1:50787072-50802619 GCA_035584735.1 Pseudotriccus pelzelni | reverse complement strand
GCGCAGGCTGGAAGGTGTAAAGACCTTCCCCGGATCTTCGTTCGCGAAGACTGGCCATTACTTTACTTACTTACTTAATATGCTATATACATGATAGCACTAGTTTAATAATTTAACATTTTATCTGCTGACCGAGGGAGACTGTGGGGCCTCCTCCCACGGAGTCACATCTACTTCATGTACTTTGCTTTGGCATGGGCTCCTTCATGAGCCAACAATCTTCCACAGACAGCAGGGATTTTTAGTTTTCAGTCTTTTCCCTGCTGAAGGGAGAGAGAGGGGAGAGAAGGAGCCCCCCCTTCAGACTTCTCTCTCCTTCAGCTACTAGCTTTGACCTTGAAGACTGCACTATCTCTGTCTGCCTGGAACTCCTTCTGCAGTGTTTCTCGTCCAGGCAGTCTTCCTGTTACATGTCTCGGTCAGGGGAGCTTCAGTGCCACACCTGCCCCTGGCCCAGGGCCGGGAGAGGAGGGAGAGCTGACCCCCCTTGGGGCCTGCTGCCTCCTCCCTACATGGTTCTTAATTTCTTCTGCACAACAAACCTTCTCTTCTGTTTTCTTAAATATGTAACTGGCAAAGATGTAACTAAAACTTTTGATTGGCTTTGCTCTGGAAATTCACCTGGACAAAACTATTTTCAGTCCTGGGGGGAGCTGTTTTGCAAATGCACAACAATACATTGAAATTTATCCTGTCTTACCCTGGTTCATGTAAGCTGAATTGACTGTTTGTAACATCTGCATCTGATATCCAGCCTAAACCTATCCTGACTCAGCTTCATGCCATTTTCTTGAATCTTGTCACTGATCACGAGAGTAAAGAGATCAATATTTGCTGGCTCACTTACCCACATGAGGAGGTTGTAGACTGCAATGAAGTCTCCCCTCAGTCTCCTCTTCTCCCAACAAAGTGACCTCAGCCACTCTTCATACAGCTTTCCCTCAAGGCCCTTCACCATATTTGTTGCCCTTCTTTGGAGATTCTTTAATAGCTGAATATCTTTCTTATACTGTGCTGCCAGCCTCTCATTCCCTAGTCTGTACACACAGCCAGGATTGTGCCATCCCAGTCCTTTAATCCATCTTTAAAGGAGGGGACAGAAGGATGGGGAAAACACGAAAAAGACAACCAAACCGTGTCACTTCCAGGTGACTCCATCCCTACTGCTGAGCTAAGCCCCAGCACCCTTGTTGCACAGTCCTCAGAAGTAAGTGGTAATGGTTTTCTTGCTCCTGGTGAGGGCTATTTTCACAGTACAGAACTAGCTCTCTGCTCCGACATTGATTTTTAGAACACTCTTTAACCCTTGCATCATAATCATGAATATATTGAATATGCTCTTTCAGCCTCCACAAGTGTAGATAGAAGTTAAAGTCCATATTTTTCTGTTACATAAGCTCCAAATGATCCTCTTTTTGGTGAATATCCAGCAAAGTATGTTAGTTGAGTGAATATGCAATTGTTTAGGTACAATCTCATAATTCCCAAGCATTGTGTATTCCAGTGCTTCTGTATACTCGCTTCCCACTCAGCTGCCTACACCTGAAGACACTTTCTGGTTTACATGCAATCATAATTTAAGCCTTCATTCAATGCAGAATTCCTTTTATTTTTTCAAACAGCTCATTGCAACTCATGCAGCAAAGGCCTGCCAAGCAGGCTGCCGGCTGAGCAGAGGCACACAGGAACAGACCGAGTTTGCACGCTTAGTTACAGCCTCCTTGATACAGTCTAAGCATTAGCCGTAACTCACAGACTGTTCACAGCCTTGGCTCTTGATCCAGCCCTCTGATGAGCAGGATGTAAAAGTGAGTCAGCTGTCCTTTGGGAGGCTGAACACCTTGTATATGCTGTTCTTTGGATGGTGATTCACATCATCTCACATTTAATCACCAAGACCAAGCTCTGGCCAAGCTAGTTAGTGCTTCTCTTCCATTTCAGCACAAAATCTAGCAGTCTAGTCTGTCTGACCACGCAGCAGAAGAGATAAGAGCAGTATAAGCACAAGAGGCAGCAGTTATAACTAAAATACCTTAAACACCTTCTAGTTTAAAACTGTCTCAGAAAAGAATGCAAGTGGAGATGGGGCAGAGTACGTAACAGCATAAATAACATTTACCACAATTTTAAAGGTGGCAGCCAAAACTCCCTGTTTACCTGCCACTGTAATAATAGGTTTGAACTTTTATTTCATCATTATTTTCTCAAAATTAATTTCATGCTTTTATGCTTTGAAACACTTAGGACTGAAACAGCAACAGAATAGATAAATAAATTACATATAGATCAAAATATACAAAGGACCCCAGACATGCTGTAGTGCCCTGGATGGACAGGCTAACAGGAATCTTGCACTCACAGTTCAAAAATCTATTCAAGGCTAAATCAGTAGAATCACTTATACAGTACGCAAATGCTGTCATTCCAGTGTTGCCAGAGACACAGCTAAGTAGAAGCAATAATCTTTAATGTTTATTACACAAAACTTTCAAGAAGTATGGAAGGAGTTTCTTGGCTTTAATCAACAAAAATACTATCCTGGAATGATACTATCAACAAAAATACTATCACCTGTGGTGAAATGGGTTTATCTTTCATTTTAAGAATAAAAATAAATATTTGCTATGAAGTACTAGGTCAGCACAATCTGCCACTCTCCACACAGTAGCTGTGTGGCTCTGCTGCACAAACCAGCTACAGTTTCTACCACTGAAGCTTTGCTCCTGGGAACCTGCATTATGTAGTCCTATTGTTTGCTTTACGTTTTGAAAAAGAGGTGGAAGAGTTTTCAGGGAGGGGGGGTTGTTTGTTTTGTTTGAAGTTTTTTTATTATGTATGTGCTTGGCTGCTCTGATTTATCTGTGGTGTGACGTTTGCAGAACAGCCACAATTCAGCTGTTAGGTTTCTGCAGCATTCAACACAGTGTCCTCATTGATGATACATGCTGCTAAATTTGACTGCACATAAACCTAAGATGTTTAAAAAGCCTTTTAACCGAGGGAAAGGCTCCACAGTTTTAAGCAGAGGGTGGATGGAGCTGCCAGCAGCTCCATTCGTATTTATTTCATCTGAAGGAAAGAAGGCCTTGCTTTTTCAAGCAGGTAAACACTAGCCTTCTTTGGCAAAATTGCACCCTATGCTTTTTCAGAGCAACTAGTGTCATTGTTTATTTTTATACCTTTGTGGTGGTTTGAGGTCTATCCAGAAGCTCTTGTACCAAACACCAGACTACAAGATTAGCTTTCTTGTTCTCAGAATGCCAATTAAAACTAGGAGGTGTTCAACCTCTCAAGAGTCCTGTTCTGAGTCCATGCAAAACATGCCATTAAAGGTTCAGATTCACTGCAGTATTACCCAAAACCAGTGAAAAAGATAATTGTATTTTTGCACACAAAGGATTGAAGAGCAAAACCCATAGTCTTTCATGAAATAGTTAAAAATATCACAGTTGCAAGACTGCTGTTTTCAGTACCCAGACCTGCAAAGCAGAAATGTAAAGCTATTAACTCACTGCAAAATGCCGTGCAAGTAGTTCTAAAATGGCAACAATTTTCTGTAGCTATTGAATTATGTCACATTAAACTAACTAATATCTTTCTATGCAACAGTATATTGCATCATTTTTTTTCCGAGCCATTGCACTGACTAGAAATTCCTCTGAAATCTCCATAATTACTCTTTTTATTTCTATACAACAGGAAAAAATGCAGAACATTAGACACACAGTTGTGGTGAATTGAAAAAACATGTCTTTATGGGGAGCAAAAAAGAACATAGCCACTTCAGTTATGAAACACAACCAATACATTTCTGATGCTTTGTCCTGGACTATCAGCTCTCACATGCATGCTTCTATCCTCTAGTATAAAGCTTTATAAGAGCAGCATTTTCACCAAACCTCCTCAATATTACAAAAATTAAAACAAATTCATTACATCTCTGATATGAGAATTGGCTGATTATCTGATAACAATTCCTCTTTCACACTTAAAAAACCACAAGATGTTAATATAAGCCACATTTTTTTTCTGAACATTTTAGCTGTCTGATGCAAGGGAAAGCCCTGGAAGAAGAGTCTGCATGTAACAAGAGATTCTAGTTAGACATGGGTTGTTTTGGTTTGTTTTTTGTTATGTTTTGTTTTGGGGATTTCTGTTTGTTTGTGGGTTTTTTGGTGGGTTTTTGTTTATTTGTCGGTTTGCTGTTGTTGTTTGTTTGGTGGTGTTTTGGTTTGGGTTTTTTTTTGTTGAAACCTATTTGAGCAAAGTACATTGCTTATTACAGTGTTTCCAGATGTTCCCTTTGTCCTTGTCCTTGCACCAAGTATTCTGTATTCTTTTTGAATTAGGGCACTGCAGGATGTGTGGTCAGGGGCACTTCTGACATAATGAGGGTCACGCAGCTGATTAGCACACTGGCTGCTCTACACCCACGCTCTGCCGGTATCTGTCTGCCACATAACAGCCTGTAGTGCCTTGGAGCAGCAGGGAATTGCCAGAGAAAACTCACCAGAGAGGCCTCGTGGGTGGCCAGAAGGAAAAGACAACTTGAAAATAGACAGCCAAGAAATATAGAGCAGTTGAAGCTCATGCTAAATTCCAATTTCCTAGCAGAAATTAAGGTTTATATGCAAAGAGACGCACATCCTGTGAAGATCATTTCTGGAGTGTGTTAATGTTTCCCAGTAAATGTAAACACCGAAATCTGTAATCTTCTGTTCTATTGCTATAGGTTTGGTAGATTTTAAAAGTGCAGATAGAAAAGGCAAAAAACTACACACTTTCACTTGCTGCTACATGAAGTTAAAGTAAATACGTTGAAAAACCTTTGTGGAATTACAAACATATTTGCAGTTCACATAGTATGAGCCATCTTTTCTGTCAAATGTGCGTATTCTGAACTGAATCACCACCACAGTAAAGATTTTATACCCTGTTCTGCCAAGTTAAAGTGTTGAGAGACTCAAGTAAGAATGTTTTGTTGCTGATTGCTCCACTAGCCACAGTAATAAGTGAGCAAAAAATACATCTAATGCTGGAGACACCACTGAAAAATCTGAAACTCACTGAGAAAATGAACTGTGCATTAATAAACTTTAGTGGATTCTGAATAAAATAAGCAAAGAGTTCCTATCATAAGTAGTTCAATAGCTCTAATATGGAACAAGTGTAATAAAAATTCCTTAGTAAGGCAAGGTACATAAACACAACCTGGAAATATTTTTAACATCTCCTGCCTATTCATCCAGCTAATACAATACTATCTGTCAGACATTGACAACTACACATATACACTTTACAGAGATAACTATAGAGGATGAGAAGTCTGCCCTTTAACATATCTATTTTTAACTCTTTCATGAATCTACCAGTTGAGGAGCAGTGAAACGATACCTACACCATAACAAAATCCAAGACCAATGTATGTCATAGTTTTGCAGCTAAAAATGGAAAGTAGAAACTTATAACAGCTTACCAGAGATCCATGAACATTTTGAAGAATTGGTTGAACTCTGAAGTAAATGTCAGTGCAAAGTAAAAAACACTTTCCACTGTTGTCTAAGGCTCCTGAATTTGAATGTTTTCAAATCTGAGTAACACAGTGACAGCCAAAGGGAACAAATCCAGGCAAAAAAGAACTAGAAAGGAAAAACAAATCCATTTATAGCAAGACTTCCAATTGACAAGGCTTTGATATTAAGATTCATGACCTTCATGACCATGATGAAGAGAAATCTTTGAATGAAAAGAGAGTTCCAGTGAACACCAAGAATTTTAGTAGGATCAATATTATCTGTGAATTCATACCAAATTCAGTCATTGGTTTCAGGTTAAAGAAATGGGAAATATCCTTTGATACTATCAGAGATGCAGATTAGCATGTAAATAAGCTACAACCAGCTGTTAAAATTAAAATAATGTAATCACCACCATAGCTTCAGCTGCTCCCTTAATGGGTTTTTCAGGGACTGGAGAGGAATCATTATGCTGAAGGCTTAGAGACATGCTAAGACAGAGGGACCCTGGTGTTAGTTAGTTCTCCTCTCCGTGACTAGAAAACCACAAAGAAACGGGTCTTGTTGCCAGCTGCCTTTCTCCTCAGATATTAAACACTGTCTACTTGCTGCTGCTTCTTTAGCGACTCCCACCTTAGAATACGGTCGATAAAACATGATTCCTGACAGTCTGGTAAAATTAAACTGCATCATGATCTACTCAGACTGAGATGGCATACAAGTAAATCCAAACCTTGGTCTGGGATATTCAAATCACTTCAGATAGCAGCTATTTACTTTTTTTTTCTTTACTTTTTTTTTTCTTACCACAGTCCAACTACTCCATTAATTGTCACTTCAAAAAAATAGTATTTACAAATCCAGAGTTAAGTTGTTTGTAAAAAACACTTTCCAAGTAATCTCTCTAATGGTTAAACACATCAAATCAGATTTGCAGAGAGGCTATTTTGGCTTGAGCCAAAAATAAAATGAAGGTTACTACCTGAACTAGAAATGTAATGTCTTCTTCCTGCTTCCTGCAAACATACAGAAGCAGTCTGTTCCTGTCTGAACAAAATACTGAGTTCATATCAGGGATTTTTTTTCCTCATGACAAGATAACAGCTGCAGGCACTATTATAATGCTTTGTCACTTCAGTCACCAACTTCAGATAGCAAGGCCATTCCTTTCTATCCCGCAAAAGAGCTGTGTTTACTTCCACCCCCACTCTGCACTAAAAGCACAGAAAATGACAGTCAGAGCTTTCTAAATTCCTTTTCTTAAAGGAGAGAAGAGTGGAGGGGAAAAGTGGTTTCCCTTCTTCCCCCAAAATGAGCTCTGAAGTGGCTTAGTAAATTTTTTTCAAGTTCTAATGGTGCCGCTTAAAAAAAAATCAGAAGAAAAACATTTTGTTTTAAATACTGCTACTACTGTACCAAGTAACTTGATCTTAGATAGAGCATGATAGAGCATTTCCAGAAGACTACCAAGTGCATCAGACAAGTTGGCACCTGCCTTGAGGCCTGGGGGAATAGAGTTCTGGTTGCTTCTTCATTCAACTATGGATACATGGAGTTGCATAACTGCAGCTCCATCTGGTGATAAGAGACTGACTCATGCTGGTAGTGGTTGTCAGAAATGAGTCCCCTCGAGCACTATCTTTTTTTACTTGTCACTTGAAAAAGGAAGAAATGTGGTTAACTAGTAATTTAAGCAGCATTAAATGCTTATTACTTGCAAATATGTTTCAAAAACCTTGAAAAATTGTTACAGCTGTTAGTATTGTCAGACTATCCCAGAAAATCCTGCTAATAAGGTAGAGCATTCACAAACAAAACATATACCCCAAACAGTCCAGGGAGAGACACTACACCAAGGGGTACATTTTATGTATTAAAAGTCTTTTTAAAAATATATTTCCCCTCATCACCCTCTTATTCCCCAAGGTTCCATCTTATTTCTAAAGCAAAGATGAAACAGCCATGGACAATTCCATATAAGCTGCTTCACTGAGTTTGAAAGACATTGCTGAATAGTAACAGTCATCATTCCAGAGTCTTGAGGGAATTTGAAAAGTCATGGCAGTCAGGTTAAGCCTCGGTGACTGGAAAAACAGAAATACTATACCCAGTTTTAAAAAGGATAGAAAGGAGGACCCTGAAAACTACTGACCTGTCCCTCACCTCTTTGCCTGGGAAGATCATGGAATAGATTTTCCTAGAAGCTATGCTAAGGCTTGTGGAGAACAGGGAGGTGATTTGAGACAGGCAACACAGCTTAACCAAGGGCAAGTTCTGTCTGACCAACCTTGTGGCCTTTTATGATGGAGCAACTACATCTGTGGAGAAGAAAAGTAATGATGTCATTTATCTGGATTTCTGTAAAGCCTTTGACACAATCCCCCACAACATCCTTCTCTCTAAATTAAAGAGAGATAGATTATCAAATGGATATAAAATGGATATCAAATAATCAAATAGATTATAATGAATGAAATATTCAGTGAATGAGGAATTGGCTGGATGGTCACATTCAGAGGGTAGTGGGAACCAGCTCAATGTCTGGATGGAGATCAGTGATGAGTCAGGGGTCCACACTGGCACCACTACTGTTTAATATCTTCATCAATAACATAGACAGTGGGATTGAGTACATCCCCTGTGATTTTTGCAGATGACACCAGCTGAGTGGTGCTGTTGACACATCAGAAGGCCAGGATGCCATCCAGTGGGACAGGGACAAGCTCAAGAAGGAGACCCCTGTGAATCTCATGAGGTTCAGTGAGGCCTGGCACAAGATACTGCAGCTGAGTCAGAGCAAACCCCAGTATCAATACAGGCTAGAGGATGAACAGATCACGCAATCTCTCAATGGCTTTGTCAGTGGAAGGGAGATGGGAGGAAGGGTTATGGAGCACTCATAAAATTCAGACCAATTAAGATGACTCAAACCACCTTCATCAAGTGTTTAATCTTGTCCATCTGACTTTGCCTGACGGAAAACAAGAACCGGTTTTACAATCCCTTTATTCAGCAGAAGACTTGTTGGTCAGCACAGGAAACATGATGATGAGCAACATAGCAAGAGTGGCTTCAGGTGGATCCAAAGGTCTACATTTGTAGTCTTAAAACCTCTCAGCCTACAGACAAAATAGCTCACTAGAAGCCTAACTTTGATCGTACAAGGGTGTTGCAGGACATGATGGATATATGAGCAATTTATATTGTGTTCTGTATTTTTATAAACTCTGCTTTAATATAACTTTATAGATATTGTAAAGTGTACGTTCCAAGATGGCTGAAAGTTCTCAAGTTAGAACAACAGGAATTTTGTACCAAGAAGAAGGCAAGGTCTGATAAGGTAAATAATTACCTCATTCTGGTCACATACCTGTTATAAGCCAATTAGAAGTATATGTGTAATGTATGTTTGCATCTGGACAGAACCCTGTAACCACTTGTGTGCATCTGGTCATGAGACACTGGATGGAGACATTATAAAAAGGCACAACTCTTTTAATAAAGCGGACATTTTGCAGATCTTATAGATTGTGTGCATTTGTACCCAGAGTCTTTCCACCCACACAAGAGGTTGCATGGGCAGCTTTAATTTTCTTAGTGGATTCTGCCATACTACGCCACAGAAAACCAACAATAACAGAGCCATGGACTGTTTTTCCATGTATATCATCTCATCCAGAGTGTATCTGCTCCTTCACTATAGGTTTGATGCCAGGGATGGCTGCTGTAAGAGACAGCTGAGTATTTAAATTACAGTTTTTCTTCAAGAAATGTATTGAGAATTTGTATTAAATCCCATGTAAGAGAATAACCCTAAATGCATACCAGTTTTGGGACTAAAGAGGAATGGATCACTGTTCTTTGTAAACATAATTCCAACATAAAAATCCTCAATATAGACAGACACTCTCCTGCCTTTATTTTTGTTATTTAATGTCAATCCTTGCAGTACGTTTCTGTTTTCCTTAATAAAAGATAAGTTCCCATGCACAGAACTATTTACAAGACTTTTAGGTGAACTTGTATAGAGAGATATATGAGTCCAGGAGGACTCAAAGGAGAAAGTCTGAAATGAAGGCAGAAAATACACAACTCCTACCAGCTATTCACCACTGGGGCTCTGTGGCAACTGAGGGTGGTTTCCTACATTAGACCAGTTATGGGTCTTTTCAATATTTTCAAGGTTGGAAATAAGCCAGAAAATTGGATTCTCTGTGTCTGTACTTCCTTCAACTCTCTCTTTCTCTTCCTCTTTTTTTTTTCTTTTTCTTCTTTTTTTTTTTTTTTAATTTATTTGTTTTGGCATAGAAAAACAGAAGTCGTAAATAATCAGCAGAAAAAATATGCCAGAGAAGAAAGACAAGAAGAGTCAAGTCATCTGGAGCATGATGAGGGAAAAAAAAAGAGAGAAGGAAATCACAAATAACTTATTGTCTGGTTCAGTAGGGCAGAGGATTATGAATGTATTTTATTCCAATTAAGACTCTCCTTGAAGGAATAATTTGAGAAAAGGTAACATTAGTTTAACCAAAGAGGAGAAATTCAGATGATAGGCACCTGATTGCAAAAGATCCATACTAATTATTTCCCACATAAGATGCTAAGTTCTCACCATTAAAAATGATCAAAATTACAAATATCCAGTTTTTCAGCAGTTACTTGGGGTTGCCATGGGATAATTTGTCACCATCAGTCATTTAGAAAACCATTACTCACCTCCATGCCTGAATGTCTTTAAAGTTATAAAGGACAAGTTCTTACAAAACTGTGTCAAGAATTAAGACACAATTGCACAATGCAACTGCGTAGTTCCTTCTCATTTTCAACTAATGTTGCATTATATAATAACATCTGTTTCAAAATACTGTTTTGCCTCAATTATTCTGACCATGAGAATCCATAAAAATATTTTTCTTGCCATCTTGGTCAGGAAATAGGCAACAAATCTCTTGTTTTTTTTTTCTAATATCAAAACTTATTATTCTTTTGCAAGGTGTTTTCTAACACAGGTATTTCTTCTGCAGCTAGACACTGGCAGCAAAAGTTCACTTTGCAACCAACCAGTCAGTGTGAAAACAACTTGGAAATAGTATAGAACAAGGTAGGAGGAAGGAATGTGTTTTAATAGTCACCTACACAACTTTAGCTGTATTTTCTGGATCAATAGCATTTCTTTTCAAAGCTGCGGCAGTTTGTGATTTCAGACTGCTCAGTGCTTCCTCCATTTTCTCAGTAAAGATTGGCTCAAAGATTACTTCCTCTCACTGAGGAGAAATGAGTCTGAATAGATGCCATTCTCCTCTTCACTGGCTTTTACAAAAAGCAAGATACTTCACACAGACTTACTTAAAACCATCTCACAAGAAAACAAAAATGTTACCACCAAATTTCTATAGGCAATAATAAACTTCTTTTCCCCCAAATTAATGTTTATTGTTTTGGCTTTGTCACTTCTTTGAACGTTAGCTGCCTGGAAACCAACATGATTTCTATGCCTCTCCACATCCACAAGGTCCCCTGCTCCTCCCACAGCATTATCTTTACAAATAACCACTTTATTTGAATGTGACAATTCATTTCCAGATATATGCCATGGTTAACGAAAAGTCAGTTTCACTCTTCCTAATGTCTGCCATGTAAATTTTGCCTTTGCAATTTTTATATCTTTATTCATTAACAATTTGTATTTGTATCTAAATGTATTTGTATTTGTATCTAAAATGACGCTGCATTGCAGTAATGTTATCCAGTAGTCTCATCTCGCTTTTCAATTTTGTAAATTCACCAACAATACATTTTAACATGTACTTTGGAAATAAACAATGGTATGTTATCAATATAAAATATTTACTTTGAATGTATCAAAATACACTAGTTAATCAAAAGCAAAAAGCTGAAGAAAACAGCAAATGACTGGTATATTTATCACAATGAATATTCAGGAACAGTAGCACAGATATTTTAAAAGTCAAGAGAGCACTTGACACAGTATATTTCCAATCAGTATTCATAGAAAATATTTAATACTCTTGATCTAATGGATACAGAAACGTTACAGTGCTTCAGGCATCCACACTGAGCAACAGGCTGGCAAGTCCACATTTGAAGCATGAAAAAATTAGTGAAAAGACAGGGGAAAATGAAAGGTGCTAGAAAAGATAGAAACATAGATTTTAAAGAAGTATTGGAAGTCATCTCAATAACATTGAACATATTGAAGCAGTGTTCTAGACAAGTCCTGGATATGCTGAATCATTTCCATTTAACTGAGTTATTTTATATTATAGCAGAAAAGTCACAATTTGCAGAAAATCATTTACCACATGTAAATTCTAAAATAGAGATACGGAAGAAATATTCATATAAGCTATTAAATCTTTCAGGAATAAAAGGGGCATACACCTACATCTGTTATCTCACATTAATAAGGCTGACTTTGTTACTCCAGGGATCTCAGCGAAATGGGAAATTCCAGCTCTTTCTTCACACCTTATCTGACAGAATATAATACAGGGTTCTATAAATTCTCTTGTGTATAAGTATAACAGCTGCTACTGCAGCATTCTGTAGTGTCTAACTGCTTGTTATCTGTTACAGGTTGTTTATCGAAAAATGTTTCAGTAAGCTGAAATCAGGCTGAAGACCCTGCATTGTGAACTTTGCATCATGAACTTTGATCATGCTACTCATGCAGCATTCCTCAGTGTTTTCACAGAATCACAGAATCACTGAGGTTAGAAAAGACCTCCAAGATCAAGTCTAACCTATAACCAATCACCACCATGTCAACTAGTCCATGAAACTAAGTGCTATATCCAGCCATTTCTTGAACACCTCCAGGCATGGTGACTCCACTACCTCCAGAATGGCCTATTCCAGTGTTTAAGAACCCTGTGAAGAAGTTCTTCCTGACATCCAGTCTGAACTTCCCCTAGCACAGCTTGAGATCATTTCCTTTTGTTCTGCTGCTTCTTACCTGGGAGAAGAGGCAATTCCCACCAACCCCCACCAACTGACCTCCTGTCAGGTAGTTGTAGAGAGCAATGAAGTCTTTCCTGAGCCTCCTCTTCTAAACAATCCCAGCTCCCTAAGCTGCTCCTCATACGACTTACTCTCTAGACCTTTAACCAGCTCCTTTGCCCTTCTTCAGACTTTCTCCAGCACCTCAATGTTCTTCTTCTAGTGAGAGGCCCATACTGAACACAGGACTCAAGGTACAACCTCACCAGGGCTGAGTACAGGGTGTGCCCTGGTCCTGCTGGTCACACTGTTCTTGTTCCAAGCCAGGATGCCACTGGCCTTCTTGGCCACCTGGGCACGCTGCTTGCTCATGTTCAGCTGCCGTCAACCAGCACTCCCAGATACTTTTCGACTGGGCAGCTTTTCAGCCACTCTTCCCCCAGCCTGTAGCGCTGCATTGTGACTGAAGTATAGCACATGGCACTGGGCCTTGTTGAACCTCATACAACTGACGTCAACCTCAGCCCATCAATCCAGTGGTTCGGTAGAAGAGTAAGAATTTCCTTCTTAACCTGTAGTTAAAGCACTCAGTCAAATACATTCAATACTGAAAGTATGTGAAGAGGAACCTGAAGAGTTGTGTGTTCTCCCCCTGTTACTGAGCACACTTTTGCTTTCTCTAGAGGGGGGAAAAATAAGGCGAATCCTCAAGCACCAGAAACCATTAGAGGATTTCTTATTGCTCTGCTATAAAAAAATAAAAGTACAGTCCTGACAGCATTCAGGCAAGTATTAAAAGCACAAAATGACACAAATGTGGACTTACTGCAAGTGATAAGAAAATAGCTCCACTTAAGCAGCCTCTCTGCAGAAAGGCATGCATACAGTGATAAGATAAAGTCAGGAAAGCCACCACTGAGGGAGAAAAGAATTTGATGCCACTTACCAAGTGCGGCTTTTAAAATACCGAAATACTACTTCTGGAGCACTTACTTTAGCTTAGAAATAGATGCTTAATATTTATTTCCTCTATTGGAATGGCTCTCAGACAAATAGGCTTGCTACTCATTTGGGAGGTTTCCTCTTAGTTTCAGAGCTACTGAGCCTGCTGACATTGTAGGCCAGCCAGGAGCAAATTGGGACTGAGCCTGCATCTGTAATAGAAAGCCATCATCACAAACCACAGCCACATGTAAGTTTCTTATTCCACATCCTCTCCCCCAGGAAATCTACACCCTAGGGATGATTTTTTGTGTGACAAATGTCAGGTTAAATAAGAGGAGCATTAATACCCCTCCAATGCTGAGGCATTCTTTAAAATTCAGGGCTGCTTTACCATGGCATTAGCTACCAGCTGCATGAAAAAGGTTGTCATATTCCTATGCAGCAGAAATTAAACAAAGGTCTCAGAAAAAATAAGCCATGGTTTTTATTTAGCTTAATCCTTCAGAAGTACAACAAAAAATATTTTCTTTAAATAATGATTTAGTAAAAATCACTTACAAAGTAAGTAAATGTCACAAATACTATAATAGCTTTGACATAAAAAGTGATATCAAGACAGCTAAAAGCAAATCAATGTTAAATGTTACTATGTGTAAATAAACTAGACTAACTCCTACATCTTTCCTCCTTGTGCAATTATATTGTCATTTTGTTTTGGAGAGGAGAGGGGAGTTTTGTTAGATTTTTGTGCAAAACTAGATGGATAATGTTTGGTCAACTAATAAGACAATTTTGTTAAACATCACTTGGCCTTGGGGGCTAGTTCAGCATAGTTTTCCACACCTTTTATGCTACCAAATAAAAGCTGTTTGGTGACCTCTGGGAAGTGTGTAGAATACCTTAATCTGGTTCCTCATCCTCTGGTTTTATAGTAGACACAAATTAGCAGGCACAAAGACCAACTGGTTTTCATTCAAGAGGACTGAAGGCAAAGAACTGAACTCCAATCAGAATTATAAATCTCTTTAAAATGTGTTTCTTTGTTAAAGACTGGTGTGTGCATGTGTGTATGTGTGTTTGTGTGTGCCATGAGACTTAGAAGTGAAATTTGAAAAAGAGAACTTGGAAACTTGTCACTGAAGCTTACACTTCCTTATGAGGTTAGCCATTAGAATGTTTTGTTAAAGGTGATCATCAAAATTCCCAGAGATTAGATATTCCGTGCTACCTGTCTAGACAAATCTAGCAGCTACAAAGACACTGAAGGTTATATGAAAAATGAGAGCATACAATTTACTACATACATGGATTTTAAGAACAATTTTGAAGACACCTACTAAAAAATTCACAAGGAAGAAACCCAGACCTGTAGGCATTAATTGCAAGGGCTCCTGCCCTTAGCAAGAATTTTGCAGATTTTCAAGTGCCAGCAAAGATGATGTTATAAAAGATGATATATATTTTAGAACACATGTTAAACAATTACACTGTTCTGTGCTGCAGGCATAATACTATGGCAGGATATCTCAGCAATTGCTTCTATCATATGTGTTTGGAACATGTTATTGCATCAGGCTGTTAATCCAAGTGCATCTTAGCTGTTTTCTTATAAGTCTTGGAAAGAAATACGTATAATAAAGAAGAATATATATATTAAAATACATATTGTAAATCAAAATTGTATATGTTTAATTGTAATTTAAAAATATGTAAAAAATAGCTTGAGCTCCCATATTAGATAACAAGAAGCACAAAATTCTACATTTTAATTAGGATAGTATAACAAATCCCTTTACTTTTATTCATCCAGGAAAAAAGACCCTGTTGTCCACATTGCATTCCGAATTCTAATCACATGCAGGACCCAGAAAGTTATTCTGCAACCAATGAAGCAGTAATATAAGTCATATTTTATTCTTTAAAAAAATGTATATTTCTTGCTCATTTTACTGGGAAAGTCTCTGCTTTCCTGAGGATAGGCTGTCATGGGTTTGCCTAGGGGACAATTTTTACCACACCGCCCACAAATTGTTCTAAAGCGAGAGAAAGAGACAAAGAGATCTGACTGGGGAGAAAATAATATTAGGATTTATTACTAGCAAAAATAAAAACTAAGCAACTACATC
>JAWMRA010000090.1:50767492-50781894 GCA_035584735.1 Pseudotriccus pelzelni | reverse complement strand
ACTGAGTGCCATGATCTAGGAATCACAGTGGGGTTGGATCAAGGGTTGGACTTGATGATCTCGGAGGTCTCTTCCAAACTAATTAATTCTGTGATTCTATGATTCTGTGATAGGATAAGGGAGAATGGCCTTAAGCTGAAGGAGGGTAGGTTTAGATTAGATATTAGGAAGAAATTCTTTACTGATAGGGTGTTGAGGCACTAAAACAGGATGTCCAGGGAGGCAGTGGACTTCTCATCCTTGGAGGTGTTCAAGAGTGGGCTGAATGAGACTTTGAGTAATCTGGTTTAGTGAAAGGCTTCCAGGGCCTGGCAGAGGATTGGAGCTAGATGATCTTAAGGTGACTTCCAACTCAATATATTCTATGATTCTGTAATACAGGAGAAGATGGGCCTTTGGCCTTTGTCACTACTGACATTTCGATGAGATTTGGATATCTGAATTGCTTACTGAACTTATACTTCATTTGTCTAGATTCGCCCATCTGGGATGAATCAGGCTTCTCTGCTGAATGTGGTGCAACACAATCTTCTCTGATACTGACATGCTATATTATGGAATGGCCATGTCAAGGTAGAGGTCATGTTAAAATACAATCTAATAACTAGAAACATAATAACTCACATATCCTGGAAAATCTGGTTTAATATGGAATTCATCCAACATTAAAGACTTAGATTGTTCTGAAGATGAAACAGAATATTCCCAAATAATAAACACACTGAATAGTGTGATTATCTGTAAGGCAGAAAGCCTTCATTTACCCAGTTGTACTTCTAATTTGAGTTACTCTGATGATCTCTCATTCCCTTCAAAAGCCATGATGACTACACAAAATTTCAGTTCTTTTGGCAATTAAGAGAACTTAGTTCCATTATAACTGAGGCAGAACATAATTTTTTAAAAGTTAATTGCCTTTTATTCCAAATTTTAAAAATAATAAACAGTCACAAAAATATTATTATGCTTGTAAAGAAATCAAAATAATTATTTTTCCTCATCCAATGCTTCACAACTATACTGGAATCTTTTAGTCACTGTACCCTTGGATAGTGTTTGATAATATTCAAGATAATTCTTGTAGCATCATATCACTAGTCTGGCTGGTCTTCTAGTTAAGGAAACCATTTCCTCCCTTCACATTGGGATGTCCTGCAATGACCTCTTTCTACTTCTCTCAAGCCTAGCTCTGCACCATATCCGTCTTCCTTCGATGACTCACTTGTCCTCAGGCTCTGTGTGCTGCTGCCTCAAAGCTGAAATGTAGCCCCTGCAACAATTCCACAAGCTTTATTTGACCCAGATTAAGAGAGTTGCTGATTTGAAAGGCTAAATCAGAGACAAAACCTCAACCGATGTTTTAGGCTTCTATTCAATACTGCCAGAAAAAGAGATTCCTCATATTTTAGCCAAAAGACTCAGCAAACCTTGTGCCCAGCTTACATTGCTAAAGAGCCCTAATTTAACAGCTCCAGTTCACTCAATTCCCTGTTCTGATGGCACAGGATTTCAAATAGAAGAGGGGACTCCCTTTTAGGGGACTTCCTTTTTCCGTGCCCAGCCCAGGGACAGTAACTGAACAATGTTCCTCTGACTCTCTCTTCGGAGAGGCTACAGCAGACAGAATGTCCCAACACTTTTTCTTCCTGACTTCCTCATCAGGTCACTGGCCTGCCCAAACCTCCAAGTTTACCAAGGCTTGTCACACCTTCCAGATGAGATAGGTGTGACGAAGCAAGCAGCACTTAAAAATCAATCATTTTGAGAGACATCTCAGTTTTGCTCCCATTCATTTGTGGCAGGTTTTTTTATTGATACATGAGTCAAAGAATCAAATGTGCAACACAGAAAGTAAGCAGCTGTTGAGCACATTTGGGGGAGGGAGGGAGGAAGAAAGGAGAGAAAAGGATAGCAGAGAGAGGAATAATCTTAATTACAGAACAAGCCAAAAAAAAAAATAAAATCTATCAAATGAATATTATTTCCCACAGTAGAGTCAGCATCATGGGAAAAAGAGACTGATCCCTCATGAGAAATTGATGGCAACGTATCAAGAGACAAGATTAAGCCAAAAGGAAAGAGTCTCTTGTGGGCAAGAAAATTTGCAGGTGATAATTCTCAGCCAATAATTTAAGTAGGATGAACATGCTTTTCCTCCACACAGGAACAAGAAAATTCCCCTTCAGAATTTTGTACAAGCTTCATTCCTCAACAGAGCTGAAATTTGCTTGGTGCTTTCCAAGTGCTCTATGATCTGTCATACATTTAAATGCAACATTTTATCCTGTTTCAGTCCAAAAGCAGCAGACTCCAAGTCTCACAGGAAGGATCTGAGGATGCTGGTAGCAGTGATGTGGTGAAAGTTACTAAAAATTTAGGAAGTTTGGACAGAAATAAGAAAAGGACCTGAGAGATTTCCTCCCAGGAGAGAAGGAAAGGCCAGAAAACAACATAGTTAAAATAAAGCTTAGACCTTGATGAAAGAATAAATGTATAAAGGAACTCAAGTTAATGAGAAAGAATGAGCAGGAAGGAGAAGGATATTAAAAGAACCAATCTGCACAAGTACAACTGAAGTGTCAGTACTTTTCTGTTGGTTTCCAGTCTCTCTGTGACCAAGTTTAACTCTGAGCATCTTAAAATATGATAGTCTTGTTAGCCTAGACAATACATCAGCCTGACATCCCTGTGTTTGTTTTTATCTATATCATGTTTTGATAACTCGGTCTCTGGGGTACGATTCCTGATTACCACCAAATTGTTATAATCTGAAAAGGTTATTCAGCTGTAGCCTGCATGTAACAGCAGCAGCTATACTTCGCTGAGTATTCTGAGTCTTAATGAGTGTTCTTAATGAGCTTTCAAAAATCAAAACAAAGTAACTACCTCATTAGTACACAGAAAATAGGGAATCAGTATGTGTGTGGGTGATTGCTCATATGCATTAATTTAATCTGCCATTTCTCTATGTGTTCCTTTCAGTTCTATGATGAAGCGATTTCAAACGGACATTTAAGGTTACATCTGCAGCTACATTTTAAAACTACCAATCTAAAATTCTAAAGAGCCATGTCCATAATTTCCAAATTCAATTAAATATGAAAAATATTTATAGATAGTTATTGCTTCTACCATTATACTATGGCAAATTGAATCACCTGTTAGATATACTCCAGCTTATCAAAAGAATTAGAGTCCATCACTCAGAAATAGGGAAGTGAGAGACCTGCAGGCCTGGCAGTCCTAGCAATATTATGGTAAGATTGTTAATTTTCTTCTGGAATTTCTTATTATAATTACTACTATAAACCATTCTGTCTAAAGGTTTGTTGTGGGTTCCCCCCCCCCCCCGCCAAATCTTTGTATATATACTCTCAGTTCCATATTTACTTATTCACTTTTTTCTTTTCCTGCATTTCCTGCTGTGTACTTCCACCAAGAGACTTCAATATCAGGAATCATATTTTTCCATACTGTTATGCCGCAGATTCTTTCTTCTTCAGAATTTGCCTCAAATCCTCAACTCAAGATGGTAAATTTTAATACAAAACCCTCTTATAGACAACCCACCTACAAATTTTTTTCCAGCCTTTTCTCTGGTGCAGGGGCCTAAGCGTTTTTCCTGATTTAGCTCCAGGCTCAACAGCCACTCTTGGCTTTTCTTCTGCAGTTCATCAAAATGCCATAAGACTCCTGCCAACCTTTTTTCTGTACTGCTGGATGTGTTTGTTGCTGTACAGAAAATTTCTTGGTTATCCACGTCATCTGTGGTTGTTCTTATCTCACACAGATGCTTGGCCATTTTGTACAGAGGATATACAACTTGGGATCCTTCTAAGTCTTAGCCCAGAATGGATGAAACTGTTGGCAACACATCACACAGCTATATCTAAATGTGAACCTGAGAAAAAGAAACCATTTTTATTCTCAACACTGAAAAAAACAGGAGTGCAAACTTGAAGAGAACGTGTAGAGAGCTGAAAACATCTTCCACCCAGAGACCTGAGAAGTATGAGCTACTAGTGAGGCATTTTTCCAAGTACTAGCTAAACTAGTTAAAAATTTTGCAATGAGATATTTTATCAAGGAAAAATAAATATGTGGAAATTTATTAATTTCAAAGTAAGTTTTCTTCAGAAAGGCACTTGCAGAGCTAAAATCTATTTTGATATAGCTGAAGAATGGCTTTGACCTTTTTAGAAAAGGAACACTTCTATCTGCCATTCAACAGAACTCCTAGTATTTTAGTTTTAGACAACACAGAATTACCATTAAAATGGAAACAAAACATCTCATGTCACCTGAAAGGAGTTTCAGAGTCTGTTTCACTGAGAACACCAAAATGTATTGTTTTCATTAGACTTTGTGACAGATACGACCTTTTCCTAACTGTGGATTTGCTGATATAAACCAGGAACCCATATAATTCAAGTCTCTACTGTGCCAAAATACACTAATGAGGGAAGCTGCAAATATTAATGACCAATACTCCTATTCCAAGCATTAAGGTCCTCCCTTTGCTCTCCAGAGAATGCAAAAAGAAACAGACATCTAATGTTAATTTATCAAGCAATGGCAGATATTAGAAGGAAGGTTCCTAAGTACTTGCTACTCACTTGTATTCATTCCCAAAGCCCCATATAAGGGTAGCCACAGGTCAGACTGAAGACAGTAAAGTAACCCCATCACAGAACACATGAAACAACTCTGGCTCCCATAAGTTGCTGAAGCAAAATGCCATACCATTTACTTGTGTATATACAAAACAATTGTTTTACTTTCTCTTACATTTCTCTTACAGGGGGTCACTTTTGCAATATTTAAGATCTCTGAAGAATGCTGATTTACTTGAATTTAACTCCTAGAGCAGCAAAAGAGTAGTGAACTGAGTCTATGAAAAGGTGATGACTTCATGTCATCATTCTCAGTGATTTCTTCGTATTTGTTTTCAAGACTTCGTTTTACCAGAAACATTCCTGGAATTTAAGAGACAAGAATACTAGGCTGTGCATATCTACTCCAAATAAGGTAATTGTAAAAGACTTTTAGTGCAAAAAGAGCCTTGGCCTAAAGTAAAACATAAGTCAAATCTTGGTGAAAAATGTTCTTCCCTATTTTGCTGGTAGGAAGGAAAGAAGAAGGGTCAAAGGAATGGAAAATTCCCAAATGTAAAATACAGAATCCACCTAACAAAAGTATCTTTTAAAAGCTAAAAGTCTAAGAAAATCAGGAAGATACAGAGACATGTGCTTCTCAGTAAGAAGGAGCTTTGACTCCTGGCAAAGTGAAAGGAAGCCAGTATCCAAGAAGGGACAAAAGAAACAGCCAGGAAAAACTTCGGTGGAAAAGATAGAACTTGGAAAAAAAGCTTGTGGAACCAAACCGCTAGGGAACACTTGAGCATACAGAGGTAACTGAGACCAAAAATGGCCAAGAAATGATTAACTGTATTGCTCAGATCTGCTAGTTAAACCAAGCTTGTGCACAGTGTTGCAAAGTGATACTCCAAACAGCCTCACTAATGACTGTGCTGATGACAGCAGCACAAAACAAAGCCGTGCCAGACTTCTATACCTACACAGACTACTTCCTGCCTATTGCTATGTATTCCCTGGACTTTTGAAGAAAAGAGCATTTGCTTTACAAATTTGCTTTACAAAATGCTTCCTATCATTTTGCTTCCTATCATTTTGCTTTCCTATCATTTTGCTTCCTATCATTTGCTCTTGAAAGGATAAGAAGAATACTAATTCAGAGTGGGAGAGATGGGAAACAAGGCATATGTGTTTAAATCACTAGATGATTGGGGAGATGTTAATATTTATGGCCAAGCAGATCACAGTATCCTACTACTTATTCCTTATGCACTCTTATAAACATTCTTGTTTTGATTAGACAGCCTTTGCTTCTGAATTTTTTTTTACCACCTGCACAGCTAGATGATCAATTTTCTTCCTAAGTAAGACTGGAGGAATGGTGGGCACTGTGTACCACAAGGAGATACAAATTGCTCCATGTTATTCTGTGCTCCCCCTGACAGAGGCTGTGCCAACAGCTTTGACATCAGGTAGCTGCAAATTCTCAAAGAACAATGTCTGAACTAGTAAAATTCACCTGACACTGGGGCATCCTAATGTGCTCCAGTGTTTCACAGACTCTCAAAATAGGGTCAGCTTGTCTCCTGCTGGCCTGGAACACATGAAGGACATTCCTGTAACGAAATACATTAAGTGCATTATTAAGCTTTGGAGAACTACAGCTTGCTTTCCATGTCTGTCATGGGTCTGCTCTCATCACGGAAAAGGGAAGCAACTGCCCTTCTAGCCTGTTCTGAAGTAGGGCAGCAGCTGATGTTTTTACCCAGAAAAGAAATAAACACTAAAAACCAATCCTTATATGAGAGGATTGCAGATCAGGATGATACTGAAAACTGAAATGTGGGAATATAGCGATACGAATGCACTCCCAGAACTGCACAGTGAGGGGGAAGCAGGAAGTTGAACAGCTGCTTTGCTTTGAAACATATATTTATCTGATTTGTTAAACTTCACCGCTCCTTACTACCCTTTAGATGCTGTGGGGTTGTATGCAATAATGTCATTACCAGCTTCATGAATCTCATAACTTTCCTGAGATATGGACAGTGACGTTCTGAGAAAGGGTCTGCAGCTCTGCCTGAACTCTATTAACTCATGCACAGGGGTCAAACAATATAGTCTCAGGCAAAGTTTACCCAGTAACTGTTTCATCACAGTGGAAAAAAGGCTCAGAAAGTGACTGTAACAAAACCAAGCTGCAATTCTGCATTGAGAAGGACAGCAAAAGCCTTTTCTTCGGCCCCTTTAGAAAGCCAAATTCAATATCTGCAGCTTTAATTGCAGACCTCTGCACTATGACTGTTCCATGACAAAAGAACACTGCACCTAGAAGCCAGAAACCCCTCAAAACCACAACCACATTGAAGCAGGAACTTTCATTATTACATTCCCATACATACAAACAGGCCATGCCACTTCACATTAATCAGTTGAAATTAAAACAGAAGCCCATTTTTACCCACGAGCATCGGATGGGGTTATACTGATAATGAAAGTGTTCACAGTGATATTTGTAAGTGTGACTACTAAACGTTCACTTCTGAAAAGATGCTGTTTAAAGCAAAAAACAGTTTATGCTATTTCTTAAATGGGCAATATGAGAGACCATAATTTAAAACGATGCTTCGATGTCTGTGTTTACACATGTATTTTGTCAGGGTTTGTGCCTTTTTTAAATGAGCTCATGTGTTTACCTTTACAAATCTTGTTCCAAGAAAGTAACTTTCTTTGGGCATTTCCTTTTATGTACAGCTTCTAAATAAAGCAGTCCTCTGCCCTGCACATCCCTTGATTCTTATCAGATGCCTGAAAATGCCATGTACACTCTGCACTGGACTTTTCAGATAGGAAAGTACAAAATCTCTAATGATGACATTTTTTAAATCATAAGGATCAAATCTAGTCTTAGGAGAAGTGGAAAACACAAACAAATATCTTTATAATATCAGACTGACAAAGTATCTAAAATTGTTTCTGGACCATTTTACAGTGCAAAAAGAGACACTATCGACACAAGCAATGATGACATGAGAGAATAAACTTGCTAGTATCTACGATTAGAAATGCAGATTTCTACTTTTCTATGTTGCACCAGAAGATTGCATTTGTTCTTATTTCTTTCACTGTGGTCCTCCTAGGAGCATCAGGTTTGTATCACAGATTTATCTTTACCACTGAGTTTCAGTATGGACAATCTCCTTTACGCCACCATACCCTCTGGGTGCTGTCTCATTACCTAGAGCAGAAGGAACCTTTTGGGTGCACTACTAGTTGCATGCCTGACTATACCTGTGACCATTTGAGGACCGGTATTCTGGATATGATGGAAGGGAGAGAAATCAGTATAAGCATTAATGCCATATGGTGAGCCTGCTTATTTTCTCAAGTATTGGCCTCAGTATAAAGACAGAAAGGAACCAGGTAGTCTTTCAGTAGAAAACCTCAAGAGGCCTAAAATATATGGTCTATAAGATATATCATAATCTGTGATCATTATATAAATCAGAGTTATTTTTTTTGTTAACTCAGGAAAATAATTTAACCACGATGCACCTCAATTTGGCTTTATTAACTTAGGACTAATAAAATATACATAGGGACGGGACTCTGAAAGAAGATTAGTTGCTTGCAAGTTCCAAAGAAGCTTTAAAGGACACAAACCACCTAAGTGAAAAGTTTTGTTTTTGTGGATTTTGTCATAAATGTAGACCTCTTCAATTCAGAAAGATTTCATTTTTCTTTAATTTTTCCTCTAAACAGTAGTTTAATTTTCAATTTTTTATTGAAAACATAAGATTATGCTTTGTTGGCTGGAAGATACATTCCATCAATTTGTGAGATTTGTCATAGGTGGTTATAAATAGCCTGAACATATTCCCTGAAAAATACCAATTTTCAGTTACTTTGAGGCCAGGCAGAAGATTAAGTGTAATTTTACCAGCAACCTGTTAGAGTTTTTTTTAATTGATACTTGCACACCATTTTAATATATGGTAATGAGTGTGAAGGATAGCACATGAAAGCAAATGACTATTTTTCAAATTTTCTCTGCAGAATGCCAAGATTACCTGAAGTGTTCTTATTCATTTCTGATATATTAAAGTCAGTGAGCAATAGCCAGATACAGTTGAAGATGCATTATTAATAAGTTTCAGGGATTTTCCTGTGAAAGATGCATAACAAAAATCCTCGAACTGTCAGGAAGATAAATATCTTCAATTTAGAGTACCTTTCCTTTTTAGTTTCTTGCAAGGCTTTTACCAAAATATACATAGACATATTGTCTGTTATAATAAAAACACATTTAAAATTTAACTAGGCACTTAGTTGTGTAAATACACAACTACTAGCTTTTTCAAAGGAAACAGGAGCATAAATCCCCGTCGTAGTTTTAATCTTCAGATACCTTAAAGTGTACAAAGCATGGCCTAAAATTTTCTTATGCGGGTCCCCATGTTCAGACACTTCAAAAAATAATCCTTCAGTACTTAGCTAAAGCCAAATTTAGAAAACTTGCCCCACTGAGAAAATAAATCAACACGAAACATTAGTGTACTTGAGCAGCTTCGTATACCAGGCTCTATTGTTTAACCTTAAATGGCACTATCTTGGCAGACATGCCCACTCAGAATAAAATTTCTTGGACAAAGTGTAGCTAAACTAAGAAATGTAAAGTCAAGGAACACAGACTGTACATAGTAAGTCACACATTTCCATTGCTCAAACCTCCTTATCCTCATTTTCGGTCAACAAAATCCACAGCTATGTTTTAGTGCAAATGTCACCCTTTCTTTAAAAGTAGCAACTGAATCATCCTTATTACTTTATGAGTCATCTTTGGTTTCTACCTTGCAATTAGGTTGAGACAATTTTTGGTTTTCACTCTCTGCTTCCTTTAATTTTCTCATACTGAAATGATCAAAAAAGGGGAAAAAAAATAAAGGCTTTTTTACATCAGTGGCATATTTTAGGGAGACATTGTCTCTCAGCTTCATTATATTTACACATATTGCTTGAAGTCTAAATTGCTTTTGCAGGGTCATTTCTTCATTTTGGAAAGGCATACTAAGTTTCTTACTTACTGACACTTTGTTTTCTGAGAGTCTCCATATAATTAACTACTGCTTACAGTCTAAAAATCCCTAGATTTCTTTATGATGTGTCTTTCATCTTCTCATGTACTTCTCAAATACTCTCACCCAGTTCGAATGTACTGTATTGAATATTCTTCTGCTACTAGATCACATTATTTGCAAGATTTCATTGGGCCATTACTGACACATCCTTGTGGGTCTCTCTGAATCTCCATTCTTGTAGATCTACCTAGATTTCTCACTTTTGGCAGTTTACCACAATAACTTGTGCACAGTCTTTAGAGACAGCATCAGAAGAAGCCGCCATGCAATATCTATAGCTTGTTTACAACATACCTTCAATATACAGTCCTGTTGTGTGTACACACACTATCCCATTCTCAGAAAGAGACCATTGTTCTGCTTCCTGAATTTACTCCAATTTAACTGTGTTTTACAGAAGCCCTAAAGCCACATTCACTTCTCAGTCAACAGAAGAATCCACCTCCAAATCCACATTTCCAACTGTCGATTATGGCTTAATCTTGTGATACTGGATTTCCAAACACTGCCTAGTACACGGCCTTCATTTTAAGGAGCTGACCTCACCACAGAATACACTTATTTTGTTTTCCATGTTGTAGCATTAGCTCTTCACCCACTGGTAACGTCATACACATACACATATCATACAGCTTTCACTTTGCTCTTCAGGCTGTAATACATGAGTTGCTTTCAGGGCCAGGTTGCAGAATGAAAGTAGGAAATTTAACAAGAATGAATTTCATACATGCTGTTTCTAAGAATGCATTATCAAAAGGCATTATCAAAATGTAAGTCCAAATACCTAGGCAGTCCTTGTAAAAAAAGAGAGTAAGAATGATTCTATCATGCAAATTCTTTGAGTATTTTTTCCTTCTCAGTGCATTTTAAGCAGAAGGCAGCAGTGAAAAAAAATAAATTAATCCTGAGAGCACTAGAGTGATTTTGGAAGCTACTTCATAAGAAGTGAGGAAATCAAGCATAGATGAAGAAATGTGTAGAATTCCCAGAGTAACACAGTCCGTGACTTTAGCTGATGACACCACTCAACCCTGTTCAATGCATTTATGGTGATCAGCAAGACTTTGAACCCTCTATCTGCCAGGCAGCAAAACCTACCTTTGACAATCTTGAGGTCAAACTCTCAAAACGGGTATTGACAATCCACTCTGAGACCTGAGTTTAGCTCCTTTAAATGCTAAAACAGTTTTCCTACCAGTGCCCTTGCTTTTGTTGTAGTGTTTAGTACCAAGTAACCTCAGAAATCAGAACAGCCTTCTCAGACTAGTTTCTTCCAAGTCAAATGTGGGTACCCGCATTTTTCAGAGCTGTCTCAGTAATCGAAGAAGACAAATATGCTCTTCTTTCTCTCTGGCATATCTCTTTTACCTAAGGCATCAACCTCAGTTAGTGAGAGGGGATCCCATCTGGACCATGGAGAAAATGGAGAAGTTATAACTCATGTTCTTTCTTGAAGCTGACAAGAATAAAATGGCAAAAAAAAAAAAAAACAAAACAAAAAACCACAACAGTATCAACATTGTCACCGATAACAAAAAATATTTAAGATACATTTATATGTACATTTATACAAAATGTAATACCGAGAATCAATTCACAAGGACATACTTAATATAAAACTAAAATTAACTATCAGTTCTGCTAGACCATGGTTTCATTTCTTCAGGTGCCTTTGTTGCTAAATAAATACCACCTAAGATAGTTTTACACTTCAAGAGGACTCACAGGAAGCAGTAAGTATTGCACTGGAGCAAAATATTATACAGCTCTTTATTGCATCCTGTAGGTTGTGACCCTCCAAAGAATTTAATAAAAATAGTTTAAGACCTACTGCTAGCACAGGTCAAAGAAACACACTTTCCTAAATACTTAATGGTGAGGGCTGGAAGGGGTTACGAAACAAGAGGAACAACTAATGATTCAAATTATAATCACAGCCTGAAACATCACTGCTTGTGCTACCCTCGTCACACCACTCAGCAAATTTACTTCATTACTTCATTTCTATCAAATATCTTATTAGCTCACGACAGCTACATTTGATTTTCTTTATTGTTCCAGTTATTTGAGACTTGACAAAAATTTCAAATAACTTTAAAAGGATGGTTTAAATACATTTGTCAAACACCTTGACAAAAAATGCAAGGAAATACTCAAGAGAGTCCACCAGAGACTCAGCAAGATGAACTGTTTGAGCTCCAGTGAATGGACTACCCCTGTAGGAGGAAAAGTTGGGGGACTGGTCAGCCAGTGTTACTCAGCAACAATACAGGAGGCAAGAGGTACAAACTGAACACTGGGAGGGTGACAGAGCACAGGCACAGACAGCCCAGAAAAGCTGTGAACCCTATCTCCTTCCTTGGACATACTTGGAAATCCTCTGGACAGGGTCCTGGCTCTAGGGTGCCCTGCTTGCACAGGGTGACCTCCAGAGTTCCCTCCCAGTTTCAACCATTCAATGATGTACAAGCTTTTCCCAGTAGACATCACAGATGAGTCCTTTTCCCATGACAGCTCTCAGAGGAGCTGGGTCAAGGCTCTCCACTAGCATCAAAAAGGTTACCGGAGTTCCCCACCTGCACTGCCTCACTGCCCCAGTGCTAAGCCCTTGTGCTCACAGGCATCAGCCTCTCACCATGGAATCTGGCCTGAGCTTAAACCATCCTCACAAGGCCAGGAAAAGATAGACAGTGGCCTCTGAAGCAGGGGCTTTTCAGCTTTGCAGTATCTGCTGTCCTTCCCTGAACCCTGTGCCATCTCTGGGAAGAGTCTGTGATGGCACCATCCTCCTGCACTGCAGCATTTGGTCCAGAGCCCTGGCAGGCACACACATAGCAAGGATGTGGTCCTACACCAGGAGTGCTGCATCTGGGGAGAACAACGGCTAAGTAGGGCTGCAGGTCCCTCACAGTGGTTGTTCCAGAGCTGTGGGCATGAGAAAGTGCCGACAGCCCTGGCCAATTCTTCTGCCTTCCATTACCACCTCATGCAGGTAACCTGTGCTATCTTGAGTCATTCTGGCTACCTGTAGGGAGTGGAATGGCAAGGCAGGATGAAGACAGCCCTCAGGGCTGGTTGACGACTTTCCAGGAGGCCCTTACTTCCCATCTCACACTGCCCTCATGGGCTTTCTTTTTTTTTTTTTGCTCCTGGTGTCAGGAAAGGTCATGCAAGCACATTGCACTTCTCTTTTGGCAGAATATGGCCATGGGCACCAAGAAGGCTCAGGAGCAGAGTAGCTCTGTCGCCATCACAGTCAGCACCAACCAGGGACAGCAGACAGGGAGGTGGGACGCAGCAGCAAATGGCCTGTGCCTCATCTGCCCGGACAAGGTGGACATTCAGGCCATGTCTACAACTGCACCCACTGCTTCTGCTTCATCTGCATCCAGCAATGGAAAGCCTTGAGAGCTGCCTGCCCACTCCATTTCAGGCTTTTCACTGTGTCCTGCACATGGTCAGCACAATGACCACCAAGAGTAGGTGGTTGACTCACCTGCCAGCCGGCAGGGGACAGTGGCAGGGTGCAAGTGCACTGCAGAGTCCCACAGCAGCACTGGTGCCACCACCTGCACCAGGGGCCCACCAACACTGGCTCTGCAGTTGGGACAAAGGGGCCGGCATGAGGGACCAAGCTGTGTGGGACGACATAGCTCCAGGGCCCCCCAACTCTCCTGCCCAGCAGGTTGCAGCAGAGCCCCTCAGCTCTGCAGAAAAGGCCCTGGGGGATCCTGGGGAACACCCACCCACTTGAATATAACGAATCAACATGGCCTTGCTGTGACAGAGTCTCATAGATCCAAGCACCCACCATAGGAGGAGGGCAGGCTGAGACATCTGGAACTGTTCAGGCCAAAGAAGGCTCAGGAGGGAATGTCATCAAGATGTACAAAAACATGAGAGGTGCAAACGGGATGGAGGCAGGCTCTTTTCAGTGAAAGAACTAGAGGCAACGGGCTCAAGTAGAAACACAGCTGGTACATTCTGAACATCAGGAAACACTTCATTACTGTAAGGGTGACTGTGCACAAGCACAGAGGGCTCAGAAAGATTGTGAGTGCTATTCTGCTGAGGAGAACATTAGCCATCTAAGCACAAAAGCAATTATTATTGCAACAGCAGTACAGCAAGCTCTCTGAGACCCTTTGACAGTGAGAGAAGTAGCCTGACATTGAAAAAAATATTCCCACAAAACTTTCTGGTAGAACACAGTCAGAGCACAGACAGTGTCAAATATTTATGGATTAACTCATAGGCTTTAGAGGAGATTGCCTGATGTTATGAGGCATCCTTGCAGGATATTGACTTGCTGTATTGAGTTGTTTTCATGCCAAAGACATCTGGAAAGATCATGGTGCTCAGTAAAGTCCTCAGTTTGATTTGTATTTTATTATACAACAGATTCCAAATACCTGTAACTTTGAATGTAAACATATAAAGAATATTTTATTTACCTTCTACTGTACAAGAGATTTATCCCATGCACTTCTACCTTGAGATCCCCATTCCATTACACAGACAAAGAGTTAGACAAAGGATATATTGAGATTAATCTGAAAGTTAGAAATGCCAACATCTGTGCAATACACAAACATTCAATAAAAGAAGAAGAACGCAAGTAAAGAACAAACTAGGAAAGGCAGTGCTTACACTCCCCCATAGGTAAATA
>JAWMRA010000090.1:50708426-50722614 GCA_035584735.1 Pseudotriccus pelzelni | reverse complement strand
TGAAGCATGATTATCATTTTGAGGAATTTGGGGGGACATCCTAAACATTCCAAAATCTGCCACAGACCTTTTCTGCTCACAGTATCGAAAGCTTTTGTGAGATCAACAATTTTGAAATTATCAAACCAAATTTCAGGTCCAGTTCACTTCATGTAGTCTTGTCCTCAAGCATTAAGTTACAAGAGTTTTCTGTTTGTGCCCTGGTCACTTCTAACATTAAAAGCACAGGTAATAAGGATTTCTGTCATGTACCATACACGATGCAGAAGGATTAAAACCTAGCACAAAATACTTGGACTGTAAGGGTTCACTTCTAAAAATAACTTTTAGATTATAACATAACTATTTAAATAAAAGATCGTTTACAGCTAATTAAATTATAACCTTAGCAGTCAAAAATATAATTATTTTGATTAAGTGCTATAGTTAATTAAAATCTTAACTGCTGTGGAACAAATTTAGATTTACACTTGTTACTACAGAATTTTTACATAATGGCTCTGCAGCTTAGTTTTCCATTGCATTTAATTTTCAAAGACTTTAAAATTAACCAAAATAAATACATTCTTAGCCAATTTGAATTGTTAAGAAAAAGCATTAGCAAAAAATAGAGCTTTGTCAAAATCTGATTAAAATTATTTTCAGAGACTTTTGTGGTGGAAAAAAAATTAATGAAATTATTGAAAACAAAATTATTGAAATAAACTCACAGGATTTTTTTAAACTGATAAATCAAAACATTCAGCTATATATTTCTAACCTTGACTGACACAGGAAGCCTTTTTTCATTCACACTGCAATGATAAAGAACACTAGAGACCTCCTCTTCTGTTTTTTTTTTGTTTATTTTGTTTATTTGTTTGGGGGTTGTTTGTTTGTTTGGGTTTTTCTACTGAGTAGAGAAATCAGTGGGGATTTAACTTTGAAAAATAAGGAAACCTCTAAATTCTAAGCAAGTTCTTTGTGTGCTCACAAATTACCATGAAATTCCAGTTTATTCAAATTCAGATTAGCTTTCCACATAGCTAGAATAGATAGACAAACCACTCTTCAAACAAGCAAACTGTATTATGCATACACTCTCCAGTAAGAATCTTCAACCTGTGCTACTCCAAAAGCCTTGTCCTCGACTTTTTGCCTCACATTTATACGTACCAAAGTTCTGGTTCTCACTGATTCAGAAAGAGGTGGCAAATCCTTGTTAAGGCTAATTCTTGCCATCATTCTCACCAACAGCTGTAGTCTTTTTCGATTTTCTGGTGGCAGCAGGAGACAAGATATCTGAAGAGCTTCTACAGCCTTGCTGTGTTTTTGCAGCAGTCCTGGTTTATATGAGATCAAGAAGTAGGGCAACATTCCTCAGTTATATATTTCCATAACATTTAACACGACATTTCTATATCAAACTCCCCAAACTCCTTCCTTACTTATTCAAGACTGCCTTAGAACTTCAGTTCCCAAAGAGACTAGGAATATATTCCTAGATTTGGACTACTAGAACTGGGTGGCTTGTTTAAGTATTTAGATTTCCTTCTAATGCACTGGAAAATATTAGTAACCATAACCAATTCTAGATATTAGGATACATGAGAAACTACAATGTTTTGATTAATCCTTTGCCCTTTTACTACTCTCAGTTGTAAACATAACTGAGATGGTATGCACAGGTGTAGCAACCACATTAAAATGTTAAGTCTGTGGCAACAATCAGAGAAACATAATGTGCTTATGCATCAGTGACAGCTATGACAACTCTGACATGTCCCTCACACCTGTAGGGGTTAAACTGGTGTCTAACTCTGCTTATAGACTCTTGAGAAACACTCCTGTGAGCATGGTAGAGATATTTGAAGGCTGGACATGTACAGTGGAATCTGATAATAGTTTAGATCTAATCTAGAAAGAGGTCTCACCACCAAAATGTCATCCCATTTTGGGTTTACAAGGCTCTGCAAAGAAAGCATCTATCACAAATTTACCTAAACAGCACTAATATGAGAACAAAAGTCAGGAAGCAAAATACCTGCATGACCGACATCTAACAGTAAATTCTATTAAAAAAGGAAGAAAACAAATAGAGACTTTTTTTTCCCCATAGGGTTATAGAGGTTGGAAAAGATCTCTGAAGAATACATAGACATCTTCCCATGCTCAAAGTATGTTCATCTACAGCAAGATGCCTAGGACTACATCCTGCCAGGTTTTGAATGCCTTCAAAGATGGAGATTCCACAGTCTCTCTGGTCAACCACTTCCACTGCTTGACCACCTCCCAATTAAAATGCTATTTTCCTTTTTATAAATGAGGTTTCCTGTACTTCTGTTCCTGCCCATTGTCTCTTGCCCTGTCATTGGGTATCACTGATCTGGCTCCTTCTTCTTTACTCTTCCCATATCAATTTTTTACACACATTAATAAGATTCTCTTTGAGCCTTCTCCTCTCCAGCCTAAACAGACCCTGCTTTCAGCCTCTTCCTATATGGCACACATTCCAAGACTTAATTTGTGCAGTGTTTACTGGACTTGAGATGACCACTGCTGAAGAAATACCTCCCTCAACCTGCTGGCAGTGCTCTTAACGCAGTTGCGAATGCTACTGATATTCTTTGCTTCAAGGACACACTGCTGGCTCATGGTCACATTAGTTCCCACCAGGGCTTCCAAGGACTTCTCAGCAAAACTTCTTTCAAATCAGCCCGTCCCACCCCCAGCATTCACTGGTGTATGGACTTTTTCCTTCCCAGGAGAGAGATCAGCAATTCCCTTTAACTTTATAAAATTCCTGTTTACCCATTTCTCTAGTAAGTCAAAGTCCCTCTGCACAGCAATATAACCCTCTGCTACATTTAGCCATTTTTCCCAATTTTGCATTATTTGCATGCTTGGTTAGGGTACTCTGTCCTTGTTTACGACAGAATGTCCCATCATCCACGTCATTAATGAACTGTTAACCATTACCAGCCTGTTATTAGCCCTGGGGTACTCACCACTAAGGGACACCCAGCTGAACTTTGAGCCACTGATCACAACCCTCTGAGGTCAGCAACTCCACTAATTTCTGAGTTTACCTCACTACCCATTTTTCAGCCTGTACTTCCTGAGGTCGCCTATAAGGATGTGATGAAAGACAGCGTTGAAAGTTACTACTCTCAACATAAACAGTATCCTCCACTACTATCCCCTCATCGACCATTTTGGTCAATTCCACACTGCGAAAAGTGGAACTCTTATTAAAAAAGAAATATGCAGTAGTAAGTAGGGCAGCACTTATGTTCCAAGCAGACTGATAAAGCACTGTAGTTAATTTTCAAAGCAAAGCCTTTTCTAATTTCAAAGAAAATTTAAAAAGCATACTAGTGCATATGTTTAAAAGATATGATTCCATATTATCACCTCATTTTTTTATGAAAGAGACCACAAAATTAATTTTTGATTTTTTGAAACATTGCAACGTTTTCATTGATTACCAAATGCACATTGGTATGAAATCTTTCTCCTAATTTTACATCTGGGAAATTCAATTCCTAAAACCTGACAGATATAAAAAACAACAGAAAAGCAAACAGAAATAGAGTATGAAAGGAGAGGAATAATTTTAAAAAATATTATCAAGAATATTTGTTGTCTAAGAAAAAGAAGACAGAAATGGAACTATATTTGGAATGATGAAAGATTGCCAACTAACAAAGTATAAAAATACTAAATTCCAAAAAGAGAAGTGTTATTCTGAGTTCCTTTTTCATCACAACAGTTTACTAAAAGCAATGTTGTTCACACTAAAAGAAGCTCAAACAACTGACATGATACAAAGCATGTTCACTTTTCAACTCAGTTGTTTTTTTCTGAAATGCACCTATAAAATGCAACCAAATATTTTCCCTTTTACTGTCTTTCAGTAGACCATCTATAGAACCAGAATAGGTGAATTTAATATAGTGTGAACTATTGAAAAGTTATAGTTAATAATGAAACCACTGCTTCTTGGAAGCAGTAGACTAGTTATTGCAATTTCTACATTTAAGCAATGAAGGATTTCGATTTCCTTCAAATGTCATATTTCCAGGGTTAAAAACAGTGCTTATAGCCCTAATACTTTCTAATTTAGACTTCACTCAAGCAATATCTAAAAGCTTATGACAGTTTTTAAGACATTTAAGCATTTGTAAAAAAAGAAAAATCTGTTAAAATCCATCTGTTAGATGCTAAGCAATGAACAGGGGCATTTAAAAATTATAAAGACAAGCAATGGAAGACTTTTGAACTATTGTGATCAAAAGGATACAAAGAAAACCACCTTGTGTTATGAAATAAATTTAAATATTAAATATGTAGAATGGAAAGGACAAATCTCAAAGAATTCAGCTGTGATACTATTTAGTTGTGGTAAGTTAGCTCCAGGAAATTAATTCTAAAGAATATTTTATTCATTATATCCCAAACTACTTACCTAACACACTAACGAAAACATCAAAAAAATGAAATGTGAGAAGAGGTTCTTTCATCTGGTCAAAGTAGTCAACTATAGTTTTGAAAACATCTTTTTCAAAGCCTGCATATGTAGGCTGTTTCAAATCTGAGCAGCTGGGCCCTACAAAGAGGAAAAAAAAAAAAAAAAGAGGAGGAAAAAAAGAGAGAGAACAGTGATTTTAAGCCACCAACCAGATCAGTATTTTCTAATCCAATTCATGAAAATGTATCATTAGAGGAAAAAAAAGAAAACAAAAAAAAGAAGAAAATACTCATTCTTCAAAATAAGTGACATTTTATTGATCTATTGAATTGATCTATTCCCAACAGGTCTAGTGAGGACACATAGAGGAAGAAAAACATGAACAGAATAGTTAAACCTTTATATACTTCATCGAAATAAGCTGCACTGGAAGGAGAATACATGCTGTTTTCACAAAAAATAGTGAAGGTGAATATAAATAGGATTTAATAAAGTGGTAAAGGCACCGTCAATTCAATTGATTTTTACAGGGGCGGGCTGTTTGTGGGGTACTTTTCCCCCTCCTGAATTACTTACAATTTGCTAGACATTTCATTGCGGATAATATCCAGTGAGGTAGTTCTTCTGCATGGGGAAGAAACAGACAGAAATTAAAAGGAGGAAAAAAAATTTAGAAAAATATCTAACTGCAAGATAAAAGCACAGCTGAAAACACTATGACATGTTCCTCCTGTATAGTAAATGAACTGATTCCAAAGCCAGGGTATACCCTAATGTAGGATCTAACTTGAATTATATCTATACTTCAGTATCTTCAGTATTCCCTGTCAACCAGTTATGCATTCTGCTCTTGCAACTCAATCAGCAAAATGGATCATATCAAAAATCCTTAACCCATGTTAAAAAAAAAAAATCAAACTAATTCAAGCTACACCTTCACCAGTGCAATACAGTGAAGTGTTTACTCTGCACTGAAGATGATGAAAAGCACTTTTATATTCAGTTCTGTCATTCCTACAAGGCTGAAGTTAATACTTAGAGGTGCTCCAACTGTATTTTAAATGAACACATACACATTCTAAAGGATGTTTAATTCACAATCAAAACAGGTTTCAATATCATACTTTTCTACAAAACTTGTGATAACCATGGTGCCAATAACACTGTGATATGTCAGAGCAACAAAGATGCTTTATTTTCTCCCTTATGTTGAAAGTAGTTCTAAACATGATACTATCCTCAAAATACATTGACTGAAAACTCAGAATTTTTTAAGCATCTCTCAGTGTACATTTTGGCTCTCTCCCAATTTTTAATAATTTTTTTCTTCATGTAAACACTCCAGTTCAGGCAGTTGAAAGGGTAGGGTTGAGAAAGCTACCTTGAAGTGAATAAAATCCCTATCGTCATCAATGGTAAAAATTTGCTGCTGTTTCATCTTTGTTTCTCAACCCTAAAGCTGGAATATGTTTAAGAGAGTAATCATGAAATAAACACTGACTTTTAAAAATTATGTCAGAGGAGAACAATGGCCTTCTACTTTGTAAAAACTCTAGTACAGATGTGATCATACAAGTATAAAGACGCTACACGCTAGTATAAATTAGAACTAAGACTTTATACTAGGAAACTACAATATAAAAAATTTAAATGAAAACTTCTAAAATACTCACTTGATTTGTCTTCTAAAGTGACAATGCCTTGTTTGTTAACATTGTATACATTTTGAACTATATGTTTTGAATTCACAAGTCTTGCATCTAACACTTCATCCAGAGAATCCAAACCCAAGACCTTTTGTAACCTGTAAAAACACAAACACATCATCTAATCTGGAAAAAGTGAACATAAAGTGTTCGGATAGATACAATTCTGAAAAAAAAAAAAAAAAGGAGGCCTCCATTTCATAGAGAATATCTCTAGTTGAATGGCAGCCATAAGGATCATTGAATGCAACTCCTGCTTCTCACAGGACTACCTAGATTCATAGAATATCCTGAGCAAGAAGGAACCCACAAGCACTCCAACTCCTGGTTTGCATACCACAACCCCAAAAATCACACCATGTGCCTGAGAGCATTGTCCAAACACTTGAACTTTGTCAGGCTTGGTGCAGTGCAAACTTTTCTGGGGAGCCTGCTCCAGTGTCCAATCACCCTTTCAGCGAAGAAACATTTCCTAATGTGGAGTCTGAAGTTCCCTGACACAGCCTGATTTCATCTCCTTGTGTCCTACTGCTGGTCATCCAAGACCATCCACATTGCTGCCTCCCTTGAATTTGTAGACTGCAATAAGGTCACCCCCCCAGCCTGCTCGAAGTTTAACAAACCAAGTGACCTCAGCCTCTCCTCCTAAATTCTGCCCTCAGGACCTTCCACCATCTTAGATGCCCTCCTCTGGACATTCTCCGTGCATGCTGACTGTTTACCTAGAAGGATACTGCGAGAGGCAGTATCAAAATCTTTGCCAAAATCCAAAAAACCCCATATCTATCAGCTTCCCTTTGTCCCTTGGTTAAGGGTGACCTTGCCATAAAAGGAAATTGAATTGATTAAGCAGGACTTTTCCCTATTGAAACTGTGCTGGCTTTGATCAATGACTGCACTCTCAAGCATTTTTCATTAACTCCTTTTCCATAATTTTATCAGGCGCTGAAGTGAGACTGACAAGACTGTGACTACCAGGATCTTCATTCTTAGCCTTCTTAAAACTTGCAAAAATATTTGCCAGCTTCCAATCAGCTGGGACTTCTCTGGACTCCCAAGTCAGTTGAAAATAATGGAGAGAGATCACGGACATCATCCAGCTCTTTCAGTACTCTTGGATGAATTCCATTTGGCTCCATAAATTTAAGTGCATCCAGCTGAAGTATCAAGTTTCAAACACTTTCAGGGTCAACTATGAGTCTCCCATTTCTCCCAGTCATAGTCTTCCAACACAGAACTCTGAGGGTCCCAGGGGTCCATCATCAGACTTAGAGAGGCCATGACTTTTTGCTAGGCTAATACCATTGCTCTCTGGTCAAGCTGGCAGGGTTTCAGGACACTTCCACACAAAGTGCTGTGCCAACCGTGTTTGCTAGTGCTCCACAGGAGTCTCTGTGTGAAGGAGGAGCTTGGCCACCCTTGTCCCTGACCCTGTCACCGAGGTCCCGTCAGCCCCTACCAGAGGGTCTCTCCACTCCCCTGCAATCTCCTTGTTTGAGGAACCTGGAAGTGCACATGCACTGAAGAACATGCTGTCAATTGTGCTGTCACCAAAGCTACTTGCCTCAGCATCGAGTTCATTACATGCATATAATGTGCTAGGTTTACATTACAGTAATCATTAGTAAGACCTCAACTGTGCTGTAATATTAGCCAATGTATATTATTTTTTACCCCTGCATAAACTGTCTTAAACAATGACTTTAACTTTGCATGGGATATTCTTTTTGAACATAGTAAAGAACATCTGACTCTCAAAGCCTTCAGCACTCAAGTAGTTACTCCATTTATTTCATACCAAGTACTGTACTTGGTATTGAAAGGCTTCATAGTGTTGCATTCCTACATATGTGTAAATAGCAACAGGAGAAAAAAAAGAGGAAGACTGAGAGAAAAAAGTGATTAAATAAGAGAAAGCCCACACAACAGGACTAGCATAACACAACATGAAAAAGTCAAAAGGTACCAAGCACAATAAAGTTTTTTTGCGGACTCGATTTGCCAAATAACAAGTGGTAGAGAGTGGTATACTCTAGACACTATAGCTTTGAAGGCAGCGATGAAAAGTGACTGGGTGAAATTACAAGCATAACCAGAAAAGACAGGCAAGACTATTACCTAATATACAGTGTTACCACAACTTGACTCACAAGTATACTCACTGTGACAAAGTCATGGATTTCCATATCTCTTCTAGATTTGTTTGTGATAGCTCTCTGTGGAACACAAGTTTGCATGCCGGTACTTCCCCTATAGCTATACTGTGTCGCTTGTACCACATCTCAGAGTTCTGAAATCAAAAAAAACTCTGCTACTTAACTGGTGCCTTTTCAAATATTAAACAGTATAATACAATTGTGGTAGAGCATTTCAAGCATTCCTAAATTCCAATGAAGTCTTCAGGATGCAAGTGAGTGTTTGTGTTTCACAGGTGTGAAACATTTTTCTCAGTCACACACATCTTTTCTCAATTCCTTAACTAGTCCAAAGCTGAAAAATTACATGTATCAGAATAACCATTAAAGTTCAGGAGTCAATGGCCTTTAATCATGCGTTCAGGTCATCTCCATGATTAAAATTAGTTCATCTACCATTTTAAGATTATACATCTGCTTATGGAAAAGTTATTGGAGAATTATTAGATGAAATACCAAAGAATGAGAAACGATTCCTCCTTTTTCAGCATATACCAATCATAATTAAACATCAAGTTCATTAGCAGGTTTTATACATGAAGAAACTAAAAGCGAATAGCTACATCTGCAGACACTCCTCAGTCCACCATTACAACAGAATAAAGTAAAGCTGAGAATGCAGAAAACTACTATCCTTTACCCAACCTTCAATCCAAGCTTGACGCTTGAAGATTGTCATTAAGGTGTTAGTGGATGGGCATACAATACAGTTTGTACCAGCAACATACTTTTCAACACAAAACTCCTAGTCATTCAAATGTTCTTTGATTTGTATCAGAGAGCAGTGCTAGAGTCCATTAAAAGTATAACTTGTGATCGCAACCAAACCACAAAATACACTCCAGGAATGCACTTAATTACTCCAAGTGTTAATCATCTGTCATTCCATGACACTAGACTAGAGCTAGTTTGAAACAAATAGAACTCTGAAATTAAGAGTCTGGTCTGCCACATCAGTATTTCGTGACACAGACCCACGCTCATCAATCCACACACAGCCAGTAAGTGCTCAGATTGATGCTGGAGCAACTCAAGGTGCCACCATTTTCAGGTATCTGTTTTCTTCAGCATTTCAGTGAAAGATACACCTTATTATAAATGAGCCAGCAGAAAGGATCTTATACCTTTGCCTCAGTTACTTACAGTCCACCGTATTAATCCTAACTGCCAATGAAAGAGAATTTGAGCTATGCCAGACTGCATGCTGTTGCATCTGAGTCAGATGTACAGAGGCAGTCTTTTCCTAACTCTTATCAGGCCAGGATGCTTGGATGGAAATCTAGAGCAAACAGGTAGAAGCTGCAGCATGTTAAAACTTCAGCAGAAACTTGCTCAGTAATGAAAATACTCTATTCTCTTGACTAGTCTTTGGCACACTCTTTTCTTCTATCCTAATCTTCTACCTAGTATTGAAGTTCTCAGGACCATGTTTTTCCACTTCATAAACCTGCTGTACATAAAAAGTGCACTTGATTGGCACACAATTAATTGGATTGCAAATATGAAATAACCATTCATTCAGAAACTTTAGATGTCCAGCAAAATGGTAGGAGCCACTTTTCCAAACAGACTATGGATCACCAAGAAATCGAAGGCCAGTGCCCTGCACTGAAAGGCAGTAATAAAAAGGCAAAAAATATCAAAGAAGTCCCAAGAGTTCACAAAATATGAGAACACACACATACACGATACACTGGATGAAGGACTTAGAATATACATAACTCCAGAAGCCTAGGCTTTTACCATGTCCAGGTGGTAAGAGTTGATAAAATTTTTAAAATAAAAGTATTTAGCATTTCATTTTTTAACCAAGTATTTTGTGCCACAACAAAGAGGTCATTAGTTCAGCTTTGCTTTCCAAATATGCTTATGTCTGGGGAAGTAAAAACTAGGTGTTTTACCACTGAGACGGATTTCACTGGGATGTATTCTTGAGAAGCGCCAGCCTTCGGTTCATTCCAGTCTGGAAATTTAATTATTTCCTTTCCACATGTAGGTTTCTTTGGATATGACTTCAGTGGTGAGGAAGGAGGAAATCTACAATTAGAGAATATTTTTAAAGCCTCTGAACACCAACCTAATCCATATTTACCAATGCAAAGCTGTAGTAGGCCTTCACATGCAAAAATACAACAAATGCTTTGTACATTCAGTGTTCCCTGGACACTGGTGTTAAGTGCTATGTACGACACAGTGAAGTGTCTTGTTTAGCCTCCAGCTGCTGCTCCTGAACAGTTCAGGTCCTTTGTACTGCCCATGACATGGCTAAGCCTTGGGTGAATGTCTAATATTCCAGTGCATCTCATATCACTAACTGCCAACGCACAGACAGCTGACTCAGATCATCACTAGAAGACGTTGATTCTACTGGAAAACCTGTGGATTTAATTAAAGTGCATGCAAGTGACCACACAAAATTGTAATCAACATTACCATGTTCTTCTGTGTTTACATGCTTCCTGTGCGAAGACCATAACCTGTAGCTCTTCCCTGGAGTCTTTTTCCATCTGTTGTGCAGGTAACTAGTTCACTTTTCAAGGCATTTCAAGAAGTGCCTTGAAGAAATTAGCAGAAATAAGCCCTAAACCGGCCCTTGTAGAAAACAAGGAAAACAAACTATCCAGCTTGATCAGAATCAAATTACTGCTCAGCCATGTACAAAGGAATTAATGACAGCACATCACAAAGTCAAATCAGTTAGGTGGCAACACATCTTCAGACTGTTCCAGACCTGATCTTACTTACTTTTACTCCTAGGTCTTAGACGCTGAGATTCATGATTCTTCAAGAAATTCCTTAAACCTCACTCACTCTTTTAATCAGAATGTAAAAGACAGTTATGTCTGTGATTTTGCAACAAGAGCTTGTACGCTGCTGGACAGCATGCATATGTATCCTACCAGAAAGATACACTCAAGAAATCCTCAGGTTTCTCCATCCTCTCATGCAGTTTCAGTAAGTTTTTAATTTAGTTCTGTACTGCAGTGTTGTTAGTCCAGTAGTGTTACTCTGCATGGGTTAAACGGTTTTGATCATGCATACTGAGACCATTTGGCATCTTCTTTCTTCAACAGAGTACACGCAACACGGAGAGATACTATTTCCATCAGACAAACCCTGAGAAGTAGCAGCAAACACCTCTTACTAATCCTGCAAGATTTACTCTGCCTTTTGAAAGTAAACCAGATTAGATGGCAGATCTTCAGCTATTGACTGATCTCAACCATTTTTCAGATACTATTTCTTAGAGTTTGATGTTAACCATCTGCAAGACTATTTCCTTTGCCTTACACTATTTTCAGCAGTTCCCTGTTTCATATCCATTTCTTCACAATTTTTAATTTTGTGGCACTTGCTGCCCTCATTCACGAACAACCAGTTTGTGAATGAGTTCTTACAAGCAGGAAAAGGAGGTGCACATTCCCCTTTTTCAGACAGCATTACAGCAAGGTCTAGATGAAGACAAGTTTTTGGATGAACAATGAAACTCCCCTGATTTTATGATGAAAACATTAATGTTACTCAAACCTAGGAGCTGAGGAGCATTCCAAGCTTGACACATCAAGATCAGAATGGTTTATAGTCAGCAACACTGTTTTAGGACTCTGTACAAAGAGGAAATAGAGATACTTCGTGTCCAGAACAGAGGACAGAGAATAAGGTCAACCAATATTGGTCCCAATGGTATAACAAGTATTAGAGCTGAATTCCAAAAGTTTGCTATCAATGCAAGAGTACTAACCCTTTTGCTTTTAATAGAATTGCTGCAATTAAAAAAAAAATTTAAAGCCTGACAGTTTCCATTCCTTGAACTTCTCATTCATTATTGTAAACTAAACTGAGACAGTAGGTCAGAACACACAGACACATAGTTTTTTATATTTTCATAAGTCACGTTAGAGCTCACCTTCCTATTTAATACTTGCCAAATACTCTCAGGCAAATCAACATTTAGCAACATCTCTTTTGCACAATCCACAAAGTGAAGAAGAGCAGACAGCCACACTTACGTGTGAAGGCAATGTATGACAACTGTGCACCAGTGTACAGTCACAGCATATTAACACATAAATTTACAGAAAAGGCATATGGCATGTCTGTATTTCCAGAGTAAGCACTGTCAGTGGAACGGACTTGTACCACAACTTGTATCAACACAGTGAAGATAAAAAGATAGTATTTTCAACATAACATTAGGAAAGCCCACCAGAGGGAGCTGCCAGACATGAAATGCATGAGTAAAATGGTCTTGAAAACCAGTGCTTAGCTCCATAAATAGGAAAAAATAGTATGCTTTGATACTTAAAGCCATGCGTAAAATACATAGCTTATTTATGCACTAAGCCCAGTGGGAGAAAAGCTGGCTCCAGTTCAAGATGCATGAAAGGCAGTTTTAGTTTAAAAAAAGTTCAATTAATCAGCTATCTTTTCAACGAGAGGTGGAAAAAGAACATCAAAACAAAACACATAACAAAAGAGCTCTCTTATCCAATAGCAGGTCATTAGGCAGAGCACACAAAATAAAAAAAACCAGAAATATTTCACCCAACCAACTTCTACAGCCTGCAGCTCAGGAAAGTCATGCCTGAAAATACAAATGAATAAAGAAACAAAATAATTCGAATGTGTCAGGATGCTAATATAAAACAAACAAAAAAAAAATTCCACAGCCTTATGAACATGGCAAACCCAAACCAAAGAGACATACCGTAATACCAGCAGTCACCAAAACCCATATTAAATCTTTTGACAAGAGTCCATGTCCAGAAAGAAAGGAGACACCAGCAAAAAAAACCAAAACTGTACAGGTAGTGCTCTCATTTAGAATAGGCATGTCAGGACTGGGCTGTGCATGTACCAAACCAACAACACACCCAGCTGTGTTGCTGCATGTGCTGCAGCAGAACTTAACTCCTTTTCTGACTTGGTTCTAACAGGTAAAAAGTCCACTCAATACCACCCCTTTATATTTAACCTTATTAAGGTCAAAGACCTAAGGTCCTCTGCAGCTCTTCTTGTCTTCCATGCCTGTTTCCCAACCTGAACTAGTAAATGACTAGGTAAACTGTCACAGTGTCTTGCCCTTTCATAGCAGCCATAAGCAGGTAGCCAAAGAATTTAAGAACAAGCACACATGATACTTCCTCAGCATCCTTTCCCAGCCTTCAGTTACATTCAGCTCACAGACTGCAGAGCCTGTGTTTTGAGATACTTAGCTAGGGATTTTCTTGGGTGAAATTCTCAACGTATCTTCAGATACAAGACCTTTGATACATGTGTCCTTCACACTTGAGTCACAAATCCTAAAATTTAACACAAATCTGATCCAATCTGACCGTAAATAGCTGAAGTGACCCAAGCTTAACATAAACTACAGTACTTCCAGAAGAAAGTACCTCGACCCGAGCTTGCTTATAACCATAGAAAAAAATTACAGCATACAAACCTCTTACTTTTTAAGTATTCCAATAAATAAATAAATAAATAAATAAATAATAAGATTAGGAGAGTAATGAACAACTGCACTTACAGCATAGGCATACAGACCAGACAGTAAAGTTTAGGTTCAGTCTACATACAAACTAAAGCAAAAGAGCAATAGAGCAAACTGCAAAATAAACTTCATACATAGCAAGCACGAATTCAGTATAACTTATTTTCCCAAGGAGGTTATCATGAAAACACTATCTAAAAATTAATATGTAAAATTTAAGTATGCAATAAAAGCTATAACAAGTGTAGGCTTATTGCTAAGTTATTTTCCCTATTGCTTTGCATGAAGATAACTCCCATTTCCTAAAAAAGAAGATTCACCACGCTAAAAGTTACGAATCTGT
>JAWMRA010000090.1:50670453-50680713 GCA_035584735.1 Pseudotriccus pelzelni | reverse complement strand
ACCACACTATTCACTTGCAATATACCTGAATCTAAGTCATTTTCACATGTACAGAAGGAAACACTGCCAACTGCTACTTCTCTGAACAGACTAGTCATATCCATGCTGCCCATCTCCATCTAATCATGCCACACGGTAAACAAATACTGCAGTATTTACTTAACAGAATAAGTGAGTATATCTGATCAATAATCCTGATAATCTTGGTGCTTCAGCCAATACCTTTTCAAGAAAAACAATACTAAAAAATTTGCCAGAATGAAACAACTAAAAATATTAGCTGTGAAATCTTAAAAAAAAGATACATTTGATAAATACTGTATCTCAAAACTTAAAGAAAAAGAATTCCTATACCCCAATGCCCACCAAAAAAAGAAAAAAAAATCTTTTCTCCTCCACCAGTGACAAAATGTCTAAATGAAGAATTTTATCCTTCCCAGTCACCTTACAGTCTCCTCTAGTACATATAAAACAAATTTAGCTTCAGCTATTGGAAGCAATTGCCAGGCACATCAATTTTTAACAAATCATGCAAAACCAAATTAAGGAAAAAAAATCTACTTGCCACCTCAACTAACATTCCTGAAAGAAAGAACACAGTGAACCATTCCCATACTCTAAGCCTACAGAGAACCACTGAATCAGGTTTTTGTGACTTTGCTTTAAGTCATTTCAGGACTGATGATACAATGCAAATCATTTCCAAATCAACAAACTGATCTTTGTGAGTCAGACTGCAGCAAGAGTCGTCCTCTTCTTTTGTTAGAAAACAAAGAATAAAAGGAATATAGTAAGCTATTATTTTTATCTGAGGCATAGCCATAAACCCTGAATGCCATCACTAGGATAGGAGCATTCTCACTGGGGTAGGAGCACTCGCTCAAATTCCAGTACATGAGATGCCTGTTGAAACTTAGCAGCTTTTTGCACTCTATATGCTATGTCTTTGCACAAGGTTTTGCAGTACACCATACAAAGTTACACTCACATTCACACAGTCAGTGAGGCACTGCTTTAAAGACTTTGAATAGAGGCTCCAGGCACGGGGCCCAATGTGCAAGGCACCGTATCAATATAAAAGATAATCCAAACTACAAAGAATTCACAATACAATTAAATGCAGGCAGACAGCATGGAGGAATTCATAAAGCTGCTACAAGCAGTTTCTCTTGATCATAGCCTGCTCAAGTAGAGCAAGTCTTGCTGTTTACAGGGTAAGTTTGCAATTATAAGAGCACTTTTAATAGTAGCAATGTAATTTTAATCAACCTCTCTCCTCATTACTCATATCTGCTCCTGTGTCACCCTTGACTCCTGCTGGAGCAACCATTTTTCTGGCTGCATAATAAAACAGATTGGGAAACAGACTCACGGTGAGAGAGGCAGCCTCACAGAAATGCTAAGGGTATTTTTTAACTTAGACAAGTTCTTCAGTGCTTTTCAGCAGCAGCCTTCACCAAGGCTTATGTCAACACAAAAGAAAAGTGACACAAAAAGCACGTGAAAAAAAAAAAAAAAAAGCATGTGGAATACAAGGAATGCCAGTGAAATTAAATCATCAGGCTAAGCTGGTATCACAGGAGATAAGAGTCAATGTTCACAGCTTTTACCATGACAAGTAATACAGCCCTGGCACAGTTAAAAGGGTCAATCTGAATACCATTGCTCCTAGCAAATAACTCGATTCAGAGTTTACTGATACCTGTTTTTGTCTTCCTTGTGATATCTGTGCCTCTCCACAGGTGAAACTAAGAGTTTGCTTTGAGCTGGATAGGCTTTACAAGAAGTTTTTAAGAGACTATATTTGTGTTCTACCTCAGGATTTTGAAGTTAAATGCTACTGAAATCCAGTTCCTCAGATTCTCATCCAGACCCAAGAGAAAAAGACACTTAAATCTATGATGCTGTAAGCTGAGTATTCTCGCATCACTCAATTAATGAACTACTCAAAGGTCTTTTCTAGTCAACATCTTCAGTGATAAACTGCTGTGTGTAATCATCATAAGCAGATAGAGCAAAAATAGCGAAGTACATGCAGAAGAAGAAAGACAAATATCAACAGACATATTGAAAGCATTTTACTATATGAATTCATTAAAAAGAGAAAAAAAAAAGCCTACTCAGTATTTCCATGTCAATTCTCAGCATTAAACACTGAAACCAAAGACAAGTAAAGAAAAGAGACACTTGAGTTGTTCTGGTAAACTTCAGTGTAAACGTATGTATTTAACTTCTGCTGAATTTTTTTTTTTATTTCAACTAAGTAGCATATATATTGAAAAAACTTAACTGCTACATTACTTGTGACTTCACAAAACTTTTAGCAAATTGAACATGTCACAACAGGCTACAGAAACTAAAACTATTGCATGGCCCTTTAGCTTTCATGTTCTTACCTTTTAAAGGAATCTTTCAAAAGAAACTGTTAAAAAAAAGTACAATCAGGCTTAGAAAATTATTTGCTTGTTAACGCTTTGTCTTCTTTCTAATAATCTATAATATTTTTAAGGGGCAAAAAGTTTAATTTTCACCATTTAGGCTGCATTTGCCCTCTAGATGCAGCACTAAGCCTAGGTACTGGAGGGAGTTTGTCCCTGGGAAAGCATGTGGAACTTGCTCCCTAGCATAGTACAACAATGCAGAGTAACTACCCAACTTTTAAATAACATGTGAAGCAATTTTAAATGTGCAGAAAGATCCTAAAATTAAACCTAAGACAACCCTGAAGCTTTTGTGGCATGTTTTAAATCTATTTTATGGACACAATTATTCTTAAAGTTGTAACAGCCTCTGTTCTAGTTTCCTAGTGCTTAGCTCCCATCCCTTTCCACACTGAGGCAGAAGCACAGACCAACTTCTTCCTAAATATTTGGAAAGGCCTACCAAAACTGTGTTTGGAGCATCCATAAATTACAGCTGAGAAAAACATAATCAAATCTGCCAGTTCTTGAACTTGATATGTACTTGGGCAATAAACAGAAACTGATGAAAGTACTGCACCTGTGTGTCCTGCCTGCTGTGATGTCAGGAAAGGAAACCAGAACAGTGAAGATCTGCAGTGAGAGACAGAGGAATAGTGAAAGGAGTATTTCTTCCTTTCCAGCCACTGAAGCTTTCAGAAATAAGTTTCAGACATCCTTTAGCCTGAAGTGAATATGAGTGTTAGGCCATAATATTATTTTTATAAGGTATGCTCTGCCACTGAAGATGATAAGACCCCACCTATTCATACTTTCCTATATACTACAGCTCTACATATCAACTTTGATCCACTTCAGAGTGAACCAGCTTAGCTTAATCCACAGTCAGGAGCTAAACCATCTCATTTCAGCTGAGGCAGACCAGGGAGCTCACACCAGCCTTCACTAGGAGAATTACTGGGCAGCAACCTCTCACAGCCATGCTGAGACAGAGTCATCAGGCAGGGAGAGATGCCACATGAAGTCTGCCAAGTTAGATCCAGAATACGACAAAGATGATTTCACAAGCAGCTAATGAAGATCCAGGAAGAGATCCTGGCTCCCTTCCACCTCCTGCCCTTGAACACAGCACAGAGGTGACTTTCTTCACTTTCCCATTTTCCTCACCCCACACGCACCTCCCATGCCCATCTCCTGCACTGCTTGGCCCTCTGCCTTGCTCCCCATTTCCCTATACGTCCAGAAATCTGTGTGTTAAGCAACCAGACAGGGGCAGGCCAGAGAACGAGACAAGACAAGCACTAAACCAGATGCACTAGTAGAAGGAGCTTCAAGAGGAAGAGCAGGAGTCTAAGGTAGGGAAAAATAAACAGTTTCCCAGTTTACAGCAGCAGAGGGAAACAAAGCCAGGAAGGGTACAGCACGGCAAGGAGAGCATACTCGGCAAAACCATCAAGTCAAGTCAGGATATAGAAACGTACCTGATTAATTCTTTTACTGGAATGCAATTAGTTCATAGGTATTTCATGGTATTTGGTGAGCTTCATAATTAGTTAAATCTTACTTGGCATGCATTACTTGACTAATGCCGTGGCATCTTTCCCAACACATTCCATGAATATTGCTTCCTGTACCATAACCTGTCTCACTCTACCAGTAAATAAATACTATTCAATAGAAAGATAGTTACACATTATAATGAAGTACCATGAATTTGCATTATTCCCCACACTTGCAACAGAGGTGCTGCCTAGGAAGACTTCCACAGAATAAAAGTATGGCCTGAGTTGGAAGAGACCTTGAAGACCATCTAGACCATCTGCCAATCGCCCTGGCATAGGCAGGGACACCTTTCACAAGAACAGCTTGTTCAGAGCTCCATCCAACCTGGCCTTGAACACTTCCAGGGATGGGGCATCCAGAACCTCTCTGAGCAACTTGTGCCAGTGCCTCACTTGAAGCCTATGCTTATCTAGGTTTTCAAATCCTAGGCCTTTATACACTTTCTTCAAGCAAACACATAAGTACAAGTGCTCCCATTCATCAGTGAAGCATTTTCAGGGTACGTCCACACTGCCTAATGCCACGTCGATACACCACAACTCTACCTCTACCTGAGGCAGCTCCAAGCAGCCTGAATGCGTCCTGGGAGGCACCCAAAGCTTTGAGAAGCAGAATAAATCAGGCAGTACACTGTTCCCAGGCTGCTCCCAACAACCAGAAAAACTTGTTCAAACTTCTCCCACATGGCAATGTGCAATACAGACTTACACATGGATCTGGGAAGAAGTGAATTAGAATGAAGTAAGGAAGAGAGTGTCCATATGTGGCTGTAAGTTTTCTGGTTTGTCTGAACAGCTTCAGTTAACATATTTTGCTTTCCTGTAAAAGCAAAGAAATCATGAAGAGCTGGTCTGCAGCTTCACTATGCCTTTTCAAGCATCACACAATTCTATCTTGGCAGCAGCAATGCCCAAAACCCAAACAAAGTTTCAACTCACTTAAAACATATTTACAAATTCAGTATCAACATACATACAATTCTCAAACAACATACATGACATCTACAGTTGCAGAGGACAAGTCTAAGAGACTGGTCCAACGCAGCCTCACCAACTACACAAGATGGCATTGACATGCTTCCTCAGCTCATGGCCTCACTGGCAATGCGGCTGGTCCTCAAGAATGGACCTGCTACAGGTGGCAGCAAAGGTGACCTGTCTCCAAAGAGGAGGAAGGCAGCAAACCAGACAGCCACCCTTGCGACTTGCCAGACAACCCCTGGCTAGACATTGCCCCTCCAGCCCTACATTTTAATATCACCATGGACCACACCTCTGCCTTGGCTGTCTCCAGCTTTCACCCTTGGAGAGAAAGAAGCCTCCATTTCCTGATGCCTGGGACCACTCTTCTCTCTGAGAGCAAAGGGTGGGGGAGTAAAAAGGCATTTTTCAACAATAAAGTCCGTGATGAAGTGAGGCCATGCACATGCCATAAAGCAACTTGTTCTTCACAACAGGAAGATGAGCTCAGCGCATGTAAGGCGCAGCCAGAGGGCCTTGAGAGACAGGAACCATGAGGTGCGGTGCACAGCCAGAGGGTTTAGGGGAAAAGCACCGCGGGGTGCCAGACACAGTCAGGGGGTTTAGGGAAACAGACACCGTGGGGTGTTGGGCACGGACAGAAAGCTTGGAGGCCAGGCACTGCAGGGTGTGAGGTACAGTCAGTGGGGTTGGGGGGACACGCACCACAGGGCACTGCCTCAGGATCTGGAGCTAGGGCAGAGGAGTGTGCAGACAGGGACGGGAACCGGGGATGTTGGTGCAGTCAGAAGACGAAGGTGCGGAGGAAAGAAGCTCAGCGCGGCACAGCCGGGGGTCTGCAGGAGGGGCAAGAGGAACGCGGGCGCAATCACGGAGTTTGAAAGGAAGGTGGGAAGGACGCACCCCGAGCCCGAGCCCCATCCCCATCCCCATCCCCATCCCGTCCCGTCCGGCCCTTCCCAAGAGCGCCCCACCGCCCCGCGCCTCCCCCTGTGCCGTCCCGCGCTGCCGCTTCCCGCTCCCGCTTCCCGCTCCCGCCGGGTGCACTCACGCGGCAGCCGCGCGACTGCACCTATCCCCGCACTGCCGGGCGCCAACTGCGGGGCAGCTCCCGGCGAGAGACTGGGAAGCGAGGGCGGGGGCGGGACGGACCGCCCCGAACCGCCCCGCACCGCACACCGGACTGCCCCCCGTTCTGCGCGCACCGCCCCCGACCTGCCCTCCGGGCTGCCCCGCACCGCCCCCGCACAGCTCGCACACCGACCGCGCCGGGACAGGCTCCGGAGACACTGAGTCGCCGGCCCCGGCTCTGCTGTCCTGCCACCTCCCGAGAGGGCCGGTCGGGGCTCGGAACCGCCGGGACACCACAGCCAGCAGCGAGTGGCGGAAGGCCCGTATCCCTCCTGCCCCGCGGGATGCCCCTGCCCCCGGGACCGGGAACGTCCTCTCCTGCCTCCGGGTGTCAGGGCTAAGAGTTACAGACCTTCGTGAGTAAGTCCAGAGAAGGCCTCGAGGATGATCCGAGGGCTGGAACACCTCTCTATCAGAAAAGGCTGAGAAAGTTTGGGCTGTTAAGCCTGGAGAAGAGAAGGCTTCAGGGAGACCCTATAGCGCATCTCAGTGCCTAAAGGGGGCTACAGGAAAGAACGGGGAGGGGCATACGACAAAGGGGAATGGCTTTAAAATGAAAGACAGAAGGTTTAGATTAGATATCAAGAAGAAATTCTCTACTGTGAGGGTGGTGAGGCACTGGCACAGGTTGCCCAGAGAAGTTATGGATGCCCCATCCCTGGAAGTGTTGAAGGCCAGGTTGGATGGAGCTTTGAGCAACCTGGTTGGTGGATATGTCCACAGCTGGGTGATTGAAACTAGGTGGCCTTTGAGGTCCCTTCCTACCTAAGCCATTCTGTGATCCTATGACTAGGGAAAAGACAACTTTTTTTACCTGCTGAAATACCCACTGCTGCAGTGTTCAGGGGTTCCTCCAGATGACCCTAGATCTCGATCTCACTAGTGCTTTTTGCCAGCATGCAGGAATGCAAACTGCAGTGTGGCATCTTGACAGTGCTCTGGGATTGGTGGCAACTAAATGTCGCTCTAGGCAACACCAGGAAAATTTAGTAATTCCTTGTTTAAAAACAAAGCACAACTGGTCAGCTTTGGCTCAATGCTTTAAGGCACACTCCCACCCCAAAAAGACAGCAGTACTCCTCTCTTAGAAGATGTTTAGGATGAGGGTGACAGTTCCCAGTGACTCCCATCTAGAGAAGTATGGGGCACAAAGAAAGGTGATTGGGAATTCCTAGTGTAAAAACAGGTGCTACATTTAGTCCACAGAAGGCTAGAAATTACATCTTTTTGAGATGGTTAGCATGGAGATGATAGCTCCAGTCAAAAGAATTGGCAAAAACAAGCAGTAGGGAGAGGATATGAAGGCAAATTGAAGAAAAGCAAACTCATTTGATGATGTACACAGATACACAAGATGAAAGAACTGTGAGCTGATGCTGTGAAATGAACACATGATTGATGTGGAGGGGCAGAAAGGGTCTCTGAGCTGGAGGACAGCAACAAGATCAGACCTGAAGTTTGAGATTACAAGAGGCATAATCAGCACAGAAAACTTGTTACAAGGATGGAAACATTATGAGAAGCTGACAGACAGACAGACAGATGGTGGGGTGTGGAAACATAGCGTGTAACAGGAAACCTGCAGAACCTCCATTATCTCTGAGCAATTGATGAGGGTGGGGATTAGGAAGAGGACCTTGTCCTTTGGGATTTGTTTCATGCTTCTATTGGAATTGCTAGGATTATGACAGGTGAAGAAATCCTGGGGGTTTTGAAAGAGCATCTTAATGAGATCATGGGGTTTGGCCAAAAGGGATATGTCAAAATATGATAAACCATTGAGCAATACTGTATGTCTCACCTAGGAGGGGAAAATCACTTAAAAAAAAAAAAAAATCAAACCATCCCCTTCTCCATTCAGCTTTTGGAAGAGAACATTTTCTTTTAATTATTAGTTCAAAACCATTTTTTTCCAAAACATTAGCCAAGAAAAATTACAAACAGACCTTAGGAACCAGCACATTAGAACCAGCTCAGGCAGAGTCCCTGTGAGCCTTAAGAATAATAAGTCATGCATAGGGATGTGGCTCAGCCAGCAACTAATATTTCTCATATGTTGCAAAATCTATTTTGCCATGCCTGATAGAGCTGCCTTGGCTGAGACAAAATGGGACACTGGGGTGCATAACAATAAAAAGTAGGTTAGCTGTACACTTCAAAATACAAGACTGTTGTCATTAATGGGGAGGGGGGGAAACAAACAAAAAACCCAAACCAAACCAAAGCAAAAAACAAAAATGAAACAAAACAAATTATAATGAGATGCAAGCTAACAGCTCTAACACATTTGATGCCAACAGCATTTGCATCAACAGATTTTTCTCTGGAGTCTGTAAAGGGTGTAAGAGTCCTTGCTTTTCATGCACTTCAGGAGCAAAGGTAATTTGAATCATCGAGCAAGTCTGTGAAGGTTGGGAGAGAACAGAAATAATGGTTGACCTGTTCAGGGCAGGTAAATGATTAACATGCATCGGGGCAAAGGCAGCGTGAAGGAGACAGCTGTGCCTCGCACACAAAGAAAACAGAGGCACACAGCAAGTCAGAGGCATTTACATTGAAAAAGAGGGAGCTAGCAGCAAACAGGTTTTTTCAGTGCTTAGCATGTGAAAGCTGCATGTGATATTTACTGTAAATTCAAGTTATCTTTAAAGTTCCCTATGTTCTTTGTCCAAGAACAGGGCAAATGATAAAGGAACAGAGACACTGAAGACACCTCATCAGATTTTACAAGATGGTAAATACTTAACTAGTGGTCTACAAAGCACTGTGTTTGCCATGAATACTGCTAACCAATGCTTTGTCCTTTTTGTTGCCTTATTAGAATCCAGGTAGCTCATATGCTTTGAGTCTTTTAGAGATAAGTACTCTCTAGAACTGTATCTGAAGCCTTGAATCGCTGATTGGCAGGAGAATCGCAGGAGCCACTCCCTAGTCCAGCAAAAGTATTGGGTGCTTTTGCTGAAACAGTACAAGGTAATAATCTCAATAACACCAACAGATATCTGCACACAAATCTTGAAGAGATGCAAGTGTAACCCAGATCTTGTTTGCAAGCTTCGCTTTTCTGGAGAACATCAAGTTTGCCTGTGCGCCAGTACTGGTCATGTACAACTGCCAAACCTGTCCCAGACAGGTTCTGCTGCAAGTGGCCTGTCTCCCATAGCTGCCATAGCAGTGTGCTGCTGTGTTTGGCAGCTGAACTGCTGACAAAAGGGACCTCTATGCCCCTTCTCATTTTCCAGCTGAAGTTACTTTCAGACTTTGCTTACTGCTTATCGCAGAAAAATTTGCTTTTTCTCCCTAGTCCTCTGAGCCAGGACAGTGCCTTTTGTGTAGCTCATTTCCCTGCCTAGCTCTGTTCAAGAAAAACATGCATGGGCCCTTGTGTAATGCTGGCAGTGACCTTCTAGAAACAGTTTCCCCATGGCAGGTGAATTCCTCCGAGGACATGTATCACCCCTTTTGCTGTATAACAAGGTGAGAAAATTACTCAGTCCTGCTCATCTCTCTACAGATGAGCTGAGTTTTGCAAAGAAGTTTCTCTCTCACTCTGTAGACAAACACTGCAGGTACAGAAGTGAATAGTCACTGCTGGTTTTGCATGGCTTCTGGACACCACAAACCCACCACAAAGTACTGCAGTATTGTCAAGTCAGCCTGTTTCAATAGCTACACATTTACCTGCATGTTGAGTTCCAGTTTTGCCATTTGAATAATGGTGAATTGGATAAATTCTTGGAAATATGGCAAAGCTATACAGATAGGGAACTTTCCATATAAAGTCAGCTATCTCAAGCAACAGTATTAAAACCATTAGGTCCATAAAACAACTGTTTTACTGTTATGCATCTGAGACTGATTCTAGGCAGTAGTAAGGGAAGAAGCTGTTCCAAAAGTAGAGTGAAAAATAACTATTACAAAAGTAGAAGCAATAATCTGAAGTATATAAAAAATGTCATTAAAGGGGATGTTTAACAGAGGGAGTGTCATGGTATCATATATATATGATATACATATGTGATATATATAAAGGTGGCCTAACCAAAGCTCATCTCCACCATTCACCCGGTTGGTTAGCCGCGGCCAACAGGCATCTTCTGTTGCGGTCGAGTTAAGGCTAAGATTAAGAGGCAAAGGCATACACCTGCCTTCAAAGGTGTGTCCCA
>JAWMRA010000090.1:50648778-50663471 GCA_035584735.1 Pseudotriccus pelzelni | reverse complement strand
CTCCTGACAAACACTGTTTTATGAGACACTTACCATGGTTGAGGTAAACCATTATTATATTTATCATGCTTAATTTTCTATTGAGAGATGTGGTAAGAGAACAAAATAGAAATTTTAAACGTAGGTCAAGGTTTTCAGAGACAGTCAAACGCAGCTGAAGTGTCTCTTGGCAGATAAAATGTAATTGTAACCAAAAAAATTACTACATGACCTACTCTGGCTTATGATTCTCTCTTCCCATTTTTAAAGCAGCTTGTCTCTTTGTCATTTACTGAAGATGAGAAAAAGAAATTACCTCCAAGCACCTTTGTTTTTTCTGGTGGCAGTACTTTCATATGTGAAGCCATACTGGAATTAGTGCTCTTTGTTGGGACATGCCCCCTAAGCCTCTGGTACAAGAGTCTGCAAATAACAGAGAATACTGAAAGAAATCATCCTACCTACTATGAATTAATGTAACAACAACCACAACATTAAACAAATTAAAAATAAATAAATTAGAAATACCAACATAATTTCCTTTCTCCCACTCTCCTTTTGGTTGTCAATTGGGTTAGTTCTTGTCCTAGGATGTTTGGTCTTTGTTCCTGCTAAAAGATCCACATGCTTCCAGATCACAAATTAATATACAATAAAACTAATTACTTCTATTTATGTCAGAAATTGAATAGCCACTTAAAATTTCACTGAAATGCCTAAAAACCTGGGACATTTCAGTCCAGTTTAATTCAATTTAAGTGGTTAAATAGTTTCTACCATCATTTTATGATGAGATATAAACAAATATTTCAATATCACTAAAAATGGACTAAGCAAAATGCCATGTAGGAAACTTCTCACTAACATTGGAAACTGCTTCTCATAACTTTGTATACAGGGAAGGTCAAAATACCTCTTAATCCAGATAAATCCAGGTAACATTGTAAAGTTCTGAACATTTGGACCATGTTTCGTCCAAATTCAACATGTGTAGACACCTTTTGGAAAACCTATCAGTGCCAGGGCATTGAGTTTTCTTGTCTGAAGCAATGTAGTGTGATCTAAAATAATAATTTCAGAGCTTTGCTTTTTCAGCTGCACATGTACATCATTGTATTGGTTTTGAATGGCCAAGTTTTGGTAGCAGGAGTGAGGGACTACACAGGTGGCTTTTTGTGAGAAGCTGCTGGAAGCTCCCACCATATCTGAAAGAGCCATCAACAACCAGCTCCAGGATGGACCTGCCACTGGCTAAGGCCAAGCCCATCAGTGACGGCAGTAGCACCTCTGTGATAATATATTGAAGAAAGTAAAAAAAAAAAAATATATTGTGCAGATGTAATTGCACTCAGAGAAGAGAGCTCTGCAGACAGCAAGGTCAGTGAAGGAGGGGAAGGACATGCTCCAGGAGCCAGAACTGAGGTTCCTGTTGTGCAGACCATGGAGAGGCAACTGCACCCCTGCAGCCTATGGAGGTCCACAGGTATCCAGAGATCCACCTGCAGCTCAAGAAGGAGACTCACAGCAGAGCAGGTGGGTGCCTGAAAGAGGGCTGTGAACCTGTGGGAAGCCCATGCTAGAGCCGTCTGTTCTTGAAGGACCGCACCCTGTGGAAAGGGACCCTGTTGGAGCAGTTTGTGAAGAACTGTAGGCTGTGGAAAGGACTCATGCTCGAGAAGTTCATGGAGAACTGTCACCCATGGGAGAGACCCCACACTGGAGAAGGGAAAGGACTCCTTTCTCTGAGCAGCAGCAGAAACAATATGTGAAGAACTGACTGTAACCCGCATTCCTCGTCTCCCTGCACTGCCTGGGGGGAGGAGGTAGAGCCTGGGAAAAAGGCAGGAATGGAGGGAAAGTGTTTTTAAGATTTGTTTTTTTCATTATCCTGCTCTGATTTTATTGGTAATAAATTCAATTAATATCCCTCAGTCCAATCTCTTTTGTAATCAATGTGATCTCCTCCGGTCCTTATCTCAATCCACGAGCCTTTTGTTTTATTTTCTCTCCTCTGTCCAGCAGCTTTGGTAGGCATCTGGCATTCAGCCAGGGTTAACCAACTGCAATCACCCTTTCTAAAAAGCCCTTTTTCTTTTATGTCCCTCACTTGAGCCTGATTTCCTGCATTCATCCCTTTTCCTCTGTACACAGGCACGCATGCAAGTTCCTCTCTACCACTGTGAAAGTGCACAAGCCATTCTCAGAAAACTCAGTAGAAAGCTTCATCAAAATCAAAATCTCCAACAAATTGTGCCACTGAAAGACAGGTTCTTACACTGGAAGTTAGAGGCATTTGTGGTTCCCCACATTATGTGGCATGACATTAGCCTGCCTTTTTGCCTTCATAGCAATCTAGTAAGTGTGAACAATCTATTGAATCATTACAATAGCAGTTTCTCAATTTGCCAAGCTGGAGTCAAGCATCAGGGAAGTGTCTGCTTTTTCACAGACGGTTAATCTTTAATATTTAAAAGGTTTTTAGATTAGAGTTTCTGCAGAACAAAACCCACTTATTTTTCTAAACAGGCTGCAAAGAAAGGTGGGAAGGAGGATTACTAATATAAAAAAGGGAGATGGATGAGGCAGAGAAAAAGGAATGAAATACCCAGAGCAAAGTAGAAGACCTTCCCTATAAACTCCTTCCATTACGCTGGATTAGTTTTAGACTTTACCAAGACATAGGAGGATTTTCATGCAGGAATAGTAAAGAAGCAATCCAGTACTGCACCAGAGATCACTTTCTTGCCACCTGAGGAGAGATCAGGCAAAGTAAATTTTAATGATTTTGAACTCTCCCACCCAATTGCCAAGGAAGTCCTTGTGCCTGAGTGGTCTGTCTTCAAATTAACAGCCCTGAGGGGTTCAAAAACTGCAGACGCTGGTGGCTGCTGTGGGGCAGCCCAGGAAGGCAGAGATGGTGGAGACATAAACAGGGCTGACTGTCCCCAATTTTGTCATCTCTGATAACACCTTTGTCTTCTTGAATAGGTGGCAGCTCTGAGTGCGATAACATTTGGTGGATTTGGAATAATACAGAACATCTACTTACTTGAAGAATCTAATCAAAGAACTCTTCTCTGCTTTGTGCAGCATGAGCTCAAGCTTTATAAGATTTGGGAGAACTGTTATTTTCCTCAAAGCATTTTTGCCAATAGCTTTTAACAAAGTCAAGTGTCTCTGTCAAGGCATTGTAATGCCATATTACTTACATATTCCCTGTATTTCTTGGCTAATTATCTTGTAATAATTTATAGTACATCTGTGGATGCAAAAAAATGCTGTTTTGTGTTTCTGCTAATGTCAGATGATATTAAATCACTCACGTGTTTAATATACCTACTAATAGTACTGAGTGGTATGAAACATGATGCAATGAAGGGGTTAAAGCTTTAGGAGAGCAGAAAGGAAGGTGAGTGGATGATGTGATCATGCATAAGAAGCAAGGTCTAATGTCTGTCAGCTGAGCTGTCCATTTTCCTGGTTAGCAATGGCCTGCAGCTGAAAGCAAAATGTGGAAACATAAAGTGGTAAAACCTCAACTCTGCAAGGAGAAAGGCTTGCAGCTCTGAACTATGGAAACTTCTCTCTTAAGACATGGTGACAGGAGACATGGCAGTGAGAATATTTTAAGATAAATTAATTCAGTTTGGACTGACAAAATGGCACTTAAGAAGTGATGCGGTGAAAGGTAGAAATGTCAATTTGGGTAAAGAAAGATCATGGAGAAGTAGCATCTACAAATGAGGATAAACAACAAAGCTGGCAGCTGGTTTTTATTGCAAAAAATTGTAAAACTGAGAAATACTTAAATATAAAAATTACAGTAGTGCTGATGATTTTCAAAGATTTCTGTAATACTTAAGTTATACTTTAATGTTACTAAGTCTCTTTAGATAAACCAGACCTTGAACATTTATGTAATCACTTTTGTTAATGATTTTAAAAAGCTGCAGCTGACTGGGAAAATAATGAACATAGACCAATTATAAAATTAAAATAATATTTAAATGCCAGGTTTTCAAGATAACACTTTCCTACTGACTTTAATGAATAAATGCTCCAAACGTGGGAACTAATGAGCTATTACTCCATCGAAAAATATTGCACTGGGTCCAAACAAGTTAACAAGCAGCCAATGTTATTCCAGAAACTGCATATGTTGGTGGACACAGGGTTATGAAAAAGCTGATGAAACCTCCCTCCTATTTTCCATACTCTGTGGATACATTTTGCTCAAACACAGTCAAATGGCTTTCAGATCAAAGCTCTCATGTTCTTGTGCTCAAAGACTATTTGAACTAGCAAACCATATGCACGCAAGCACGCAGCCAAATGGAAATGGAGAAGAAAGGGTAGGACAGGCCCAAGGACTGCTCAGAGTGATATTTCAAAAGCAAACAGAACTATGAGTTTTAAGAAGAGCTCGATGAATAATATTGGGTGAGTAAAGGGTTGAGGACTCTGGTATACAGACAGGCCAAGATTAAGTTGTGGCTTGGAGAGCTGTGTGGGCATGGCTGTGTGCAGCTGAGAAAGGAGATGCAAATAGCAGTAAAGATTACGAACAGCATGCTGGGGAGACAGGGAGAGGAGGCAGGAGCTGCGGACCATGAAGGACCTGTATTTAGTTCCCCCTAGGTAAAGTAATGGAGACAGAGGGGAGATGGAGCAGTGTGAAAAGCACTGCTTTCACAACTCCCACAACCTCCACATGGAGCAGGACTTCCACTTCCATGTTTTGAAGTGAGCACTGTCCTTGGTGATACACCAGTGTAGCATGGAGGATTGCTGAATTTGCACCTGTGTGTCTTGTGGCACAAGTAGGGGTCTACTTTTCCACCTGTAAATTAGAATGGCTCCTTTGTTTCCTTCCTCTGTGTGATGGTTCTGCCTGGGGTAGAGCTCATTTCCTCCATAGCAGCTTGCATGGAGCTACGGATTTGCACTGGAAACAGGGTTGATAATACAGGTTTGTTTTAGCTGTTGCTGAGCAATGCTTAGACAGGGTCAGGGCCTTTTCTGCTCCTCACTCCATCCCACCAGCGAGGAGTATGGGAGGACACAAGATGTTGGGAGAGGACACAGTGTGGACAGCTGACCCTAAGTGACCACAGGGATAATTCCCTTTCATATAAGCATCGTGCTCAACAATAAAAGTAGAGGGAAAGTGAGGGGGAAGAAGAAGGAGCATTGGTCAGGTGGGGGTAAGCAATTGTTTTTATTTGCAGCAATTATCTTTCTTAGGTTTTATTTCTACCTTTTTGTGGTTTGATAGGTTTTTGGTTGTTGTTTGGTTTGGTTTTTTTGGTGTGTGTTATTTTTTCTTTTTCCTTTTCATTACAATTTAAAATTATATTTTCTTTAAATTATTAAACCATTCTCACCTCAATCCATGAGTTTTCTCACTTTTACCCTTCTAATTGTCTTCTCCCCCTCCATCCTGCTGGGGTGTGAGGGACTGAGCAAGCAGTGGTGTGATGCTTACTTGCTGGCTGGGATTAAGCCACAGCACTCTTATTTTCCCTGTGCCTGTTAAGCTTAGTGCTTGAGCTGTCTTTTTTGACTTGTATTTCTCTTGCAGAGAAAAAGCTCTGCCAGCACAGTTTTCAAGGCCACTATATAATAAACTTCCTTACTGATATGAGATGTATCAGTATAACCTTATACCCATTTAAGGCACACAAACAAGCCTCCTAAAGTATTGAAACCTATAGTCCAACACAGGAATTCTGCTAAGCAGAAATATAATTCTACACCATGGAGCTCTGCATTTCTCACAGGTATCCACATTTAATATAGTAGCCCATTGCTGAGTGTTATTTAAATTACTTTGATATACTTCATTAGTCAACCTAAACTTCAGTAGTTATCCAGAGTGGCAGAACAGGATGAAGCAGTTGTTTCAAACATTCATTTATGCCCTCAGGTGTATTAGCTGTCTGCAAAACAATTAAGTGTTCTGGAAACTTTCTTTATAAACAGTGATGAATAGTGTTCAGATGGCAAAGTTCCATGCAACTCTAGAGATTTTTTTTCATTAGGACACCATTTATGCACTAGCCTGAGAAGTACAATACCTTCCAAGGTATTTGGCACACATGCCAAATGTGACCATTTCCCACAGGAGTTGGGCAGAACTGCTCAGTCCAAGGCTCCTGTTGCACTAGTGATAGTGAAAAACTACAGAATAGCATCAGACTATTTGGATAGTTAACTTAGCTTCAACTCTTATAGGCCATAATGCACAGTTCAGGTAAAAAATATATTCTCTGGGGCCATATACTCCACCTGGAAGAACTAGAGATGGGAAAAATCTAATATTTTATAAAGTCCCAAAACTTTTTTTTTCCATCTTTGCTAGCATGAGAATCATCATCAGCTGATTTCCTGTGGTGTTAGAGAACAGTGTAGGAGGTGATAGCAACAGTAATTAACTGTTGAGCAACACAGGACACTCCCTCCTGACTGCCACAAAGCATGAGAACTCCATATTCTTAACATACACCTACTCTCTGGTGTATCTTTTATCACAGCAAACATGGGTTCCCCAAATGGCTGTGTTCATTGTGTCCTTTGACACAGTGTACCTACAGAAAATAGGAAAGAAGCACATCAGCAAAGTTCTGTCAAGGTGAATCAATACAGCATCCCCAGCCAGGGGCATTGGTGTGTGCTGGGGCTGCTCACAGAAGCTGGAGTTAACAACTCTGTACCACATTGCTGCCTGCAAAACAGATGCACCCTAAGTTCAACAAAAGAACTAACTTTTTTTCTCTCTTTTTGTTCTCTCTTTTCTTCCCAGGCTCCTCCCGTTCCTTAAAATGGCAATGACATGCTCAAGATACACCATATAGACCCAGACCTATTTGTGTGGATGAAAGTAAAACACTGCAGGCAGGCATTAATAGCTACAGTTCTTTCAGAGGCCATCCTGAGTTACTAACAGAGAGGATTAAGAATCAGGTTTAAAGTTTAAATACAAATGGGGAACTGTCTGGCTGCCAAGTTTAAGTGTATTCTTGGCAATGATCTCCAGTAAAAACATATTTCTTCTTCTGTTATGAATGTTTTTGAGCTAACTTTTCTAAAAATATGATTCCAAGTTTTATTGGAGTATTTTAATAAGTATTTTGGAGGCTAAGACCTTTAGTCTTAAGTATCCTGTTAAATAAATGCCTTGCAGTCAACAGAAAAGGACAATGCTCAGTATCTTCCAAATGCAGCTGCTGATAACAGCAAAATATGTTTTAAGAAACCCTTTTTCTCTGTCCCCTATGTTAATCTATTTTGTATTAAACAAACGCATATAGCTATCATTTTTGTTGCTGAATACATTACCTGTTCTTGCTTAAGCATGCTACTCTAGATTACAAACATATGATTGTAAAAATAACTGGTTGGACTGATTAAAACTGCTGATTACAATCTCCAATTTGGCATGAGGAAATTTACTACAAAACCCGTTTAGGACTGCAGATATATCTCTGTCCCACAGCTGTTAAGAAAAAGGTGGATTTCCAGTCTTCTAGGTGTACAGACCTCAGTGACTGACTGAAAGACTCCTTCTTAGCATAAAGCTAAAATGTGTAACTAAAAATATATTCATTTCTTTCCACCTTAATTTGAAGGCAAATGGTGCTAAAATGAAAAATAAGAACAAAGCTGTGTACCTATGCAATTAAAATATTTTTTCATATGTAAATAAAAAGCTGCCTTCATAGTCCCAAATACTTTTTTCCAGTCTCTTGGGCTTGGTGGAATTTTGCAGGACTGGGTGTGGTTAAGGGTTCCCAGCGTGTTGGATGACATTGGTTAGTTGTCATCTGGGCAGAGCCCGTGGGCTGGTGGGTAAGGCTGACTACACACACACAGATATGATTAGAAGGGATGAAGCTGTGGGGAGTAGTTATGCACCTGCCTGAATTCCTGGCCACTCAGTCATCCCTTTTTATCCTCCATTCCCGCTGTTTTTATAAAATAGCCTAAAAGAAAACAAAGACAGGGTAGGATGGAAGATGGCGTGTCCATTTCATAACTCAGCCTTACCCACACAAAAGTACTTTACTGATATGTTTTACATACTTCTGTTTCTTTGGGTATTATAAGCACTAACTCCTGACCACTGAAACTAATATACTGCCTGCAAGACATCTCTTGGAACCTTCAGCACAGGTGTACTAAGCTAGCATTAGGCTTACCCTTACCTCAGTGGCAGATCCCAGGTCAGTGAGCACTCAAGAGGGTACAGTTCTCACCTACAGGCACCAGAGCATTACCTGCATGTAAAAATGAGGTAGGAAGAAAAGAAGACCTATCCTCCAGTGGTGCCAAAGCAGTGGTATTTTAAATATTTTTATATCTTGTGTGCATAAATATATGTGTGTGTACATTCAAGGTAGGATAAGGACTATAATACAAGGATAAATAAAAGGGGAAAAAACCCATAACTAATTCTATTGATGTTCCCAAATCTAAGATTTTTTAAGGTTTACAATGATAGGGATCTTAAATTCTGGGCCCTAAGCTGATTGAGGAAATCATTCTTGATTCAAAAAAAACAGATGTCTTGTGCAGTGAGAAGCCTAGACTGACTACAAACCCAAACAATGCAAAAAAAGGTGGCAAACAAATCCCTACGTTTTTAGACTTGTCAGGCTGTGTGTAAGAGCTAGTATACCAGGGACAGAAAAAAGGGCAAAGGGAGATAAGTTAACAAGGTGTTAACTTATTCTTCCCAGTACTTGAGAGTTAGCTGTATTTAAATTCACAGGTGCTAATCCTTCCTTCCAGATCTGTGTACAGGAGAAAAAAAAGAACAAGGCTTTTCTTGGCTGTCTCAATATCAGATTCTTTCTGAGCATCATAACTTAGACATAAATAATCAGAGTCCTATCTTACTATCACTATAGAACTCAATTTCCACTTAAGCTGAGGGAGGCTTGTCTTAGGCTCTTCGTATTTCTTGGACTAGCTCAGTCTGACTCCACCTTCATTGTTTCCTTAGGCTAGAAGGGAAAGGAAACTCTTTGATCTCTTGTAAGAACAAATAAATTCTTTTCCATCTTTTGCTACTTACTGTATCAAGCTCAAATAAAAATCTCTGCCTTGGCAGACAAAGAAAGTCTTCTAGGCAATATTCAATTCCTGGAACAGCCTGAAAAGATTAAATTCTCTAGAATCTAAAAGATTAGATTCTCTGTGCTCTCTGACCGAGTATGACTACTAAATCCCAGTACCACTACTGCGATAAGAATACAGTTCATTACAGCCTAAGCTCTCTCCTTAAACTCTTAACTTTCTTATTGTTTTTAACAGTAAGAATCCAGCTATCAGCTAGTTGGCTCTCAAGTGAATAACTTTATTTCAATATGAACACAGCACCCATTTAGACATATGACTGGATTTTCAGATGTGTTTTTTTTCCTGACTGACATGAGGATGGGAAGTGCAATTAAGTCTGTTCTATTCTCCTTGATCCATTTCTGGTTCTGAAAGAGCTCTGATACTACAAAAACACATGGCATAAGCATTGAAGCAGAATAGGTATAAACAAAGGAGAAGACTCAGATTTAATTATCATATCTAACTTACATATAAACAAGAGATTGCACAGTTGGAACTGACACTGTTGGCTTAGTACTTAATTCTTGGCTGTGAAAAACAATATACCTTCACTGTCCTTTAAAAATTTTCATTTTGAAGATCCTAACATTTAATTAGAAATCAAGTATAGACATCATAAGACTGCAGTAGAGATAAAATACTTTTTTTTTCCTAGAAAAAGCCTGAACAATAAATTTACCACATCTACAGAAAATTAGAAGTACTGAAGAAAATCATAATATAAATGCCATTCTTCAAAGTATAGTTTTCCCAGAAACTGGTGTTTGAGATGCTGGCTAATACCAAGACGTTTCAAGTCTTGCAAACTAAACACCACCTATCAGCTACTGCCATTATACTGAAAGTTTGCAGTGCTGGGTTGTAGAATATGCCTGGATCATTGCTCAGATGAGACACAGATATTTCTCATTTCCCTCTCCATAAACATCTCCCCTTCCAGCACAGGAAAACAAGAGGGACAATAATACCATCAACACCTGATACCAGAAGATTTGGAAGGAGTCATATGTACAAGATACTAGCTACTAGTAGGAGCAAAAAGCCCATAAGGCAACCAACTAAACCCAAAGGTATCTGGGTAGGCTGATACCTGGGCAAATAATTCTCAGCCCACCTCTTCTTGAGCTGAATTCCACATTGCATTTGTGGTGCTACGTAGGCAATCCTGACACATAAAAAGTTATTCAGCAACAGTATGAAAATGAGCCCCACAAAAGTTTAGAGGAAAACTTTCCAGCTAGATCGCTATTCAGGTTTCTGTCTGGAAAGGTTCCATGGCACATGGCCCTGATGAGAAGGAGTGTCCAGGAGAATTGGTTGATTTTCAAGGATTATCCAAGCTCATATGGGTGAGGAAATTAAGCAAAGGATGTCTGCATGCATGAAAAAGGAACTTCTGACAAAAATCAGTATGCAAAAAGGAACCCATGTGGAGAACTGAATCCAGCTCTGTTGTCCTCAGCACAGGAAAGAGGTGGACCTGTTGGAATGGGTCTAGAGGAGGGCCACAAAAATGACTGGAGAGATAGAATAGCTCTTTTATAGGAAAGACTGAGAGTTGGGGCTATTCAGCCTGGAGAAGAGAAGGCTCCAGGGAGACCTTATAGCATCTTTCATTAAGTAGATGGGGACAAATTTGTTCCCTCATTTTTCCAATTTTAGAGGGGAGCTGCCACTCTTGGTAATAAAAACTAATAGTGGGAGAAAGAGTAGAAAATGCTCTCCTCTATTCCTGTAAAGTGACAGTGTCAGGTGGGTCCTTAACTTCAGTCTAAACTTCTGGAATTCTTCCACCCTACAGCTATACAGTCAATAGTGGATCTGTCCCAGCAAATACGCACTAAACATGAAGCTTGTTTAACCACAACATTCCCTTAATATGCCCAGTCCTCAGCTGCTATCATTTTACAATGCTAGGCATATAGAAACTGACAGTCTGTATCTTGATATCTTGTACAGATATCAAAATAAAAAAGCACAGTGAATAATTCTATGATGCATACTAATGACAGAAATATCTACACACTTTACAAAGGTTAAATTATTACCTTCCACTTGTTTGTACAATGTTTTTTCCCTTTGTCTGAATTTGTGGTCTAAACCTCCGCTCTACTTTGGAAAGAATTTTTCCTCTGTAGAGCCGCATCTATATCTGACACTAACCTATAACTCAGCTCTCAGCTTGGTGACTACATTATATCTGAAGCACAAACTAGTGACTGAGATGAGAGTAACTCCACAAAATCCCTCCCTTTCAAAACAGAGCAGGCATTAGGACCACAAATATTTTCAAACAGTTTTGAAGGATTACATTCAACATTTCTAACTTGAAATGTGATCCCGTCTCTCTTAACTTGCTGGGGCAGATTTAGATACTACATGATGGTGTCACTATATAAATACTTGAATAGAGGATCCCTGTATCTCTTTCTGAACTGAATACTGCCTTTATGGAAAAACATACAAACCGAAAATACTAAAGAACAGGCACAAAAACCTGTTGATTCTCACAGCACATAAGCACTTGAAAATGGATTCAGTGTGCTCCACCTAGACACTGATAAAAATAAGCTCGTCCCTGAGCTAGTCCTCCTTCAGGCAAAATCGTCTGTATCATGTGTCTTGGAAATGAAGGGGTTATCTTCTCATGTACTAGTGATAATAGAAACAATGTAACATTGACTAGCCTGGAGGGATTTTATTTTTTCTTTATCAGCTGTTAAATACTGAATAAAGTATACCAACGTGTAAAGGTAAGTACAAAACTCAGTATGAAAAAGTAAACCTTTAGAGTTAACTCCAACGAGTAACTAAAAACCACAGAGAACAGTGGAAACTTATTTCTAGAAGATCTTGCTCTAACAGAACTGTACCAGAAATCCAGTCATGATAAATCCAACAATATCCAATTCTGTAGATAAAGTCTGCAAATGCAGTGCCTGAATGTTGATTTTATATCAGCACATAATTTAAATTCAGCCTTCATCGTCACTGCTGCTCCATGCATCTTCATATGCTGGATTTAAATGTCGTTGAGGCAGAGACTAAAGAAAATAAAAATTATCAGTGTTTTTCTTAACTAAAAATACTAAAATCTTAAAAGCACAAAGCTAAAGGTATTTTTTTTAAATTATTATATGCAGACAAACTATTCTATCTCTCGTGAGTACTGGTTTATTTTTAACTACTTCTTTGGCCATTCTGCTAATTAGGGACATGATAAATTATGAAAAGAAATAGTATTCTATTTCATTCCCATTTCAACAAAAAATATCTGGAGGACTGACTGGAAGTATTACAAATGGTTGGTATAAAACATAAACAAATGTTTTATATGTTTTACTATGTTTATTGTGTGCCATTGTTTTAATTTAGGTCTTAATTTCCTCAGCCCAGCATAACTGAGCTAATATTACAGTTTCAGGAAGCAGTCCTGGCCTTTATCCACATCCAAGACCTATTTCTAACATCAGCCCCACTAGGGTCCAAATAAACAGTTTGTGCAGCTATGCAGTGCACTGAATCACAATGACTTAGGGTAATTTTTTTTTATTTACTTCTATTCTGGGTTCAGATTCTGGTTATGCAAGCACTCAAGTGGCTGTTTTAGCACATGAGAGGGAGCAGGACCAGTCAACAGCAGAACTACTTCTTACAGAGGCATTGCTCATCTACAACATGAGCAAACAGCAGCTGTAGCGTAAAAGATTTCAAAACAATGGCACATATTACATACTGCCACCATGTCAAATTTAAATGAGCAGTTCTAATTAGATCTAGGTAAATAATCTTGTTGCTGTGGGCTTGTTTTTATTTTTCAGACTAGGAAAAATACAGTTTACTCACATATAAATTCTCACTTAGAGAAAAAAATGTTAATTTCAGGTCCATTGAACACATTTTGGGTTTAGGTACCTAACCTTTGAAATTATTTTTTTTTCTTTGCTTAGGTGTAGGGTAGTTTTGAAGTAAGTTATCTTATTAAGCAAAGCAAATGTTACAACAAATTTATGCTTCTTACGACTACCCCATCCAGAATGGAACAATGCAGAAATTTTTAAAGGTGACATTTTTGTGTGTTATGGGGCAAAACATTAATATATCCTCATTTGTCATAGAGTTTGCTAGACTCTGATTCTGTGAATCGTTTCGGTTCTTTAAAATCTAGAACTTTTTCTGCTCAGAGTGCTGACTCAAACTTATATTGCCCAGCTTTAATACTGAGAGAGAGAAAGTACTCTCTTGGAAAACAGTGTTACATATGATCTTCTTGCAACAGACCTGGATATCTTGCCTCAGACACAAAGATAACCTCACTCAGAATGTACTTCATTATATTTCCACATCAAAAATATTTGGGTATATCCCTAATATATTTTGGTTATCCCTAATATTACTGCTTAATGCACAATATATTCTTAAACAATTTAAAATACAATTGTTGGCACCTTTGCAATTCCAAAATAGCACAAACTACAGAAAACAGTTTGGAAATGAAGGAAGCTAAAGCAAAAGTTGAAAGACCCACAGCCAAATTAATTACTTTTAACTAAGTAGGAAGGTAGAAGTCTGCAAAAGACTTTACTAGACTATGATAGAAAATGTTTTCTCAAAACTGTATAACAATTAAAAGATTGCCCAGAAACATTAGGTGATTCTGCTTTTGATGAGGAATTGTCACAAATTTTGATGGTGAAACACATACTTCATATTTAAATTCCACACAACAAGTCATAAAAAATTATAGTTCAAACTCCAAAATTCATTACCTTTTCAGAAATATCATCAGGAACTGGCTCTCGTGGAGCTGGTATCCATGCAAGGATATTGCAGTCTTTGCTACCGCTATAAAGTTCCTTTAAAAAAAACAAGCAAAAATTACTTTTACACAAATTTACAGAATAGTGATGTAGGCACAACACTGGGGAGAAAAAAGATATGGAAAATTTATTTTAAAATAAATGCAAGTAGTCGATTTCTAATTTATACTACAATTTTGATAAACAGTATTTTAAATAATATGCCAAAACAAAATGAATACTTTTTTTAATTTTCTTTCCCAGACTGCTCACCAAAGCAGCACAACACATTTAAATGAGCTTTATTGCTTTTAAATACATTTTTCTTCTGCCCTTAAACTTAAAAGATTATTTATGGAGAAGTTAAAAAAAAAAAAGGAAAACATATTATTATAATTAAAAAATAGGAACAAACTCAAAAGAATCTACCAACACGTGTTAGAAAAGTGCATATGTATGGAACAAAGTAGTATTAAATAATTGTAGTTTCAGTATGTCTAGAGAAGAAAAAGAACAAATAAAGTAGAATTTGAAGCTGTATCCTGTTGGAAAGGCACAGATAAGAAAGACCAATTTATTATTTTTAATATAAATAACTCTATTTATTATAGTGATGACTAAGGCCTGAGATTCCTTTGTACAAGGCACCTTGCAAACACATGGAAGCAAACAGTCCCTACACCAAACAGCTGAAAGTCAAATATATCTTAGTTTTCTTAGCTTTGTATTAAAGGAAATCCAGACTTCTCTATCACTTTAATCTGAGGAAATTTTGCTAATGAGAGATACTGC
>JAWMRA010000090.1:50612480-50648753 GCA_035584735.1 Pseudotriccus pelzelni | reverse complement strand
CCATCTTTGCCATAAATTTTGCTCTAATAACACTCGCATTTTCCAAAGTGCTACTTAAATGAACAAACATAAAGATATTTTCATATGCCTTCAATCTTGAATCATCCTCTTGTATATTACAGGCAATGTCTGAAAACATTTGAGTACTGTCATGCACCTAAACCATCTGAGTGAAGCTTGTTAAGTATTTTCTTTGGTATTCAGGCTAACAGTATGAAACCCTTGCTTCAAGTACACTGGCTTTTACACTTAAACTAGCAACTCTCTGCGTACGTGCTCATTATTAATACATTGATTCAACATAAGTTCAAAATATTATAACAGCTCTATCTTTGCAGAAAGTCTCCTATATTACGTATAGTTCATTTAAAACTGCATTAATTATAATGACATTTGGTGCAAAAACTTAATGCCCATTTCTATAAATACTCATTTATGTGGGTAATCTCACTTAATAGAACTGTCATACCACCTTTTCTAATACTGGTCTTATGCATAAAGTTCTTCATGCATAAAACATATTCAAGATTAGAGGTTACAGTTTTAAGACAGAGAACGATCCTGCTTAACTTGCTTAAAAGAAGATACGTTACACCAAGGTATAGGTCAAATTCTACTACTGGACAAAAATTCTATCAGCAGTACACTAGTCAGGCCTTCTGTCTTTGTTAGAATAAAGAATATCACTAGAACTCTAAAAGATCTTTCCATGCCAAAATATATCCTTGTGAGCAATGTCATAGTGACACCAGTATACTTCCATTTAATCCTTTTTACCCCTTGGCTTACTTTCTGATCCTGGTATGGCAAGTTATTCAGTTAATATCCACTGCACTGAGCAATGCTTACAATTAAATATTACAATTTGAAATAGTGACTCACACCTCAAGTCAATCAAAAGAAAAGCTAGTCCCCTCCATGTAGGACTATGGTACAATACAGGATAGTCACATATATTGCACTACAAACCATGCTCCATGCATGTTTATGGTATATTATACGGAAAGACTGCAAATAAAACCTCATTTAACTTTCAGTTAACTTTACTTAATAGCTTACTACTGGATTTGCCAAATACCTTTGCAGATGTCACTAGCGTTTCTTAAACAGTACAAGAAGCTGTAATTTAAAGCAAAATTGCTTCCTGTTGCATACCTAATATTTTATGACATGTTATTCCTGAGTAATGGTCTACTCGATCTCTTTTTCTGAAAGGGAAACATAGGTCTTGTTTGTTTACTTAAATTATTCTAAGCAGATAATATGGCACAATAGTATCTAGCGTATTACATCCAACAGTAAACATCATCTAAGACATTGCACAATGAAGATTCTCTTTCACACCACCCTTGAAATTACTGTCCTATTAAATTAATGCCTCTTATTAGAGGGCCAAATTCTGCAGTTCTTATTACTCAAGCAGACTAACATCTTACTAACTTCACAGAGATATTTACGTAAGAACAGTTTAGGCAAACAATAATATAGTAGATTTTATGGCTCTGTTCCCAAGATCAGAAAAGGCTAAACTCACAGCATTCTGTGGAGAGAGCTCCATACCATATCTCAAGCATAAAAGGTATTACATAAACATGCTAATTAATTTGGATAAGAACAGATAAAGACTAGTATCACTGGACTGCAAATAGCTAGCTGCTTGGGTATCAGTGATCATATTTGATTATATGGTTCTGAGCAAACAGAAGACACTTCTCACCTCAAATACATAATTGGTGCAAAGTTTAAGTTCTTCTTAGAGCCTATTCTGGTTATGAGGTGAAACAAAGATAGCAATTAAAATACAGTTAATGAACAGAAAGAATATGGGGGACTGATAGCACCCAATATCAATAAGAAATTTTCAACGTGGCAAAAAATATTAAGGAAAATCTAAGCACCAGATTTGATGATGGGTAGGACAAAAATCAGTCAACAGGTCTAGAGACAGCAGAAAAAGTTTAGAAGACTGTTAAAATTGAAGAATGCTCTTAAAAGTGACAGAGACTCAATACTAGATGGAAATGATCAAAACTACACAGAAAAAATGTAGAACTTATTCATATAAAGGTAGTGCACTTACGTCAAATGTGCTAATAAGTAACAAAAACGTTAGAAAGCCATCTGCTACACATTTCAGTGGCAAATGCATAGCTTACACCAGAGAGACTTAGAAGAATCATCAATGAAAACTTATGGCTTGCTTAAGTTAATTATGTTTTGACATGTATTTACAAATTTCAAATGTGAAAGTGACCTAGTATGCCATTCAGCAAAAACCAAACCAAACCAAACCAAACCAAACAAACAAACAAAAGCATAATGATACAGATACAAATTAACTGACATTTCTTTAGTCCTAAACAAGACAATGGAAAAGGTGATTCAATTAGTGTAGAGTTAAAATACAGGAATATAAACACCAGCCAGTTTATAACAAAGCAGGTTTTGTCAAGCAAAACTAGTAACAAAATAGAAATGTACAGCTGCAAATAACTTTGCAGCATGTTGATTTAATATTGCTTGAGAGAGTAAAATAAAACAAGTACCTAAAATATAGGTACCTCAGAAAAATAATTTAACCTGCAAAATCATAATTTCTGTTGGAATTATATGAAGACTGCTGAATATACTTAATCACCTCAAGACAGAATGAGCTATTTGGAAGTATATATGTGAACACAGTCAAAATAACAATACCACTACCTTTGCTGTTGATACACTCACTGACTTATACCAATATTACTCCATCAGAGTAATTATTTAATACAATGAAAGCAGAGGATTTACAGAAAAAGAAAATCCAGTCACACTTCTAGAATATAGAACTGAACTCTGGAAAAGAGTGATTCTGAAAGAAAATTGGGAATCACAACAGATAAATAAAAGAAGTGGTTGATACCCATCGTAAACCTACAGATATAGTTACAGATGAATTTTTTGTGTGCATGCACACACAAGTGATCCTTTGCTATGGATCTTAGAAGCCAAGGTAGAGACACCACATGTAAAACAAGTAAAAAATATTTTACAGTGAGATTTAATTAGCCTTACCCCTTCAGTTTATCAAAAAGAATACCAAAGATGAGTTTATATAAACACACTAGAACTTTTGTTGGGAACCTATTCTTGCAAACACAAAGGGCTTTTCAAGAACAGTCTGGAGAGATATACTTTAGCCACAATATGAATATTCCACTTCTCAGTGGATGTTGTATTTCACTGCCTATTCATACCAGAACTGTTTTTCAGGTCTTACAGGGCTTATTAGCTTGGAATCTATTGCATGTTCATAACTTTCAGTGAAGTCTGTCTCAGTGATACAGCAACGTTCAGTCAAAGTTACTGCACTCAAAGCAGAAGCCACCAGATTCACTCCTATGGTGCATTGTATGAGAGGTCACGAAAAGGTATCTGCATGCCCTTTCTGCCTCAGATATTTCTGCGTGATTGCCATGGGTTCAAGTGGCTGAATTTTTGGTAATAGTGGGCCATAGAGATGACTTTGATTAGAAGCTACTAGAAGCTTTTGCTGTTCCATGAAAAAGCCAATGACAGCCAGCTCCAGGATGGACTTCCTACTACCAGCTAATGGTATGTGCTTCTGTGATAACATATTAAGAACAGAGGAAGATGACGCTTGTGGCACAGAAGAAAATCAAGTTGCAGAGGAGAGCAGAGGAGAACATGAAATAGCAATGTAGACTCCAAGGTCAATGTAGGAGGAGAGGAGAGGTCTGGAGAGGCCTCTCTCTCCCCCTCCAGCAGGGAAAAGACTGAAAGCCGAGACCCCTGCTGTCTGTGGAAGATTTTTGGGGTGAGGAGACCACAGTCCCTGCAGCTCATGGAGGAGCCTACACTGGAGCAGGTGGATGCATGAGGAGGCTGAGACCCCGTGGGAGGCCTAAGATGAAACAGGATCCTGCTGGAGACCTGTGGCCCATGGAGAGAGAGAAACCTACACTGGAGCAAGTTGTCCCGGGTAGGACTTGTGGTGCTGTGGGGGATCCACAATGATGCCGCTCATTCGTGACTCAAGGGATAGCAGATTATGGAAGAACTGTGGCCCAAGGGATGGACCCACACCAGAGAGGTCTATCGAGGACTGTCTCCCATGGGAAGGGACCCCACAGGAAACCGGGGGAGGACTCAAAACCATGACCCCTTGTAACCATGGTGACGGAAGTTGTCCCCTTGCAGCCCATGGAGACATCAGAGTGCAGAGAGAGACCTCTGCACCCGATGGAAAAGTGATCCCCCAACACAATGAACTGGGAAGAGTTCCTGTCTTAGAGATCGATTTTAACAGCAGCAGAAGTAGCCGCTGGCTGTGACTTTCCCCTCCTTTTCTTGTCTTCCTACACTGCTGGGGAGAGGAAGGAGAACATGGAGGGAAGGGGGGAATGGAGGAAAGGTGTTGTGTTTTAAGACTCATTTATTCCTTTACTCTTTAGTTCTAATTCTGTTAGCAATAAATTCAGCTCTTAGCTTAAATTTGTTAGCAATAAATTTAGGTTCTATTAAGTTCCATTTTGAGTGTGTTTGCCCATGAAAATTAGTTAGTAAGTGAATTTCCCAGTTCTTATCTGTACTCAAGAATTCTCTTTTTTTTTTTCTCTCCTCCAAGAAGAGCAGAGGGTGGAGGAAGGGCGAAAAGCAGCTTATAGTGGGTGTTTAAAATCTAGCCAGGGTCGAAACCATGACACTGATATTCAGAAACAAAAGGCAAAGAAGGATAAGCTAGAACATGAAGTACAATACTTAACATGTCAGGGCAACTATGTAACAGCCTGAAAATCCATACTAACATCCATTCTGCTCTTGCCACAACACATGCCACATGAACAATCTGTTCTAAAGTACGTAACAACAAATCAAGCTTTTTTATCCTTAAGTCTTTTATTGCAAGAGAAAAATATACCATAGGAGGAGAAGAAAAGAAAAAGAAAGACGACTGCCAAGCACCATGAATTCCTGTAATGTAAGGTATTTCTCAGGTGAAACGTTCTCAGATTAATTTAAGAATCTCATCATGTTCTCAACACTTTGCCCAAAGTATAACTACAGGCATTTGAGCAAGAACTTTAGAGCCTTCTCAGTACTGACAGCAATACTAATGCACTTCACATTCTTTCTTGCTGCGATTAGTCTTAGGCACGTCTGAGAAAGACAAACACCTCCTCTCCAGTCCCACAGAAAACAGGCAAAAGCCTTAATGCATATTTATTAGTGAGTATGTATGCCAAAAAATTACTAGAAGTATATTGAGAAATTACATATGTGAGACAAACTGAATAGTGGAAGGAAGCTAAACCAGAAAAGGCCATCCCAAGAATTTCACCAAACTTTTCTTGCATGACACACAAGCCACAGAACTCTCTCTTATGTCATGATCTTTGATTAAAGCACATCCCTGAAAAGTTAATGCTTTATAGTGCAAATTGTACAGCAGCCTGCATAAATATTCCAGTTTGTCTAGAATACTGGTCTTATTTTACTTACCTGAAAATGAGGTTGAAATACACAGCAGTTGACAGTACTATAATGCCCTCTAAGCACAGTTATCAATTCTCCTGTGAAAACTGTATAAACAGCAATGGTACTTCCATATGGTACAAAGGCAAACTCCGTATTACAGCCACAAGAGATGGCAAATTTGAGTCCTTTCCTACTTTCATTACAGACTTTCCCATAGTTCACCTGTAAAATGAAGGATTACACAGTTAGCTATTAAGTGAAATCACAGGAAATTATACTAAAAGGTCAATTTTACTTCATCTTTAATACTCAATGAAATTAATTTTCAGTTGTGTTAATATAACTCCTGATATTTCAAATTACAGATTTCTATCAAGAGAATCATTTTTATGTTCACTCAAGATCACTTTTCTCAATATCAACTTTAAGAAAAGGAAAGAAAGTTATGTCTAAAAATCAGCAGTTTCACGCTAAGAAATAGAATTTGCACAGGCTGTTACATGCCAAATCTACATCAAACACCTAAATTCTCACTGAAATTAGACATAGTTGAGGAATTACTACCTATCATGGTTTAGGAATGGTATTTTCCAATTTAGCAGTCCTGCTAAAACCATGCCATGGCTCACTCCCCCTCACCCACTTCCAACTGAAAGCACAAAAGGCAGAGATCACGGGTTGAGATAAGAACAGTGTACTAGAAACAGCAATAAGAAAACAAACAGTAACAGCAACAATATTAATAACACAAAGCATAGGACAAGGAAGCAATTTACATGTAAAATAAAACAATTCTGGACAGTTTCACCCACCACAGTCTCTCCCCTAGAAGGAATTCCCTTCTCAGAAGAGAGAAAGCTCTCTTCCCCTGTCTCTGTCAGTGATGTGGGGTGGTACTGAATAACATTGGGGTGTTGGCCATGCCTCCTCCTGCTGATCTGGGCTGAAATCAGGACTTTATCCACCCCTTATTGTATACCACAGTGACAGTTTGGAACTGGCTCCCTGCCAAATGCCTGAACCCACAGTAACAACCCCCTTCCCCCTCCCTTTTGCCCTTAGGGCAAAGGAAAAAGAAACTATAAAAACTGAAGAACTCGAAATCAATCTAATTATATAAATATATATATATTTACATATATTACAGTTATATACAATTAAAATACTATGTACATAGTGAAGGGAATCCAAACACCACCAAAGGGAAAGGGAAAGGGAAAAGGTCAAAAAGGACACGGAACAAATATACACAATCAAAACCAAGAACTAGCAAAATAACTAGCAAAACAAATCTCACCACATCCCTCAGAGAAACAAGATCACAAGGCCAGCCCTCTCCAACCTCCCATGTGGCAGAGCAGCGATCACTGCAGGGCTCAGCCTCCAGATAAGCGAGACCAATGCAAGGACCCACCGCTCCTGAACCTCACCGGAAGGGAAGAGAGAGAGACCTCTAATCTCTTATTTATACCCAGGTTTATGTAAAAATCATATGGAATACTGAGAACGTGGTCACTTCTTTGGTTGCAAGCTGGTTACCAGGAAGGCCTAGACCAAAACCATCACAACCGCCTATGATTCTTTATATGCCTGGACTCTATACTTTCCCACAATATACATATAAATTCATATATAAATATACACAAACACAGGTATCATTTCTGTAGTCAGTGGCCACCCCTCCAAGATGTCTGTTTAGTTCATTTAGACCACAACTGTGAGTTCCATCCATCCTAGAGGTCTTCCAGAGCAGGAGGGCTGGTGTGCTGTCAACTAGTGGCAAGCTGCATCAGGAGCTCACGACTGGTGTTATCTGGAGTAATCCATACTCACTGTCCATGGTAGTTATGGCATACAGTGGCAGCATAATTCAGCAAAAAATATAAAATTCAACATTTCAGATCATTCTCACCCAAAAATCAAATCCCCTTGAGGTATACATTGTATTCTTCCAACTCTCTGAATTACCTACAAGCGCACCCCAGTCCTTGAGCAAAAACAATCCCATGCATGGGTTTGCCTTTGCTTGAGGCAGGACTAATCCAAACTGTCCTCCCTAACACATTTCTCATACGTACCGTGGGGACTTTATCTCCTTCTACAGTATGTGGATATTTTGATTGAGCAGGGCCAGCTCAACTGATAGAGCCTCTACTGTTAACCAGGTGGCCTTTGCTAAATGCAGATCCCAATGCTTGAAAGTCCCACCACCCACTGCTTTCAACCTGGTTTTTAACAACTACTTGTACTGTTCAGCTTTGTCAGAGGTTGATGCATGATAGGGAATATGATATATCCACTCAGTACTGTGCCCTCTGGCCCAGGTATCTAGGAGGCTATTTTTAAATGAGTCCTGTTGCCCAACTCAATTCTTTCTGGGGTGCGATGTCACACAGGACTTGCTCTTCAAGGCCCAGGATGGCATTCCAGGCAGTAGCAGGTGGCAATCAGGTTGGTCAAGCATGACTTTTCCTTCAGTGAATCCATGCTGACTATTCTTATCATTTTTTTCACATGCTTAGAGATGGCGGCCAGGATGACCCATTCCATCACCTTTCCACAGACTGACATAAGGCTGACTGGTCTGTTGTTCTTGTCCTTTTTGACGAGTAGGGTGACGTTTGCTTTCTTCCAGTCCCTTCAAAGAAGATTGAGACTGGTCTAGCAATGAACTTGGGGATGCCAAGTTTGACTAACTGGTCTCTAACCCGATCTTCCTCAACCAAGGAAATGTCTTCCTTCCTCCAGACTTTCTTCCTGGTCTCCTGGGTCAGGAATTCTCAAGGGCTGGCAGTGAAGACTGAAGCAAAGGTGTTCAGTATCTTGGCCTTCCCTGCAACCTCTGTTCCAACCAGTAGCAGGCCCACATATTGATGTATTTGAAGAAACCCTTCTTGTTATCCTTGACAATCTTGACAGACTTCATTCTAAATAGGCCTTGGCCTTCTTCATTACATTTCTGAATACTCTGACATCCCCTTATTCATTCCATGTTGCCTGCTCCTGATTCCATCTCATGTGCATCTCCTGCTCATGTCTTGAGTTTTGACAGAATTCTTTGTTCATCCATGCAGGCTGCCTGCCCCTTTTACTCACTTTTTCCCCGTGGAGATAAACTGTTCTTAAGCCTGGAGGAAGTGATCCTTGAGTATTACTGAGTAGCTCTCTTGGTCTTCTCTTCCCTCTAGGGCACATTTCCACAGGATTCCTCAAAGAAGTTCCCTGTGAAGGCCAAAGTTAGCTCTTCTGAAGTTCAGGATTGCGATCTTGCTCATTGCCCTGCTTCTTCCTCACAGTATACTGAACTTCATGATCTTGTCATTGCTCCCAACCTTCACATCTCCAAGAAGGCCTTGTTTGTTAGTTAGCGTAAGGTCCCACAGTACACCTTTCCTTGGTGGTTCCTCCACCACCCATATCAGAAAGTTATCATCAATGCTTTCCAACAGCCCCCTGGACTGTGCATGCCTGGTTGTGTTCCTTCAGCACTTCTTAGCGTGGCTGAAGTCCCTCATGTGAACAAGCACCTGTAAACTTTGAGGCTGCTTCCAGCTGTCTGTAGGAGGTCTCAACCACTTCCTCCTCCTGATCAGGCAGCCTGTAGCAAAACACCCACAGCAGTCTCACCCTTGTTAGTCTGCCCTTTAAGCCTAACCTATAAACTCCCAATTTACTCATCATCCTCCCCGAGACTGAGTTTCATACATTCCAGGTGTTCTCCTACATAAAAGGCAATTCCCCACCTCACCTTTGTGGCCCGCCTTTTCTAAAAAGTGTGTGGCCATTCACCGTAAGATTCCAGTCATGTCAGCTATCCCACCATGTCTCTGTAATTACAGTGAGATCAAAGGCTGTGAGTGCACACCGATCTCCAAATTTTCCCGTGTTTCCGAGGCTACACGCACTTTGACGAGGTATTTGAGGTTGATATTTTTACATATTGAGAGAATATTTTCATGACACGTGGTGCTTATGTCCTTTGTAGATAATACTGTTCATTTCATAAAGGTATTGTTGGTAAATACTGATTGTGTTAAGTCTTACTAATGCTAGCATTATAGAGGCATTTTAGTCTGCTGATAAAGAGCAATTAAAACTCCTTTACACAAGATATGAGCTGGAACATCAACAACTCCCAAGACACAACACTGCTCATAACAAAGGCATGTACAATGAAAGGGGGGAGCGACGATGGGAAAAGTAAATTAAACGGATATATATTCAATGCAAATATTCCTGGTTGATAGAAGAACAACAGAAAGAAAAAGATGCTGCCCAAACAATAACTGAAGAAAAATCTTTAAAAACTGGCTTTGTTTTTGAACAGTCAAACAGAAAACCTGGGATTTTTTTTCCTGTTTGATTCTTCCTATCCTTAGTGAATCAGGATTTTTTCTACTTTTTTTTGCGATGAAAGATGTACACAACATGTATGCAACTTCGACATTTACTTCTCTTACTGAAACAATGCACTACGCCCCAAATTTGGCTCATTGTTCAAAAAAGAAATCATATCCATGGCTTAATTTCTATACCTTTTGAAATAATAGAAAAAAATTAGGGAGACCAAAAAGACTAGAGAGTTGGGGAAATAAAAGACTATGGTGTGAACTTGTATTTATTTGTTTGCTGGTGCCTTTAAGTTATTTTAAGCAATACCTCTGGTTTTTGCTCTGTGAAGATAAGAGTACTTTGGACTTGAAAAAACAAGGGCAGGATCAAGCTATTCCACACCAAATCAGAAACGTGTAAAATAGCCTATGAAACAAGTCAGTGAACTAACAGGCACAGAAAAACAAAAACCAGGGATCTAATTGGTGATAGGAACTAACTGTATTATCTATTTTGGTGATGGTGATTTAAAGACAGAAAGATGTCTGTATATGAGCTGCTGAGAACAACCTGGTAAATATGGATAGCATGGAGAAAAGTCCTTTCATTTAAATATTATAAGGAATTCTTCTTGCTGTGTTTTGAAACTAAAGATTTCTGAGGTAAAGTAAAATTTTTTCCTTTCCTGATAGCAGTGACAGACCAAATTATGATTGCCTAAAATTCCATGGACATTGATTTACAGAATATGTTCTTCTTTCCAAATAGACACAAACCCCAATTTTCTTTGCTGAACAGAAAATTATGTCAGAAAGACAAGATCCTTCAGCAGAAAACAAGCCATAGAAATGACCAGAAAGCAGTAAAGATTTAAGATGTTTTCCACCCACAATGCCCCATCCCTGATGCTGTTTGGTTACAATGTAATATGGATGGATGGATGGCTGGCTGGCTGGCTGGCTGTTTTTAACACTGCCATACAACTCCACAGGACAGATTCCACAAAAACAGAGAGAAGGTTGCACTGATAACTAATAGTTACAAAAATTCCCCAAACTTTCTAACAACATTTACTGCATATTAAGGTTTTCATTACTGTACAAAGTGTTTTATAGCCTCCAAATTAATGAACTTAAGAGTTATCGCACTAAATTTTAAGCACATCCAAGCTTCTTCTTTTCTTCTTCTAATAAGCAGAAGAAAAAAAATCTGGAAAAAAACATGTTCACTAAATCTTCTAATGATGAGATTAAGCAGTTACATCCTTTACAAAAATGAATAAACACTCAAAGTTGTAATGACAATTGCAGAAATTATAAATTCCTAAAATTAAGTGCAAGTAAAAATGTAACTGAGGTTCCTTGAAAACTTACTAACGTGTTTTCTCCAGTGGAGCTGTTCCAGAGTCTCATCCGATCATCTGTACCAATGGTTAACAGATGAAGACCATCACCGGTATAGCATAAACCATTAACTCTCCCATTGTGAGCAGTGTTTGCTGTCAGGAAAAAGAGCTGGTTCAGTTTTCTAGAGAAGAACTACTGCTTTGTATACATTTTCACTTCAATGCAGAACACTGGTAGTGCTGTTTAAATGGTGATATTCAGTAAATTAATAATTTAATTTTTGGTTTATAAAAACATCTGGCTGGAAAACAGCCACCAGTGGTGTTCCTCAGGATGCAATTCAAGGGCCAGTTCTGTTCAATCTATCATCAAGTGGTTGATGCTCCCAACCTGTCACTGTTTAAAAAGCATTTGGACGATGCCCTTAACAACGTGCCGTAGCTTTTGGTCAGCCCTAAAGCTTTCTGGCAGCTGATGATCATTATAGGTTCTTTCCAACTGAATATCCTATTCCATATTGTTCACAGAGTACTAGAAATTAATTTCATTGAGTTTACCCTGCAATACTGCACAGTAAGTATGCTAAACGAGCTAAAATCCAACTCTGCTACCACAGCTAATCTAAATATGGTGTCCATGAACTAACTCACTGAAAAAGAGATTAAATATCTCTAAATTGTACTACATTACCTAATTTAGGTTAAAGGGTTATGAGCTTTAAAATTTTTTTTTAAAATACTATTAGCTGCATTTGATTTAGTTCATATATGTTAACAAATCAGACTTCCTAGTCTATGTGATTAATATTAGATTGCCAAAAAATCATCTTGAATCTGTCAGACAGAAATAAAGTTGAAAAGAAAGCTGTTGTGTTTGAACAAGTCAACACATTATTCAAAGGAATATTCAAAGGAATTCAAAGGAATGTATAAAATGGCACTAACTATTTTTGGAGTTACAAAGAATTTCATTTTTTGTTAAATAAAATTTGTCCATTTTCACAAAGTCTTAGCTTTCTTTAGACCATTTTCATCTCAGTAATTTCTTGAATTTCAATTAAATTTAAAATAGACAAAACCAAACATCTGTATTACTATGCTACAAATGACACAATAGAGAGCATGGCTATCAAAACAGGTACTTACTGCTACTTCATATCCTCTAACTGCACATTTTAGAAAATTAGTTAGACTTTACAGACATTTTCTTGAATTTTTCTATATGCAATTTAAGTTGCACACAACAAGTCAGACTGAGTGGTAGCTTTAATCACTGATTTATGCTACATAAATCCCTTTGTTCAGAAGTATAATACACAGTTTCTCCTTCGTGGTTCAATTCCAAATACTATGTATTTCTATCTCAGAGTAGCAACTGTTTAAGTACTTATTTGGACTGCCAAAATGAAATTTATTTTGTCCAGAACTGACCACAATTCATGAGGTTTGGGGTTTTTTTCAGTTTCAGAAACGTGACTTAAAAATACACAAAAATGTTAACGCTGTAGTCAATTACAGCTAATGCAAGGTATCATTATACATTACTAAGATTTAATTGAAGCTCCTGTAAAATGAAATATAATCCCAACTTTACATTCTGCTGTAGTCTTTAGGTATAAAAGGAATAAAACTGATTTTACGACACCTCATATGAGAAAATATTCTAAAGGCTTATACACGAAGCAAGACTAATTTAAACAGGAAAAGGAATGCACTTTTGTGGGTTTGTTTGTGTTGTCTTTGTTTTCAAAGGAAGATAGTAAGCTGTTCTGGTAGTTAGTTAAGTATGAAGCAATTGTTGTTTATATAAAACCTAGTCTACAGCATGAATAAATTCTTTCACTGACAACACAGATAACAAAATTTCCTATTTTAGGGGGGAAACCATTTAGAACAGATACACCACTGTTGTCAAGATCCCTCTAAAAAAGATCCCAACCACAAGCACTGTCTCTATAAAAGAAGTAATTGAATGGGCTGTGTTATGTAGGAGATAACAAATGGATTATCACTACTCACATCGCTTGTCTTAGTATTCAATATATTTATGAAATATAAGAATGATTCTAGTTGCATATGCATTGCCATCGGTTATATTCTGCATTACCTGCCTCAGAAGACGCCTTGGACTTTTCCCCATTGTGCTGATCAAGTGTACTCAGACATCCAGAAGCTCTCCTCACATCCCACAGTTTTACTCTACCATCAGCACTAAGAAAAATTGATTTGCAAACACAATGGTAATTAAGTGCACCCTGGTTCAGTAACTGTCTTTCGTCAACCCAGCTGGCTCAGCAAATATTCTGAATCAGTCATTATGTGGGCACATTCAAGTCAAAAGAATTTCATTAAAATTTTTTTAAGACAAACTTCAGACATATATTTACATGTATTGATAAGTATACCTGTTACACTATCAGCACCTAAGAGTGAATGTTCATCTGTAATAGATTGGCCTCTTTGTCTACAACATAACACCTTTGCATACATACACAGACAAGGAATAAACTTGCTAATAATTTTTCTGCTGATTAAACTGCAGCTACAGACTCTCACATTATCTGTAATGGTTGTCTGACAACTCAGGGCTCCTACTATTACAGATCTATTGTGTGACTGGTACAGCAGTTGTCTACAAGCAAACAATTTTTCATATGCCGAAACAAAACAACCAACCAAACAAAAACCCCAAAGCCACAACACTCTGTTAAAATATTTTCCAACTTGTTGAGCCTTTCAGAAGCCTGGCTTTAGAAACAAAAGGTTTGCAACTCTGGTTTCAACTTATCCAAATTTCCTTCTAAACTTATAAAACAGCCATTTCTCTCTGCAGTTCAAAAGAAAAAAACACAGCAGCTAACAAAGTGAGAACTGTCACATTATAATTGAAAGATGACATATACAAAAGCTATAGGAAAGTCAAGAGGATTTTTCACATTAAAAATAAAATTTTTGAGAGATAGAAAATAGAAAATGAAAATAAAAAAGGTCCAGGACTATCAACATACAATCCATACTCACTGAATTACTGCAGCGTCACCCATCAGCTAAGATACCTGAGTTATGCTCTTTCACATAATTCAGCATGATTAACCAGGATTTTAACTTAAGCTAAACATGTTTTACTTTGTTATAAAGCAACTTAGCAACACATACACTACTAAACAGTAAGAAGTATCTCAATAATGTTCTATCATTTTCCTGTACTGGTAAATACAATTAGTGTTTACAGTGTTTCAAAATTCTGCACAAAACTCCTATAAAGTAAGCATCACCTGTACAGCTCTTCAGGTTTTGTCTTTCTATGGAAGAGCTACATAGGTAAAAGTCAGTGATGAAGATTAACTCCAAAAGGGCATTAGAATTCTAAAAAATATTCATAAAGAACATACAAAATTTTACTGACAAACGTTTCAGTGTTTTAAGGGTTCAGTAACATCCCTACCTTCCTGTGGCCAAAACATATTCGTGACGTGGGGACCAAGACACTGCCAACACTTCTTGCCTGTGACCTAAAAATTATATGAAAAAGGTTATACATATCATTTTCTGTAAATAACTAAAAGTAAAAGCAAATATTTAGTTCTATAGGACACACCAAGTCAGAACAATATTCTGAAGTAACACAAATTTGAACTTTGTGAAACTGTATCATTTTGGAATAGAAATACTTCTCTTTGCTCTTCTTGCTCGAAGAAGAATGCAGTGAGCTGAAAGTGATGGAGTATTACACGTGTATAACTTTTGATAATAAAGATGGGTTTACCTATGAAAAGCACATTACAGCACAGTTACAGCCACTGAGCTTACTTCTATTAATTTTTGTGCAGCACTGGTGTTATCACACTCAGAAGGAACCTAAATTTCTTTTCTTCAAATCCTTTGAAAATGTTCAATAAAAGCCATATTTACTCTATGTACTTACATTTAAAACTTTACTCATCCTCAAATAGTCTTGTCTTGAATTTATGGTCTAAAATACTAAGATACCCCTGAAGCTGGGGAAGGGTCTGGAGCACAGATCTTATGAGAAGCAGCTGGGGGTGTTTATCCTGGAGAAAAGGAGGCTATGGGGAGATCTTATTACTCTCTACAATTACCTGAAAGAAGGTTGTAGCCGGGTGGGGGTCAGTCTTCCAAGTAACATGCAACAGGACGGGACAAAAAGGCCCTACGTTGCACCAGTGGAAGTTTAGACTGGATAAAGGGTTGGACTTGTTGATCTTGGAGGTCTCTTCCAACCCAGTTAATTCTACGATTCTATGACAATAAAATTCCAGCAGAAGCAGGTGTCCCAGGGCAGTGGTTGAGTCATTACCCCAGGGATATTTAAAAGATGTGTAGATGTGGCACTTACAGACATGATCTAGGGGTGGACTTGACAGTGCTGATCAGAAAGATCTGAAAGGTTCTTTCCTATATGTGTATATATAGACACACACACACATACACTTCAAAACTTGGGAAGTTTTAAAAGTGTTAAATAAATACAGACAACAGGAGGTGTAAATTGTCCTAAACAGAGAGACTGCAATCAGGCTTCATGTAGTAAGAGAAACACATTTTTGAAAACTAAACTAAATCATACAAATACATTTCTGCTAGTGCACTTTAGAGCTATGTGAACCACCTTGCCCCATCTAGTAGGTGGTTTTCCATTACGTAAATTAATCAAAGGGCTATGATGACCAGGATCATAGATAAAATCTCCGTGATACAGGTACAACAGGAGACACTTGGAAGGGTCAAGGCAGCCACATTTACTTGGATCCACTATTACACTATAGCCATGCATTTAGCTCCATTTTACTGCTAGAGTTAGCCTATGTGAAAATTCATACTTACCTTCAAGACACTACTGACTGCTTCAAGTTCTGTAAAGAATTATTTGATTATGCTAATAAGAGGACATATTCTCCCTCCAGTTGTTCATCCAATATTCCACTTGAGCTAACTGTACTAGGCTGTGTACAATGACACAGAGCTTGTGCCTAGAAAGCACTAACTCTTGTGTCAAATTATGAAGTCCTGATGAAACCCAAATGAAAGTCTACAGAACTGTTTTTGTCATTGCACTCTCTTGTGCTCTTGGTTCTAGAAACAGAACATGAGATGCCTATTGTCGCCATTTCAGTTCATAAGGGCTTAATGGCTTAAGGAGGCTGCTTTTAGACTTGAGCTGGCCACTGAAGAAATAAAGCTGCATTTGCACATTGCTGCGTCTGACATAATGTTTCTCTACAGCTTCTAAATCAGATCTGGCTCTTACCCAGCTGGTTTGAAGCATGAAGGTTTACCTCATAATTGCCTTCATTTGAGCACATGTATACACACTCAAACTCCAAAAAGTACACATTAGAAAAGAAACACGTTCTCTTTAAGTGCCAAAAGTAAAAGATTATGGAACAATAAACCCCTATATTTAACTGAATTAGGAAAATGCAAAGGATTAGATATAATCCTTCTACAGAAATTAGTATCTTGTCTATTCTACAGAAACCAGAAACTTCTAAATAAATCCATTCAAATACCTCCATAGGAATTTTTTTTTTTTATAATTATTGGGGGGTTTGTGTGCATGTGTGTGTATGTGTTTTGGTGTGGAGTTTCTTCTTTTTGTGACAAGGTGGAGAGTTTTGTTGTTTTATTTGTTCTTTAGGTTTCTTGCAAACAGCCCCCCATAAACCCTTAAACCAATGAATATACTTAACCATGTAATAAATAATAATCACTACTATTAGTGATATTAGAGCATGAAAATACCCAAACATCTGTAGCAACTGCTCATTGGTTAGTATTTGTCTTCTCCAATTTATCAGCACTGGAAAACACCCAGAAAAATCTTTTGCTACTGTGTAACTTTCAAAACAGGGCTATAAAGAAATTAGTCACATTACTGACAAAGAATACATTGTATACAGTGTTTCTTTACAGGACTTGTTTTACTCAAAGTAGTTATTGTTTAACATTTATGTTTCAGACTAAGAAGTACCCTGAAGTATGTGAGAACTGGATCCAGACTTCAAGTCACAGAGCTGTACTTTGGGGCTTTTGGTACCAACTGTAACAAGAGAAACAAAGACAGTTAAAAAAACCCCAGCATTTGAGAGAACAATAACAAAAAAATCTTAGCAATGACAAAGAAATGGAAGAAAAATGCTAACCGCATAACAATTCATTCAGTCAGAGTCAATGCATTCTATTAACAGATTTACACTTGTAGTCCAAGTAAATTTACCATGTAACAAACAAAATTTAGAAACTGGAGGTAAACAGGGCACTATTTAGGAAACTTGAAAATATCTCCTCAAATATTTTGTTGCTAAACATAGTTAAAGTGTGTGCATGTAAGCAATACACACCTATTTACACAATTTACTGTGTTTGGATCCAATAAACCTCAAATGCTAGCTTATGTAACGAAATGTAACCTAATTATAGCTAAGAGTTTTTATCAGGTAGGAGAACTGACTGATGCATTATTTTAGAAGAACAAATATGATATTCTCATTGACATCATCCAACTAATGGATACTTAATGTCTTACAAAGACTCAATTTACGTAAAACTAAAATAGGGCAGGTAAAAAACCCTACTGAATATTACTTGTTACTATAAATCCAAAATATGTAAGACGCTTCTTACAAACAGATACATACCTGCTATTAAGCAATGCTTTGTAGCAACTGGAGACATGTGATGGCTATATACTGTTCCCTCAAAGTGAAATATATCTGCAGGCTGATAATAAAAAGATTAAACTAATGACAGTGCAAGTATGTTATCAGAATGTAAATGCTCATCATTATTTTTCAAGTAAAAATAAGCTACAAATAAGACCAATACAAATACTACTATTTACATAGTAATAGTTCTCCAAGTTAGAAACCAGATCATGCAAACATTGCACAGCAAGTGTTGTGCGATGTTGGGAAATGTTTTCCAAAACTAAGACAACACCAGAGCTCAGAGATGACCAAAAATAAAGACCAAGAAAATTAGCTAATGAGAAGCTTGAATGGAAAACATTACGATTATCAAAAATTAACAAAATTAGCAAGAAAACAAGAAGGTTATAACGTTGAGATGAGAGTCAACAGGAAGGAAGCACTTAAGACTAAGACACTCAGAAATATCATATACTAGGCTCAATTCCTAAAAAAACTAAAACACTATTATATAAAATTATTAGCTATCTTATAAGTGTTTAAAATTAATGAAATACAATATTTACTTCAATAAACTTTAATATTTACTTTAATAAGTACAATTGCTTTCAGGTAAACTGCTTTTGTTGTCTCATTCTAAATTACTGTATATGAAAAATCTCTTCAAACTAAGTTGTCTGTATTTTCAAAAACATCATTTGGTGGCAGAACAGGTCATTCAATAACCTTCACGTGAACACTGTCTTTTAAGAGATGCTCACAGAACTCTCTGGAAAGCAAATTGTCTAGAAGAAGATTAAGCATCTGCAAATGTAGCTTCCCATCTTGCAAAAAAACCCCAAACAAACAAAAACCCCAAAACAGGTAAAAATTTGTTTTTTATTGTGTCTGTAGGATGACAAACCTCTTATTTTTAAAAAATTCTTCCATTATGTGTGAAACAACAGTCAAATATTACCAGTGTAAATTCATTAATACATTCACACAGGAAACAGGACAAATGGCAGTCACAAATCCACAACTCAAAAAGAGAGGTGAAGCAAAGCAACATGAATAATCTGTTTACTTTCATAATGCCAGTTACATTGGTTAGCATTTTCTTAATGGTTTCTCTCATTCTCCAACAATATCTAGATACACTGTCTATACTGCTTACAACAGCAGAATTCTGGACCTAGTGATCCGGAATGCCAAAACCACTAGTCCTTCAAAAACAGTATTTAGGTGTTGGTTATTAAAAATAACTCACCCTGCTGTACACTACCATTACACTTAACTAACAATCCCCAAGAATGAACTTCAGACTTGTCCATACCTTGGTGGACAAGTTTAACAGCAAAAATTCAACTAGCTGTAGTCCTTATCACAACAAAAGCAGAAAGGACTGTTCCAAGGGTTCCAAGCTCTCATACAGTTTAGACATTCAGGTCTTCAGACTGGGAGAGGAACACAACAGGGTATATATGAATGCTGGAATCCTGCTGCTGCACCCACAGTTCAAACAATAGGCTGGTTCTCATCCTTCACCTCTGGGAAAACTGCAGATGTGGAATGAATAACACATACACAAAGAAGCTTGCAAGCTGCAGAAACTCTCTTACTTGTAAAGTGTTTGTATCCCATATTTTTAAGGTTTTATCAAATGAGCTGGATGTAAACATGCCAGTGTCATGAGGATACCACTGGACTGTCTCCACACTGAATTTATGTACATCAGGATGGCTCCTAAAATCAAAGAAAATATTCCAACTGGTTAGTCTTAATAAGCATCTTGTAATTGTCTTGGTATCAATGACAAATAGAAAACATAGTTTAAATATAGTTTTTTTAATTTGTCCTGAAGTTTTCAAGAAGAACTAGTTTTTTTCAATCAACTAACATTAATGTTTTTGAAGAGTCCTGATTTCAAGAAACTACGGATCATAATCTTTTCAAAATATGGTATTTGTAGCATATCTCAAGTTAAGACACTCAGTTTGAAGCACAACAAGCGCCAATGTCTTTTGAAATGTTTTAAGTCATTATGTTTACAGTTCTAATGTTAAATATGATAGCCTAACACTACAAATCACTTATTCTTCTGGAATTCCCCTGAGAAATGGATCTGAGAAATGGATCCACTGAAAAATACAACCAGAAATACAGTTCAAAAATTTCATTATTATTAGTGAATAATCACAGCTACATAGTTATTGGCAATTCACGTATGCTGAAGTCACCAGATATCAGTAGGCTAAGTTATTGAGAATCACTTATGTTTGCGTTCAGAAATGATAGAGAAAGAACAATAGGAAACTTACAGCTAAACTGTGGATAGTTACAGAATGCAATATAATTAATAATACAGTAACTGTGGTAGAAAGAAAGGACATCACAGCAAATCTTGACAGCTCCAGGATACGGAGGAGGCTGTATACTGCCCAGGCTCTGAATAATATATGTAATTTCTATACCTGGTAGACCGCTAATATCTGAGCTGGATTCACATGTGTTCAGCTTCAGGGCCCAAAATCATGCTTCCAGACCCAGAATTACCATGTTGCTCTGGGTTAACCCTAGGCACCTACACACTGCTCTACGCCCCTGCAGTGGGATGAGGAAAAACATCCAAATAGTGAAGGTGAGCAAAGTTGTGGATTGAGATAAACACATTCTAATATGTAAAAGAAAACAAATGAAAACCAACTCCATTCCCCCAAAAAACCCCAAACAAACCAGTGATGCAAGAACAATCCCTCATCATAGGCTGACTGATGATCCTTCAAATCCAGAGCAATGGCAACCCCTGGAAACAGACCCCCTTTTTTCTCCCCCTAGTCTTAATACTGCACATGACATAGTACAGTATGAAATGTCAGTATCTCTCTGGTCAAGTTGGGTCAGGTGTCTCAGCTGTGTTTCCTCACAGCCTACTGCCCACCCCCCATCTCCTTACTGAAGGGGGAGAGTGAAGAATGTTGAATGCCTTGACCTTACCAAGCACTGTTTATCAGTAGCTGAACATCAGTGTGTTCTCAAGACTGGCCACAAGTCTGAAACATAGTACCATACAAACTACTATGAAGAAAAAGAACTCCATCCCAGCTAAATGCAGTACAATACGAGAAAATAGTTCAGCCAGTTCCAAGTGCAGCTAGTGAAGGGCTCACAAGATTTCCTCACTTCTGTTCTTATTTTTGCATTTTTCTCTCAAGTGTCCTGGCCTCCAAAACAGTAACTATTGCAGGGGTATCATTGTGTAAATGGAGATATAGATATTTCGTATTGTGGAAAGATGGCTGGGATAAAATTAGAGGAATGTTATATTCGCATCCTAACAGAAGTTATAATGGTACATGAATTCTAGGATGAAATGCAGTTGCTCCTTTCTGTATGGAATGAGGCAAGCAGGCTCAAAACCTATTCCACGACGATTCCCATACATGAAATCCACGTTAAGCACCTGCTAAGAGGGGTGAAACGGAGAGTGGAGCAGAGTGAAAACATCGTGACCAGGGTCTGCTGAAATCTTTGAAGGGAGGGCAACTTGATGGTACTTTCTAGCTGATAAAATGCATTGCACCTGTCCACGAAGGGAGACAGATGTCCTGCTGCTGAGTCAGCAACTGTGGAAAAATTGCTCTCCTTAGGTGAACTTGGTTCATTGTAATCTAATAGTAAAGCTAATGCACATCTACATCCCAAACTTGCCTGTCTCCAAGGTACAACCATCCCTCACTGACCGTGTACTCTGTATTTTATTGGCTGTATCTTTGAAAGTGAGAGAATTTTACATCATTCAGTAATAAAGGTATGTCAAGCTCCATCTAAACATAAAGAAATAGTATAAAAGTAGGTCAAGAATGGGGAAAAGTTAGGGAAGACTCCATTATATCTTCTGGAATCAGTGAACAGGCTGAACCTGCCTTCACCCTCAGAGGGACACCAACTGGGTAAAAACTGTACTCTGTGTGCACCGAATACTTTTATTGGGATTAGAGCTTGTCTGCATATTGCTTTGAATATGATTCTGCAGTCAGATATGATCACCAGCAATCCTTGAACCTTAATCTGTCATCATTTTATATTAATTAAGAGTGTTATTCCATAAACTGTTCATGAGTCCTTCACAGCCACTGGCAGTTGCTGGCTGTGGATAACTTGGATAAAGTGGTCACTGTCCTTGGCGAGTGACCTTGAACAAGTCAGTTGAACTGCCCTTCAATCCAGTAGGGGTCTTCAGTGAAGGGTCCCCATACCAGGACACTGACAGACTGATCGGACACAAGGGTCTCCATTTCCTGGGACAATGACAGACTAATCAAATGCTGGGTCAAGGAAATACCCCCTTTTCACATGACATTTATAGATTTGATTTCACCTTAACTAATAAACCTTCCTGCTCACCTAGGTTGCTAGAAAGCATAAAAGACATCTTAAAACAAAGTTAGCCTGAAGCCAGAATTGACGATACTAAGCAAGAGCTATTGAGTAACTAACTGTTGAGCTTGGTTTCATGACTCCTGCACTGTTTCTTTTTGACGCATATCCTAGAATGGCCCGTTGTCCTGGCACAGTGCTGTAAATTTGGGGCATTTATTCTTCAGGGAAGTATACTGATTTTGGCTGGGGTAGAGGTAATTTTCTTCACAGTGGCTAATGTGGGATATGTTTTGGATTTGTGTTGAACACAGTGCTGATATTATAGAGATGTTTTTGATTGCTGAGCAGGGCTTACACAGAGCCAAGGCCTCTTCTGCTTTACATACTGCCATGCTGGTGAGGGGGCTAAGAGTGCATGGGAGGTTGGAAAGGGATACAGCCAGGACAGGTGATCCGAACTGAACAAAGGGATATTCCAGACTATATAACATCATGCTCAGTATATAAAGCTGGGGGGAAGAAGAGGAGAATATCTTTGGAACGCTGGCATTTTTCTTCCTGAGTAACATGTGATGGGGCCCTGCTCTCCTGGAGATGGCTGAACACCTGCCTGCCAACAGGAAGGGGCAATTTAATTCCTTGTTTTGCTTTGCTTGCATGTGCAGCTTTTGCTTTTCCTATTAAACTGTCTTTATCTCAACCCATGGGTCTTCTAACTACCTTCTACCCTTCTGATTCTCTCCCTGATCCCACTTGTTACGGAAGTATGCAAGAAGCTGAGTGGTACTTGGCTGCTGGCTGGGCTTGAACCATGATAGAGTCAAGCTAAATATCTTCAGTATCTGCAGAGCCAGGAAACCAAGCCTGATTCAGAGTGAACTTACTCCTGGAGAGGCATTTGTATGCACCATGCAGAAAAAACTAAACCCATGGAACTAATTATCCTGGTACAATAACTGGTAAGTGCACAACACTGGACTCTGTTCAACACCGCACCTGAACAATCAATTCTCCCATAATCCACAAGGCTGAGGAATGAACTAAAAAACTCTTGAGTAGTTCTGCAGGAATCACATTTGATTTGGCTAAACTTAGTAATGGCTACATGCCATTCAGCCTAGTTTCATGTGTCAAGGCTGTGCATTATTCCCAGTTCATTCCACATGCAGTATTTTCACCTATTACTCAGAATATCCCAAACTTTTCTACCAGTGACAAATACAGAATTAATTTTATGCATAGTAAGGTCACTGCCATTCATTCTTCCTAAGCAAGTTTTGATTAGAAGAGATTATCTTAAGGATAGGCAATACCTATATATCATCTAGAAGCTGGTACTGTTTGGGTATTCTCAAATGCTAGTTTTTGTCACAGAACAGCATGGATCACATGAAACCAGGTGAAGCTCTCAGTGCTGACTCCCAGAAGAGCAAGAAAAACTCTATTTTGTATGTTGTTTTTTTTTAATACTGGCTTTACAGTCTAGATGAGAAACACTAGGTAAGTTCCAGCCTATCATCAGGCATTATCACTCCTGATGTTCTAAACTATGGGACCCTCATCAAGCCCAGTTTGGAGGCTATTCAGAAACAGCTTTAAAGGACCTCTACGAAGACCTTATTCTTTAAGCAAACTGGGAAGATAAGCAACTTTTTACAACACATCAGCACTACATGCTTCAAAGATAGGAGCTGGGTAATCAAATGAAAAGTGTTTCTTACCAGTAATTAGAAACTCATTTATGATGTCAGGAACTCTGTTTGAATAATACTCCAAATATCTGAAGGTATATATAATCTGTAGCTATTTTAGTTAGGAAAGTATTTAAAACATATTAGGAAGCCATATGAATACTAGGAATAAATTAGGCAAGAAACCCACTAAGGTTATTTAAGCAATAATAATCGTAAGTCTATCATTTAGAACAGTGTCACACAAATCTGATCGTAAGTCAGTAATAAGATATATGCCTCAACTAATATCAAATAAAAGATGCAGCTACGCAAATTAACACCTACTCTGGAAACAGACTACCAACCAACCATGCTCGTAAACAGAATTTTCAAGAATGGAATATTTCTAGTGACCTAACTGAAGTCAGTGTTGGCATGATTTTAGCATAGATTTCACAGTTTTATGTTGTGTCCTCTTAGCGTGAATTTCTTCAGTTTGCTGCATCTGATTCAGAATTCCTTTTGAGAGTTGGAGATGTGTAGTCATTACATGCTCTTAATTACAATTTAAAATAATTTTGTGCAAGAAGTCCCAGCCACAAACACCACATGCAGCTGACTTGAGGTAGATTCTGTCCCTACCCATTTGTTTTGATGTATGCTCTATTAGCTTTTTTCCTTCTTATGGTCCAAAATACCATTATGGACTTTTATTGTAACAAATCTGTTCTGCTCTTTTATACTGGGCTCATGAAGCTCTTAGACCTCAAATAACTTGTAGACTGGGAAAAAGTAAGGGGAAAATGTAGCTACTAATCCTTTAACACAGTAGGATACACCTTACTGTCTCAAATGAAGTTCCAGCTTACTAGATGACCCTAAAATCCAACTACAAGGAAAAATGAACTTTTGCTAAAAGACTTAATGGCCATAATGGAAAAATTTATACTGCCTGCAGAGAAAGTCTGACAAATCCATAAAGGCTTTGACTCTTTAAAAAGAGTACACACAGCATGGCAGTTCTTTAGAAAATATGTCCCATTTTTTTAGTAACACATCTGTCTTCACCTGAACATGCTCTTAAAAAGTTCTGCATAAATTACTGTTGTACCTGGTGAACACCAAATGAACTTAAAATAGCTGGAAACAGGGAGAGAGGAAATAAAACCAACAGCTGCAAAGAGATGTTAGATCTTTTTTCCAATCAGATGAACAGAGTTATGCAGATAATTTTCCTTCTGCTTAAAAGCATATTTATTCATATATAAATATTTTATATATTTGGGGGATAAAAGGAATATTTCTTAAACACTACCAAAACTTATTTCTCCTAGTTACTGGCATAGAGTCACCAAATTTCAACATGAAATAATAAAAAAACTGCAAGGAACTGTGAGTTATAAGAGAGTTTGGTTGTCTTTTTTTTTTCTTCACCTATCTTTTTCTAGTGTGAAAATGTGATTAGAGTACTAGCTCTGACTTCTTTTTGTGGGGTCTACAGCAACATAAAACTCTCTTACTTTAGTTTCCATATAACAATTGATATCCTCCATTTTAACTTTTGAACTGCTCTAGGTCTGCTCAAACAGTACCACAGAGTCATTGTACATATATTGTAACTGTTAGAATAGACAAATCAAGAAGAAACAATTAGGTCCTGCTACTTAGTAAGTCACATAAATCCCCACAAAGTTGCTTCTTTTCTTGCATGTCAGAAAACAATGCATCACACTAGCCTTCAAAGATTGCCGGCACTATTTTCTATAGTCTTTTTATCCTAGAAATAAGAACACACATGAATTTGCAAATTCAATCCTAGCCACACACGAACTATCCTATGAACTTTTAATATAATTTTGGAGTACTTACCTTCCCACAGAGAAAAGTGCTTTACAGGTATAACTTGGTTTTCTGCTCAAGTTTTCAAGGTCATAAAGTACAATAACACCATCCGATCCACCAGATAACATGCTGAAAAGTGTTAATAAAGCAGAAATTCATGACCCAAATATCCTCAGTGTAACTGAGTGTTCAACAAGAAAATAAATCCATAGTACCAACACAATGAAGTATTCATATACGTTTTTACCAACTAAAGTATATACTTACTATCTTCCCTCAACAGGCTCAATATCAAGTGTGTTGATACCACTCCCATGTATTCTTTCCACATCTCTATCTTTATTTAATTCCAAACTTAGAACTCTAAAAAAAAAAAAAAAAAAAAAAGAGATATGAACAACATGAACAGAATTATTGAATGTTACTGTGCAGTTCTGGACAGCTAAAACGCTAGTTTTGTGCTTCTTCAACACATTTAACTCATCCTTGTAATATTTTTGCAAAACTACGTGACATAAGGATGGAAATAAGTCTTGTGAAGTTGGTAGAAAAAAAATATTTTCTTGTTTGGAAGGTAAGAGAGAAATAAATATGTAAAATAGCAAAACTGCACTTGGGGTCAATGTAAGAAAACAAAACCAGAATGCAATTTGAAAACATTGGGCAACAGAAACATTCAGATGCCTTGTAGTCACATCAACTATTACTTACTTTGAAGCTTCATTATGTAACATTCTTTCAAGCTTCATCCTACTTGGAACTATGGACACCTAGCGGACAAACTCTTTATTTTATCAAGTTTATCGAGTTTACCTTTAATGAACCAAAGTTTGTGTGTTACATTTTCTGGAACAAAATAAATAAAAACTAGGCTATCCACACGATGAAGCTTCCAAAACAAACTTTTCTGACCTGTAATTTGTAGCTTGTATTTTTAAATACGCTAATATGCTACACGGTCAAAAAAAGAGAGATTCTGCTTCCTTAAACCATAGTACCTGATATAAAATTTAGCCTTACAAGATGATCAGAGTGTCATTTTGTCAAAAACCACTAACAAGAACGAAGTAATTAAGTAGGTAACTGAAAAGCTGTGAGGCAGAGTGACTCGACTTAAGTGGCAAAAATCCTGATGTGAGAACCTTAGGCTGTTATAGGCAAGTCCCCAAGCAACACCTCTGTAGATATGCTTTCAAAGCAGCAAGTTATTTAAGTTCTTTTAACAGATGGGAAATATAATTATGGAAGAATTCACTTAGAATAAGAATTTTGACATATACAAGATATCTAGTTTAAAACCTTTGAGATCCAGATTGAATTTTAGTGAAGCAAGAAATGCCCCTGTGGAACTGTTTTAAAACATATAACTTTAAAATGCAGCTATAAATAAAAATCCACTGAAGAGCAGAGTTGTTCTTTTTTTAAGTCAAACATTCTTTACACTGAATGCTGCATGAGCACTGGGGGCACAGAAAGGATGCAACCGTGTTGTCACAATGCTCACTGAAAGGAATTTCCTGAACACCAAAATTCATTTCAATTTAAAACATTCTTTTCACAGTGATACAGCCCCCAAAACCAGAAATCACAACCACAAATCCTTATAATGGACTCCCGTGAGCGACTGAACTGAGGCACGTCTTATTAGATTTACCTTGAAATACGGCTGCAAAACTTGAACAAATATTATCACCTTATAACCTTTAGCATGAATATTAACAAGCCTGTCTACGCAGCCACCACTTCCCACAGAAGCTGCTGGGAACCTAATAAAGGCCCTGCACCTGATTCTCCTGCGATGAACCAGCAGGCCGGGTTTGGGAAGAGGGCGGACGAGCGGATGCGGGCACAGAGCACCCCACCCAAGCAGCTCTTCTCTGCCTCCACAGGCACAGCACAGCCGCGAGCGGACCGACCCCCGGCGCAACTGCCCACCAGGGGACACCGCGGAGCGGGGATGAGGCACCGGGCACCCCAGTGCCCGCACACCAGGACTCTGACCCACGCACCACACCGCAAACCCACTCCGAAACGCGGCCCGCAGGGCGCGGGGAGCCGCTGCGGGAGCCGCTGCCGAGGCGGCTCCCGGCTCCTGTACCCCGGCCCCCCGCGCAGCCCCGGCCGGGGCCGGGCGATGCTTGCCGGCAGGGAGCAGCCAGGCGCTGCCGCTCCGCGGCCCCTGGCGCAGCGCTCCCCGCCCCGCCTCGCCGCAGTACCTGCGGGTGTGCTCGGCCCGGCGCAGCCGCGCCGGATCCTCCAACCCGGCCTGGCGAGCGCTCAGCAGCCCCAACATGGCGGGAGCACCGCCCGCCGCCCCGCCGCGCCGCCATCTTGGGCCGGGCTGCGCCAATGGCGAGCGGCGTTGCTGGAGCGCCCAGCGGCCGTAGGCGGGAGCGCGGTAGTGCTGGAGGCGGAGCTCGGCAGGGACGGGGCAGAGCGGGCCGTGTGTCCCCGGGGCCGGGACGCGTGTGCGGCGCCGTAGCCTCGGCCGGAGGTACCCTGGGATGAGCCTCGCCCGGCGGGCGCTCCGCGCCTTGCGGCTCCGGCTCTTTGGCCCCGTCAAGGAGCTGGTGGGCACCGACCAGTTCGGCAACAAGTACTACCGGGTGCCCAAGCACGAGACCCGCGCAGGTAGGCACCGGCGGCAGGCACGGCCCGGGTCCCTCTCGCCGCTGTGCGCAGCGCCTTAGCGGCGGCTGGCCGGGAAAAATAGCGGGTGCTGAATAAGGGGAAGGAAAGTGAGGGAAGGGCAGGCCCGTCCCGGGCTTCGAAAAACACGCGCGGTTTCACAGGCTGATGCCTTAATGCCAGAGAAACCCCTAAAGCCGGCCGTCCGAGGGTTTTAGGGCTCAGTCAGCGCTCTGTCAGAAGTAGGTAGGCAGCAATGATTTGTGGTAATTCGGAGCGCTTTTGCATGTGCCTTGAACGATAGGGGTCAAAAAGGGCAATGAGGCTGGTGAAGAGACTGGAGCAGGAATCTGTGAGGAGAGGCTGAGGGAACTGGGGTTGTTTAGCCTGGAGGAGACTCAGGGGAGACTTACCGATCTCTACAACTACCTAAAAAGAGGTTGTAGCCGAGTGGGCTCGGTCTCTTCTCCCTGACAGCCAGCGACAGGACGAGAGGGAATAGCCTTAAGGTGCTCCAGGGGAGGTTCACGTTGGACATCGAAAAGAATTTATTCACTTAAAAGGTCATTAGAGATTGTAATGGGCTGGCCAGGGAGATGGTGGAGTCACCGTCCCTGGAGGTGCTTAAGGAAAGACTGGATGTGGCACTTAGTGGTGGTGGTATAGCTCACATCGTTGTTAGGTCGTAGGTTGGACTTGATCTCAGAGGTGTTTTCCAGCCTAATTGATTCTGTGATTCTGTGAAATAAATTTTTAAATGTACGTTCATCCCACTCCTGTAGAAAAATACTTTTCTAGAATTCTGCCTGTGTTCCAGGAGTCCAGATGCACTTACACATCACACTGGTCTCTATGGATGTCCTGTGTGTTCTGCACTATGTACAGTTTATGGAAGACAGGTTTCCTAAGTTGTCTTGGTGCACATGCTGTAATGTTTTACAGTCCTCTTTTCTCTCGCTGCACAGACTTGCTTATCTGGTTGCTGTACCCCGTATCAGCTTGAGTATTCTGAGGCTTTTTACACGGCATTTTTCAGAGTACAAGGAAAAGTAGAAAGTCCAAGGTTGTGCAGCCACTTAAGTCGGTACCCTTCCATAAAGGGAGAAAGGGAACAGGTGCACACCTTCCCTCCAGAAACCTATAATGGCTGCTAGAGTTATTTTGCCTTCAGAGCAGTTCCCCTGACCTATTTTGCAGTGCAACTTCATGAGCAACTAGCAGTGACTTAAAGCAAGTCTTCTTAAACAAGTGCCTGGGAAGATATTATGAGCACCGTTTTGTCAGCAGTGTGTTTTTCATCAGGGTTAGTGTGGTACTGTAGTGCTTACAGGTTTTCTTCATCTTGCTTTCATATTTTGATCTTATCAGTGCTGAAGTTCATGGTGACTTTGAGCAGTGTACAAAAGGCTTTGTCTTTTAGCATACAGCAAGCAGTAAAAACTACAGTCACGTTTCTTCTGTGTGGTTACTGCAGTGCCAGTCCTTATTAAGAGTAAAAATGGCTTCTTTTATCAGAAATACTGTTAGTCTTTTTCTCGATATTTGAATTTATGGTGGTATGCCTTTCACGGTGAAAGCCCAATGCTGCAACTTTAAGGTTTATCTCTGTGTTTGGAATGGTAATTGTGGTGCCATAAGAGAACAGGACTGGTGGGACATAGCTACTGAACTCTGCAGAAGCACAGTATAAGAGGCTTTTAGTGAATCTTAGTTGTATCTAAGACCACATTATAGCAGCCTTTGTGTTTCCCAATTTTTCTTCAGTAAGAGTGCTGAGTATTACACTCCAGAGCTGAAGTTGCTCTAATTTTACTTTGAGCAGGAGAGGATGGCTCTGAAATGCTCTGCAGTTGCACCTCTGGCTGAAGTCAGTAAGAGTAGCACTTACGTGAATCTTAAGGGTCATGCACATTATATCTATCGTAGTGATACAGATGACATAACGCAGATCTGCTGAATTAGCAGTACTCCCCTGTTATTAGATCTTTCTCTCGCATTCTTCTGCTTGTTTAACTTTCACTTGATACATAGAAAGTTCTGCACCACCAGCTCACACTGGCAGTGTTTTACTGTCACCAAAAAGGAGAGATCTTCTCTTTCCTCTGTTTTCTTTCTCACTGCTGCTAACTTTTCATGGTCATTTATCTGACATAGAAAATAGTTTTCTGTTTCCTGCAGAAGACTTAATTAAAACAATAGCATAAAGTGACTTGGTGAAGAATAAATTGCAAGCTAAAATTGGCACAGAAGTGGGAATGAAGAGGCTGAACTCTTAGATAGCATAAGGTATGCAAGATATCTTGAAACATAGTGAAGAGCTAGAACTTTTACAGAGTCTCTAATAATGCCTAACTGTACTTACCTTTGTTTCTCTAATAGTTTGCTATCAAGATTTTTAATTCCTTTGGTCTGACCCAGTCAAATGCATATTATTTGGGGAAAACTGTATATTAAAAAAATATTAAAAGGCAGAATAAGAAATCTGGCAGAGAGCTAATGTTTGATTTGCTCTTCCCATGCTTCCTTTTCGAACTTTAGAATCAAATTAAGGGAAAAGTTCTGTAGTTTAGCCTTACAATTTGAAATTTCAGATACTCAAAAATTTCTGCACATCTTCCATAAATGTGTTCATTGACAGTCAGTTAATTCTCTCTTATTGGTTGGGGTTTTTTTGTTTAACTAGAGAGTAGGAGAATACATATGGAAAATACTACTGTGATTATGTATGAAAATACTACTTGTGAAAATTCTGCTTATTTTCTGTATATTTGTCATTGTGCTCTAGCTCTGGCTTTAGATGAACTAAAAAAACCTTAACCCCTCAGTGTCAGCAGAATGAAAGAACTCTGAAAGGAGTAAGCAAGACTTCCTCTCCCTGAGAAAAAATTGATGATGATTTTTTTTGTGAAAGGGTTCAAACTTTGCTTTTGATTCTGTTGATTTGTTCTGTGTTATAATAATTAATGGAACTCACTGTTAGTTATTCTTGACCACGGGGTGTGGTTTGTAACAGTCATTAAAGAGGGATGAAAATAACTAGAATGGGAACAGCATCAGGGGAATGGGCTTCAATAAATTCAGAAAACAGATAGGAAGTATCCTGTGAATATCTTAAGAAGAATAAGTAAAAACTTATCTAGGACAACTCATAGATGTAACTTCTCCAGCTGTTAAAGGAGCAAGTACATATACCCTCATGTGGACGAAGACCAGGAAGTATAGCAGTAAATTCACTGAGCTAAATAATGAGTTTTTAATGATGACAAAAGAAAAAAAATAAGCTCCATGAATCAGGTTAACTGGTATGGCTGCTGGAAAAATAGAGAAACAACTAATAACTTGTAGGTATATTCACGAGGGAGTGAGTGAAAACTGATGTGAAATTATTGGTTTGAAAAGATAGATTCTTACAAAATTTTCTTTTCTGAGTGGTGTGCAAGATTTAAGAATATGGATTATGAATTTGCTATGTGGGTGCATAGCAGGTTGGCAACAGTTTGGAATAGCCTGAAATGTTACCCTGCCAGATGCAGGGCATCCACCAGCTGTCTGTCAAAGTTCAGAATTACTCAAAGTCTTTATGAGTCATTTGGATGAAGAACAATAAAGTATTTTTATTACATTTGCAGGTCAAACTGTGCAGGAGGAAACTGGGAGTAGCTGGTAGCATGTCATGGCAGATCACTGTCAAATTGTCATACAATTCAACTAGGAGAGCCACTGGAATCAAGACATATTTATACTGGTTATGGAATCAAGATATACACAGAACATGGATCTACACAACTCACAGCATGTAGTACAGCATGTATTACATTAGTACTCTTATAAATTTCATTTCTGTGACCTCTTAATTTGGATACCCATTTTCTTCTTCCGTTGCCAACTGATAGACCTTCATCTACTTTCCTTACAAAATGGATTATCTTGTGAATGCTTATTATTATTATTTTAAGGTACAGTTTTCTCTGAACCTAGCCAGCCTCTTGCTGCAGTTCCTTGTTATGCGGGGTTATTTGAATGTAGGAGATTCTACGTCCCCACCCACTGGAATCTCCACTGTAATTTATGCTTTTACTTTTGTGGATGGCAATCCTTTCAGTGTCAGTACAGAAAAGGTTCTAGGTTTTACCTATTCCAGTCTTCCCTCAGGTTTGTATGATCTTGTGGCTGAGGAGAAATCAGTTCATTCTGACACTAGGGAAGTGATTACAGACAGTAGCACCCACTGCCTTGGGTTTTGGTAACTAACTGGCTCTCACAACATTTTTGAACAGCATCCTGTGTTGGTCGCAGTTCTGTACAGCAGGGTCACACTGGCTTTTATGGGCTTTTGTAACTTGTCAAGAAGTTTAAGAATGTGGATGGGGGAAGGTAATAGAAATTGAGGAAGGCCTATAGAAAATAAAACGCAGAAAATTTCTGAAGCTCAATTTTTTAAAGAAACTAAGAATTTAAAAGTGCTGAGAGAGCAATGCTCTCTTTTTAAGTGTTGGAGAGTTTTATTTGTTGTATATTAGGAAAATCTGCAGCATATATCATTTGTATCTTACCCAGTGCCCTGATATATACAGACCAGTTCAGGATGGGAACAGCACTGGAAAGAAAACTCGCTTGGAAAGACAATGAGATGTAGAGGAAGCCCTGTAGAGACAGTCAGCTGTTGTGTACAGATTCCGCTGCAAGGTCACTGTAGTGTGTCTACACCATGTTTACTGTCTGTCCTGTGGATTTGGGGATGATTGAGTAGCTCTAGCACGGTGATGGGCCTAATATGCTTGATTCCTTTGTACTATACTTGATCAAATATTGCAGAAGAGCATGCAGAGGAGGCAGGTCCTGCTTTCTGTCTCTTAACTTAGACATGGTAGGTCTATCAGGACAGGCTGGTCTTTGTTTCAGACCAGCAGGGAGGTCCCACCTTGAACAAGAGGTGAGAGTGGATGGTGTAGGTACTACCTACTCTGCCTTTTCCTTCAAGCAAAAGCTGTCTCACACCTTTCTTTTGGCCTGGGGTTTGGAATAGAAGAACGTTAAGTGCGTGATGCAAAGAATGTTTCTTTTCTGTCCATTGTGAATTGTGCTCTCCTACACTCAGTCCAGAGTACAGGACATCCTTGGAACCTGAGGCCTTTTCTGCATTAGTTGGGACTGGTAGATACAAGTGGTTGATATTGAGTTTCCTCACACCTCCATCACTTGTGATTCGGAGAGGTTTTTTTGGGTTAAATTTAGAGTGTTTTGCAGGGCTAAGTTTCTGCAATACAGAATTTGGAGATCTCAAAAAAAGTAAAGAAATGTTAGGTATGTGCTTCAGGTGTGGCTTTCACATTGCCTTGGCACCTAATATTTTGTTATTTTTTGAAATGTTTTATAAATAAGGATTTTTTCTTTAAAAAGGGAAGTTGTGCAAATAGAAAATGCTTTGAGATCTAAGTCATCCTGTGGTAAATAGGGGCATCACAGGATTCACTACAAAACCTCATCTGCTTTGGTTCAAGTCACTACAGTAGATGTAGTCTCACCAATATCCTAAGCTCTTGAATGTCCAGATCAAACTAAAGATGTAGCAACTGTACCCTGAGACCACCTTTACATGTTTGTTGTCAAAGGAAAGTTGACTTGTGTTCCTGGTTTTGACTGTCTCTGAGTAATTAGGTTATTAGAAGAAGACCTAGCAATTTAAATAAATGTTGTATGGAATCACTGCAGAGATTAAAGAAGTGGTATCCATTGTCAATGATGTGCAAGTGCTGGTTTTAATGTGTTTTGCCTTAATTCCAAAAGTTCTAAAGAGTAATAGCAAAAAGATACAAGTTTGCAAGAGTATTGTATTCTTCTGGGTGAACGTAGAAAGGATTGGCATTTTGGAGAGGAAGGGAAGACAGATGTAAGACTGTGCTGTTTCAGTCTGGTTGTGTTATTTCTTTTGAAAGAAAGTGAATGTTTCAAATCCCTAGACTGTAAGAATAAGAAGTCAGTAGATTGAGTAGAAAAAGTAATGGCTAGAAATACAAAAGGAGTTAAAAATTTAAAGATCCTTCCAAATTAACAGTTCTGGCCACAGGAGTACAGGAGAATTCAAAATTGGAGTAATTAATTTTCTGAAATCATGTTTAATATTTATTAGAGACTTTTATTTTCAAGTGGGGAAAAAACTAGCATCGTGTAAGTCAGGTCAGACATTCAGCACTAACCATAGTGAGATAGGCTTATTTGGAAGTAGAGATGATTCTGTACTTAATGACATTCTGTAAGTGGGGTTTTTTTACAAGATTACCTTAAAGTGATGACAGTGATTAAATAGTACAACTACACTGCTTGTCATTAGAGGAACATCCAGCATAGCTCATTAACTCTGAGATGACTATTCAGTTGCCAGTCTCAAAGTGGGTGTGATAAAAGATGGGAATAGACAATTGGGTAGTAGTAATTGATGACTCATTTCATTATTTCGGACAAGTATTTCACTAAACAGACTAGATTTATGAACAGAATTCGTTTATATTTTCTTATTATATAACATAATGTCATGGCATTGCCATGACTTTGGTAAATGATTAATTTTCTTTCTGCAGAACGTGGAGTGTTCATATTTTTTTAATTGCAAAACAAATTCCTCCTACAGTTTATTATAACTAAATATATCTTACTGGAAATAGCTGGTTCCATTTTCCATTGAAAATAGTTTTTAAAAACTCTTAGTAACTGGTTTATTTAAAACATGCAGGAAGATGAGGCACTAAATACTTAAGATGTAGTATACAATTTGTTTTTGAAAGGCTGATTAATGAGCAGCATTTATTTAAACTTTTTCAATTTCTTCATTTGTTCTCAGATCTATTATAATGATTAAGAGTTAAAATGAGTCCTGTGAAGTACTAGCATATGCAAGGTTTTATAAGAACAATAGGTCATCATAAAGAGGGTAGTTTATTTCAAAAATTATTTGTCAGTGTTTAAAACATTGTTCAAGTTTTAAGGTTCCCTTTGGGAGAACAGCAGACTCGGGTTTCACTTGATTTGGACCTGCAGGTTACCAGGAAGAGCTGGAGAAAGCCTAAAGCATTCTGTATTCCATAGGTTTTTACATGTTGTGTAAGTTCTGCCTTAGGGCATGAGCTTCTGATGCTGTGAGCTTTAAGAAGGAAACTGGTAAGCCAAAATTTCCTGATACTGTTATAAATGCCTTATAAATATCTAGAAATACAAGTGTCATTACCTAATTTCAGGCATACGTTTTGTTGCTAATAATTGAATGCAAGCACTGACTACTGTGGGAAAACTTTTATTCATGTGAAATGCCCACTCACATTTGCATAAAAGGCTTCTATCTTGTGAATGAAATTCTCAACAAACTAGAAATGTGCAAATAAAGAAAGAATCTGTATAAGGGAAAGTACTAAGCATTCAGTTGGATGATAAATGTAAGATGTCCTAAATCTGATTAAATGTAGACTTCAATAGAAGTATATATACCTTTTTATGAAAGTTAGAAAGATTTATGGTTCTGTTGAGATTAAAGGAATCCTCTCTGATAGTTTTAGTAACTTCTTATTTTGTTTTAGGTAGTGGCATGTTGCTTTCCTATGCATCGGAAGTGTAGAGAATTTCTACTTTTCTTAAAAATTTGCTATAAAATATAGTTTTGCATTGAAGACTAGACTGAAACATTCCTGTAATATGTTGATGTAATTTATCCCTATAATTTATGATGATTAAGAGAGTGGAAGGAGTGACATCTCTCCAAAGCATATCTTCTGAGGTTAAAGCTATGGTTTTGTTTTGACTCTGAATGATAGTTCTCTGGACAACAGGATTGACATCTGAGGAAGAACCAGAAATTTATTATGATTGCATTAAGCATGTATAAGCTAATTATTGAGTGTTGCAGGTAATTGTACAGAATATTATGGAACATAAAAAGTAGTTTTGCAAGCTAGTTTTT
>JAWMRA010000090.1:50570630-50583286 GCA_035584735.1 Pseudotriccus pelzelni | reverse complement strand
CATGGCTGCTAATTTCTTCCACGCCACCACTACCTTCTCTTCTGTTTTCTCTTGAAGATGTAATTAGCAAAAGCATCACCTAAACTCCTGATTGGCCTTTGTCCGGAAATTCATCCAGACAAACTATTTTCAATTCCCAAGGAGGGGGACTTTTGCAAACCCATGACACTCAGTTTAGTCTCTGATCTTGCCATATTTTGCATTTTGAAATCCTTGGAGGATATAAATGTTTGAAAGTGCTGCACATACATGCAAAATGTCCTCTAATGCTATAGATTTAGTAGAAGGGCACTTAGTTTTATTTTGGATTACCTTAATGGGCTGTTTTTCATTCCTTTAACGTAGAACTTTTGCAGAAAGGGTGATGTAGTCTGTTCAGAGCTGTCACTTCCTCACAATGGCAGATGTGGATCTCTTTTTCATTAGGACCTCTGAGAGGAGCTGGTAGGGACTACTTTAAAGGAAAATAGTTTGAGATTGTTATTTAAAAGTACACATCTTCAGGAAGTGTCAACTAATAGACAAGAACCAGAAATAATACCTTGCTTCATATAATTACAGGTATTTTAACATTAACCTTCATCATTAATCAAGACTGTTGGCCTTGCCATCATGGCTATATTCCAAGCTATGTTATGCCATTTCGTCTCTCTTAATTTGTTGTTGTGTTAATTGGAAGCTATTCCTCCTAAAACCAGTTTCATACTGCTGCTGAAGCAAAGTAGTGTTAGTGTTTCACCTTTTATGTAATTGCATTTTCAGTAGTGAGGTGATGTTATGGCTCTGTGCAAGTTTTAATGTTTTGGACTTGTTGCCTGACTCACTTCCTGGTTTCCCTCAAAGTACAGTACAGATGGTATTAGAAAATTAAAATTTGGAATAGTTCCCTGAAACTTTATAGGTGGTTACAGATGAGGCCAGGAATTTGACTGGGTGATAACGAAGTGTCATTTTTGCTCTGATTTTCAAGCACAGTAACAAAAATCTTAATTATCCAGGCAAACACATGGAATAACATTTTGCCATATCTCAGCACTTGAAATTGGTTTTCCTTATATTTATCATTCTGTTCATTACTGGCTACTTGCATTTTGCTACCCATTGATCTGAAAAACATGACCAGAAAAGATAAATATCATTGAAATATCCAACCTAGAACTTACCAATTGTGTAGACGGAAAAGGCATGAAAATATGTGACAGCAGTGATACTTCTAAAGAGTGATGAATATTACCTTTTTCAAGTCAGGTAATTTATCTAAATAATGCCAGTAGTAGTTGGAGCGATTTCATGTAGTCATGGACTGAATAACGTGAGGCTTGACGGAGCCTGGAAGGGGGTCTCTGGTTTGCTGCCTCCCATCAGTCCCAGCTGACATCAGTGGTAGCAGTGAGCTTATGTCTGTTGGTTTTGCTTTGAAAAGCCTGAGCCACAGGACAATTGTCACTGCCACCGATTCCATTCCTCTTCTGTTTTTTCCAGCATTAATCGATTGAGATGGAGGGATCTTTCCCTCAGTCACAGTACCTGCCCCTCTGTGCAGTGGGTAATCCCACACAGCCACAGGACGTACTGCAGTCCAGGCTCTGCAGCCCCTCAGTCAGGTTTGGGGCTGTGCCTTTCATGCCTATATAGGAATTACAGTTGGCACTAACATAAAAAGATTTTTGGCTTTAAGAATGCCAGAAGCATATACGGGAGTCCGTTTCCTCTGAATGGTTTAAGGCTGTTCATACTTTTCAGCAATCAGCTTGTCATTTTGTAAGGGTGAAGCTCAACTCTATAGCAAACTCAACAACAGAGCTCAAGCTCTGTGCCATGAGCCTTGCTTTTTGAGCCTTGTTTTGACAGCCAAGGTGGTATGTAAACTGTGTCAAAGCTCTCCACACAGAGGTGACACCATTGCCCACACCCTCCTTCTCTGAAATAACAGGAAATAACATCTTCTGTCTACATTTTGGGAAATAACGTGGTTTGCCAGGTTTTGTCAAATTCTGTTGTAATTTTTTCGTAACTGTTCACTTTTTGCTACGAACTCATCATAAGTTTGAGTTTTAATACTCTGTGGTCTCTGAAATAATTAATTTGATTTTTTTTTCAGCATGGATAAGAAGAAAAAGAAACGATCCACCCACCATTGAGGTGAGAAAAAATGTCTTTAAATTTTCAATTGTTGTAATGAAACTGCAATAATTAATTTATAGTGGACCTTTTTCTGCAGTAATTTGTCCCTTTTGGGGAAGAATTTAGTATGTTCCTTGCCTAATTGAGGAAAGTATGCACAGACTAGATATCTAACACTTAGAAAAAATTAAAACAAATGGAAATACAAACTCCATTGTTCTTTAGTAGTCATCTGTGTGAATTCTTTTAAGATTGTCTACATAGGTTCTTTTAAGATGATCATGGCAATTCAGGAGTCTCTTTAATTAAAAAAATTCTGAAATTACTGCCATAAATTTTTAAATTCAGGTCCTCTGTGCATTAATGGAAGGGTTTTTTCATGGTATTTGAAAATTAATTATTTTAATAGTTATTTATTTAATGACATTAAAATGTAGATTCCAAATCCAGTGGATTCATCAAAACAGGAAAACTAATTTTACAGTGCTAATGAGATGGGGGAGTTGCAACTATGTCTTGTTGCATAAGAGGAAACAGGGAAAGGTCTCACAGTCTTTCATGCTGGTAAGTTTGTAAAGGGAGGAACAAGTTTGACTGCTGATCTGTGTTACAGATGCACACACACATACACACAACTTGCAAGGATTTCTGTTACGAGTTGCTAAGCAGCAGCTAGGAATGAGAAAGTAGATGAGGGCATGTTGGCTATGGACGGTTCAAACTGATACTCACCAAGGCAGATACTTGACTTGCATCAGGAATAACCGTATCAAGTTCAGTGAAGCTATGTTGGCATCTCTAGCCAAAGATTTGGACAGTGAAATCTGGAATGCCCTGGTTTGTGAAAAGTTGCCCTGGCTGCCTGTGTGTTGAGATAACCTGGAGAAAGTTGTCAGCTGATGTTTACAGGATGTACCTCATGGAAACATGCTCCCACATAAGATACAACTTTTCAACGAAATTTCTCTTCCCCTGTTTCATACTTCCCACTGAGGCTGTAGGGACTAAAAGGGCATACCATGAGTAAAAGAAGTTTTAATTTTTCCTTAAAGCTATTTGGGGAAGTACTAAGTGTGAGTTTGGGGTTTTTTAATTTTTTCCTTTCCCTCTTCACCTTAGTTACTTGTACAGAATCATAGAACTGATTCTACAACAGTTGTTCCATCTAAGTGTGGACTGAACTCCTGAGCTTTGGCTCATACGAAATGCATGGATACAACTTTTATTGTTGAAATTACCACTTAATGTGATACTTGAAGATGAGAGGTGTTGTGAGTCTTTTGTTTTATCATTTCTGTGAGCCAGACTGTTGTGATAGTTGCGCTGAGGCAAACCTCTTCCAGCCTTGGGTCTGGAATTGGTGCAATAAAGCTCCTCCTGGCACTGGAGATGTTGGTTCATTTTTGAAAGAGCAAGGAGCCTCCACAGGTGAGAGAACATTAGAACAATGGTGTTCAAAATATTTTACCTTCCAGAAAAAGCAATTTATGGAGAATGAAAGATTACTGGAACTAATGGTGGATTCAGAGTTATAGGACTGCTTATACTTTCAGTTTCATGAAAGAAAAATAATTTAGAAGCTAATTACTTCTCCTGCAGGGCTGTGCATAACTGAGCAGAAGTGATAGACTAGGAATTTAAAAATAGTTATCTTTTCAAGTAATCTCTAAATAGTTTTTTTCCTGTAGAAGAAAAAATAGTTCAAATATATATATGTTAAAAATTCTTGCTAATACTTTGAAAATAATGCTGCAGTCATATTTTAAATGCTAGTGCAGCCTAATTTTTTTCTCTGTATTAGTGTAGGGCAATATGTATGATCCACTTTTCTCCTAATTTGCAACTGCTATATTACAAACCCTTACAACACAATATCGTTATAAATATAATTATAGTAGTGAACTGCATATAGAATATTGTTTGATCACTATTTTTAGGACTGATTGGCTTTTGCATTTTAGCCACATAAACTTTACTGACTGCTATTCTGTATTATATTATTTTTGACGGTAAAGATGATATAGTAAACAGCTGTTTGACAGCTATGGAACAAGGGAATATTTGTGACCGTATTTCATGTTGAAACCCTATATAACAAATTTCCTTGTTCTTTCATGTATTTCTCATGAGACTATTTCTGAAAAAGAATGTAAAGCCCAGACATTTTGCATTGTTGCTTTAATGACATTTTGCTGTCATATTTTAACATCCCAAAACATCATTATAGTTCCTAAAGTATAAGTTCCTGGACCTACGCCCGTGTTCCTACCTTTGCAGTCTGTAATACCACTTTCTTGGATGGTTTTCCTTTTTTTTCCTGTCCTCTGCCCTTCTTCATTAAAATTTCTGTTCCACTTCTGTTAGCCTACCATCCCCTTTTTTATATTGTTTGTTTGGGGTTTTTATATTTGTCAGATTTGTCTTTTATTCAACTCTCGGCTGCTGATGTTAGAGGTTGCCAAACTGCTCCAGCTATCAGGTCTCATAATGAGCTCTGTGATCAATTTTTAACTGAAAATATTGCAGAGATACAACTTCACAAATTAGATGGATCTTAGTGATCACACTGATGACCATATTTTGGGAACTAATAATTTGGTAAATACTTTAGGCTAACAAAATGTCATTCATAATCATCAGGACATGTCAGTCATTTGAATGAGAATGAATGTGAGTTGTCCTTCCTTACCAATGGTCAGAGTAGTTGGGTAGTGACACCTGCTAAGGCTGTTGACAGTGTTCTTGACACTTGATCATGTTTTGTGTCCAGGGCATTCTTTCTTCCACAAACACACAACTGATCTTTTTTGTTAGTTTGTTTCCATTATAAAGTTTTCATTTTCTATCAAAAGAAATTGCTTTACATCTCTTTCTTTAGTTTCTCTCTCTTTTTTTTTTTTTTTTAATGGAAGAATACTCCAGTGACTTCACAAGTCAACTTGTTCAGTGTTAAGTGTGCAGCATCCCTAATGGTTTGTTTCCACCTTGTACCCCCATACCTTTTCGCAATTTTGGAAGAAGTCACTTAGACTTCTGTGTCTGGCTAGACATAACCCAAGAATGATTCTTATCACCTTGGTTATTTCTGACCAGTTACATCAGGCATGTTAGTGCTGGAAGCCTTAGGCTTTAAAGCCAGCTTCTGGAATACTGGTTAAGAGTTGGTTGCCTTTTGATTCAATTATAGCTTGAAATACACCAGGTCTCAACTCGGTTATGGTAAGGGTGATAACTTTGCAAATTAACACAGGTCAAGTTGTTTCTTATCTTCTGCTTTAAACATATTCTGTTCCTATGGTAATGAGGGAATCCATCTTGGTATAGAATTTTGGATCGTGCCTGCACCCAGTGTAAGCATGTGTGTATGTATACACATACTGCTTCGTAACAGGTGAGAATCTGAGCTTGAAAATGTGTATTTTTGCATTCCTGTAATATGTTGCCATCAGTGCCTTTATATATATTTTGAGTATGGTCATACATGATTGGCTGAGGAACATTTGTCACTAGCTTTATTCCTTTGAAGCTGTAAATTATATTTTAACCAGTTTAACAAGGAATGAATAATTAAGTAGGCTAACACATTTCTTTATTATGTATATAGGAAACTAAATGTATGTAGCAAGTTTTTTGGGAAATAGGAAGTGTAATATCTACTGCACCACTGTGGCTATGCCTCACACTTAGCACTGTCACAGATAGCATTATGTAAATATAATTAAAAATGGTAGTGAAAGAAATTCTTATATTCTGTTGGTAGGGGCTGGATGCATAGTTCTGGTTATGGTACCACCTTTAACAGGGTACTTACATCTCTGCCTGTCTCTCAACACACAGCCAGGTTTTGCCCACATAGATAGTAAGAGTCATGTCAAAATTGGTTTAGTTTAGGTATCTTGTATCTAAGACTCTGAGTCTTCAGCTTCTAAACTTAGAAGGAACTAAAAGACATATTTTTAAGGAATTAGCAAACATTAAAACTATTAGGCATATAATGAGTTTTTAAGGCTTCCTGTGCCTAAATTCAGTTTGATTTTTTTAGTATTTTCCTATTTCAGAGGGCATCAGATTTGTAATAGCTCTTACAGAATCCTACTGTCTGTAACACAAGGTACTTGAATGTATTTAGAAATCTAACCCTTATTTTTATCTTTAAAAAACCTTGGCGCCACACACTACTTCTGATAACATCCTGAGGTTCAAGGGTGTCCAAGTAACTTGGCATTGTTTAAGGCCTTGTCTGTAGAATGGAGATAGAGGTAGAATTATAGACTGTCTTGGGGTGCAAGGAAACTAATGAGGAGACTTGCAGTTATGATAGTGTCAAGAGAAACTGGTATGGAGAGAAATGTGGTTTATCTCTGAACCCAACAATGTGGTATCCTGCAAGTGGTATATATAAGCACAGGGCTGCACAGCCATGAAGCTTCTCATTTTGAATTGAAACCTGTTGTTTGTATGCATGTGTATGTTATGCTAATAGTTCATGGGAAGTAAAGTAGAATTGCATGTTCCTTTAATTAGTGTCAAGATCCTGAAAACAGTTTGAAATAGAAAACCACAGTAAATGACAGCTTTTCTCATGCATTATGTACTTGTTATTCAGTTAATAAGTCTCAGTGGCTTCTGAATTGCACAATTGGATAGAAGGTGAAATGTTAAAAAAAGAAACTTTTTGTGACAATGCCTGTCTTCTTTCAAACTATTTCTAGCATTTCCATAACTATGTCTTTTAACAAACTCCTTATCAAGGGAGGAAAAAACATACTTCAGTGAGTTGTGATAAACCTAAAGTTTCAGTGATTGTTTCTTCCTCTCATCCCCCTTAATAATTACAGTGAAATTACATTCTGTTTGGTTCCCACAATGCATACACACTTTTACCATTTGTTTGATCTTAAGTATTATTTATTTGAGAGGTGGTATGATCAAAACAAGCTTCAGTCATAGATACCACTTTACACAGAATTCACTTTCCTTTAAGAAGAAGTTTAGAAAAATGCTTTGTTTGGCATTGATGGGATTGCATGTTATAGTTTTGCCTCTGTCTGCTTCAGATGCTTCAGTTGAGAAGTTTTAAAATGAGAATTCTGACGTGGAGATTGTGCATTCTTGCATAAAGAGTAGGGCTTAGCAAATGAGTATTTTACTCCTGAAGCCACCAAAATCTGCACAATGTGATTTACAGTTCTGGATAATATTTTAGAAGCACAATGTCTCTGATCAAAATATTTCCCACCATTGTTGTCCAGGATCACAATCAGGATTTGGGCCTATTCAAATAACTTAGGTTGCACTAAATAGCATTTTTCATAGTAAATTGGGCATGATTCCAGCGAGGGAAAAGGATAGTAAAAGTTGACAATATAAAGAGCTGACTACTAAGGTCTTAAATAGAAGGGAGTGGTCAGAGAAGTCAATAAAAAAAAATAAATTGAGAGCTTGCAGAGGCCATCATCTTTTAGATTTGAGGTTTTTCCCCTTTTGTTTCTTTTCAGGTTTGAAACACAGGTGCTCGTCAAACTCCACAGAGGAGTATTGAGGCACCAATTATTCCTGTTCCTTCCAGTTTGCCTATGCTGCAGATCCCAAGGCTGCAGAGAGGAGAGCTGCTGCTGTTCTGCTGCTCCTATCCATGTGGGAGGTAGTGCATGGAGCATTGGCTCCATCTCCCAATTCACTGTCAGCATAACTGAATGAGGGTGGAGGGCGAAGTAAAGCATACCAGGAAAAGGGCTGGTACAGACTGTATCATATGTACACTAAGGGAATGCAAGGACCAAACTGCAACTGAGTCACAGCAACAGTTCCTTGTTTGCTTGTTAGCAAATCCAGATATGCCTTTCTAATCCAAACTGCTCCTCTGTTTTTGCTGTGCACTGACAGCCCTTCAATGTGGTCATTGTTTCTCATTCCCAAGTTGGTACTGCTAAGCTCCTGTTCAGTGGCTGAGTTATCAAGATCTGCCCTGGATCGGAACATTCAGTGCTTCCCAGAGATGAGGTCTTCTCTCTGCCTCCTACTCTTCAAATATGATGTAATAGCCAGTTATTTCATCTTGCCTATTTAACTTGTCAGACTGGAAAATGGAGTTTAGATAATTAGTTTGATGATACTGTAAAAAATGGTGATTCAGCTTAACTTTTAGCACTTTGCCATATTTGTTAATCAAGGTAGTTCATTTGGTAATGAAGAAAAATTCTACTGTGTTAAACTGTCTTATAGCAATTCATTTTTTTAATACTGTGCCAAAGCAATTTTTCAATTCCATTTACTATTTTTTATATTTTTTCCAACTTGTATATATGAATTTTAACAGGTAGAGTTCAAAGTTCAAGTTTATTAATGATTAAACCCTCTTTTGTATTTGTGACATTTTCCTCCTAGGAGGAACTAATTTTATTTATTCTGTAAGTTTATTCAGAAAAGTAGAAGAAGCGACAATATGAGATCCTTTAAGAGTGAAAGAGCACTGCATTCCAAATGTTCACCCTACAAAGCAGGTCTTCCAGTACAGCCTGGTAGGCAGTAAAAATCCTTTTCACTAGACACAAACTCTTAGATTTTTCCCTGTCTATGGAGTGGAGGTAAATACAGTTTCCAGGCAGCAGGGGATAGAGTAATCTCAGCTGCTACAATTAAACGAGAATGCTAAATGCAAATCAAATTTTCAAGAAAATTTCATTCCAGTGTCAGGTGATACAGCCTGATGCCTTTTGCAGCAATGCATTTGGAAGACAGCAACATGTCTAGGCCTGTGTTGTCCCTAGGAACAGACCATTCTTTATTCTTCCTTCATACAGCTGTTGTCAATGCTAAAATGTCAGAATATACAGAAGTTGTCAGTTTCTGGATGAAAAGCAGCTGTTTTGAACTCCAAATAGTGCCACTTTGGTATCTCCTTAATATGTTCTTCAAGAAAACCTTAGACATTACTTCTTACACTCTACCTTCCTAAGGAGGGAAGACATGCAGCTCCAAACATTAGAAGGATTAAAAACCTCATACATCTTACAATAATCGCCAGGTTAGTTACCTGCAGTGAGTCTTCTTTTACGTTCTATCTAAAAATAAACCTTAGAACTTGTTGTTAGACTCAACTGTTGGCACATGATGGCTGGATGTCTTAAGGCATTTTTCATTTTTTATTTTTTAGCTTTGCAGCATAACCCCAGTCTTTAGTTTTTTCTTTTCATAAAAATGATGAAGGACATTTCTGATACTCCTTCTGTTGCCGAGTGCTTCCTGAGAACTACTGGTTGAAAGGGCTTACATCTTTTATTTGTACAAACAGAGAGTGTCAGAGGAAGAAGCTAATCCTTAGAAAATTGCAGCTATCTGGTACATACTATGTTTTTTGGGGTGGATAGTCTAATTCTGTATTTCCCTTGAAGGTCAGAGCACATTACATGTTCATGTGCTTCCATTTCAGCAGAAAATAAATTGCTATGTTTTGGGGGGCAGTTTTTAGTGAAGCTAGCCATCTTATGAAATATTGTGATTAATTTTGGAGGAGAAGATAAATGTTCTGAACCTGACAGTATAACTTCAAAGAAAAAATTTGAAAAACCCCAACCAAACAGAAAATGCACAAACATTCAGCTGTTACTTTCCGTAGTATATCAAACAGTAAAGGACTGGGTAGCAATGGAGCCTCGAAGTGAGTGTGTGGCAGTGTGCAGGTGAGTTGGAGGTGCCAAACGGATCTCTAGACTGCTTGTCATGGGGAGAAGAGCGCCGCAGATGTCAATTCCTCTTCCACTCACTGTATTTACTGTATTCCTCTCACTGTATTTAATTGCTATGCAGATAAACTGAAGGCAAGTCTGGAAGATTAGTTATAAAGATCCTGCACGTTTCTATTGTGTTTTAAGGATAATTCCTTCTACAAATATGCATGCAGTAGTTTCACTAAAATTTGCATTTTGAACAAAGTTGATTATCCTATTCAGATTTGGAACTACTTGGATCTTTTATTTAAACACTTGTCCTGGCAGGGAAATTTCAGTGTCTAACTGCTTCAGACTGCAGCAGCTGTGGTAACTGAACCAATAGTATTTAGAAACACAATCACAATGTTTAAAAAAAAAGTGTATGTTCTAGTGAGAATTGAAAATTATGTATTTTCTGGTGATAATATTAGAAAAAGGAAGGACTCAGTGTCTGTGAGAGAAGTCCACAAAATGAACTTGCCAGCATCAAAGGACAATGTGTTTATGATAAGAAAACTCATCTATTTGACTTGATTTTTCTAACAAGCCAAATGACTCAATTTCCAATTCACATTTTCTTTACATTGAACCCAGGGACACCCTGAATTCAATGTACATATTAGTGGCATGAATTTAGTGGCTAAAAGGGAGGTGTGCAGATAATTACAACTTGAACATTCTTTGTCCTGGTATGGATTGTATAGAAAATTCTGAACAAGTCATTTCAGGATTTTTTTCTTATGTTTGCTAATAAGGATAATTTCTCATGCTTTTTTCAAGATTCACGTGGTTATTTTACTAGATCACAACTACACTTTGTCCAGTGAAAGCTGATTAAAAGAGCCTTGCTGAAGTTGGAAAACCAGAAGACAATTATATATCAACGTTTAAAATGGATTTGGAGCATTTGGAATTTAGTTACAACTGCTCTTACCTGACTAAGATAACTTTATGTTAAAGTAACCAGTTGAAAAGATTTTAAATGAGAAAGTAGCTGTTCAAAGGAAATTACATTGGTATTTTAATAAATAATTTTGTCTTGTTTTAGCAGAGACTGTAATGCAGTCTTCACATATCCCAAAGGTACTTAACCTTGTTTCTTGGTAGTGGGTTAATACAAGCAGGACAGGAGTAATCGCCTTGAAATCAGTCAGGGAGTGGTAGATTTACATAGGCACGAGGTAAACAAGGATAGAACTGAGAGATGTTACAATGAGGTTTTCCCCACTGACTGTTGAAATTTGATCTTCCTATGCTTGGTGATATTTTTATTGGAGTATAGGAGAATCTTTTCCCCCCTTTCACTTTGCAAAGTCGTTTGTGTGCTTGTATATTTCCATGCAGAACAGGTGTGTGAAGAGTTCTGCATCTGCTCTGTGCATGTGTGAATTTACATACAGAGGCAATTAAGAACTAATAAAAAGGGGTGCTTTCTCCAAGATAAGTGTTTTTTAAATACTGCCTTTTAAAACATTCTTAGGTGTTCAAAGTTGCCATGTCAACTCTTGGCAATATCACATGTAATTTTTAACATCATTCCTGAAATAATGTCATGGTCTTCTGCTCAGAGAGAAGTGCAGTGGTCTATTTTGTCCTTAACTCTTCCATATACTTGTAATCTGAAAAAAGCATTCAGCCTTTTTCTTCATTCTGGAGGTCATCTCTATCCACACAGATGACAAAAAGGCGATCAGGAGTAGTCTGCACAGATTCACTAAAGGTAAATTATGCTTGACCAATCCGATTGCCTTCTATGACAAAACAACTACTTGGGTGGATGAGGAAGAACAGTAGGTATTGCCTATCTCTACTTCAGCAAGGCTTTCAAAACTGTCTCTCACAACATCCTCATAGGCAAACTCAGGAATGTGGACTGGATGAGTGGACAGTGAGGTGGATTGAGAACTGGCTGAATGGCACATCCCAGAGGATTGTGATCAGTTGTACAGGATCTAGCTGGAGGCCTGTCACTAGTGATATCCCCCAAGGTTTAATACTGGGCCTAGTATTTTTTAATTTTTTCATCTATGACTTGGATGAAGCGCCACATGCCTCCACAGCAAGTTCACTGATGACACAAAGGTGGGAGGAGTGGCCAACACCCTAAAGAGCTGTGCAGCCCTTCAGAAAGACCTTGATAAGTTGAAGAGATGGACAGAGAAGAAGTGTCTGAAATTCAACAAAGGCAAGTGCAGGGTCCTGCACCTTGGGAAGAATAACCCCAGGTACCAGTACAGGCTAGGAGCTGACCTGCTGGAAAACAGCTCTGCAGAGGATTTGGGGGTTCTGGTGGCCAACAAGCTGCCCATGAGCCAGCAGTGTGTCCTTGTGGCCAGGAAGGTCAATGGTATCCTGGGGTACATTAGGAAGAGCATTGCCAGCAGGTTGAGGGAGGTGATCCTGCCCCTCTGCTCAGCACTGGTGAGGCCTCACCTATAATGCTGTGTCCAGTTCTGGGCTTTTCAATGCAAGAGAGACATAAGGCTCCTGGAGTGGGTTCAGCAGAGAGTGACAAAGATGATTAAAGGATTGTTGCTTCTCACAAGGAAAGGCTGAGGGAGCTGGGCCTGTTCACCCTGGAGTAGAGACAACTCAGAACCTCACCAATGTATACAAGTATCTGAAGGGAGGGTGCCAAGAGGATGGATCCAGGCTCTTCTCGGTGTTGCTGAGCTGTAGGGCCAGAGGCAATGGGCAGAAACTGATGCACAGGAAGTTCTACCTGAATACAAGGAAGAAATTCTTTACTGTGCAAGTGACCATGCATGGGAACAGATTGCCCAGAGTGAGTGGGGAGTCTCCCTCGCTGGGGATGTTAAA
>JAWMRA010000090.1:50540759-50552105 GCA_035584735.1 Pseudotriccus pelzelni | reverse complement strand
GCTCTTCAATTTTTATAGTTCTTTTCCTTTGCCCTGAGGGAAAAGGGAGGGGGGAAGGGGGTTTGCCACTGTGGGTTTGGGCATTTGGCAGGGAGCCAGGTCCGAACTATCACACTGTATCATCAGCAACCCAGCTATGGATTTCTTCTGTCATACAACAGCATCACATCAGGTCTTCTGTATCCAGGTCCTTTAGGGGATGAGATAGGATATGAGTCTCTTAGATAGCAAGAATAATACACGGCAGTTGTACTATAAAGCAATATTTTCAAATTGTGGTCAGTGAGATATCTCTAGGGCACAGCAACAAGATCTGATTCCAACAGCTGGATAGACCTAGGTTGTAGCATCACCCACCAAGTCTTCCATGCTCTGCTAGACATCACAATATCTAACATCTCCATTTTCAGCTCTTCCGAGCAATTAGGTAACACTGTCAACAATATTGTGGAGGTCAGAGAAGGCTACTTAAGTGGAAGTCCACATCATCTTCTGTACAACATTACAGGCTGAAGAAGAATCATTTGCATGTGCTATGCCAGAAAACAGCTGTCCTCTGAGAGATTGAACCATTCACTAATTTACAATGGGCACAATGTCTTTCATGCATTTTGTCTGCATGGACTTCCCTCTCAAGCTGCTGCCAATGTATCCTTTCAACTAAGGGTGGGCCTCCTTCTGGAAACAGAGAAAGGTTCTGTCCCTAATTCTGTTCCATCCCAGCTGCATCCTGAATCAGATCCCATTCATACAGATGCCCCTTTCCCTTCTTCATGCACTGAATTTTTTCTTCTGTGCTTCTCATTCATCTCTGTCTCTAACAAGTACTGGTGTAAGGATTCATCTTGCCTACCTGCTACTATTGAGTCCTTGACCTCACTGGAGCTGCTAGGAAGAAATTACAGTTTCAGGGTGAAATTATCTGACTCAAACATTCAGTCTGGGAGAGGATGAATTGTAACTCCAGAAATAGCTTCTTGTACGTGCAGTAGTGTTAAAGGAACATCATATGAGTAGATCATCCATAAACATTATGAATTTACAGTAAATCCCTAATGTATGAAGTGTTCCTCTTCTCCTTATTTTCATGCTGTAACGTAACAGCCCTCCCACACAAAATTACGTGATTCCCCCTCATTACTCAAGGAGCACATGTGGGTGCTTCAGTATGTGCTTCATGCTCTTCAAACCGGACACCTGAAAAATCTAGTATAGCAGTACTCACAGCTGAAAGAATGGTATTCAGATGATTTTTTTTCCTCCAGTGTAAAATGAATTTGCATTCTATAGTTTTCACTATATAGTTTTCACCCTGTATCTTTTCACTCAACCATGGAAATCCATGGAAACACAGAGGTCTGGAACTGGTCCATAGGACCTGCTATGCCGAATATGAATAAAGTATTTCAGTGCATAATTTAGTACTTTTTAAGTAGTTCTCCAGATGCTTAAATTGTCTTCTTTTTGTTAGTCAGCAGCTTGCCTCAGATTATCCTTGAGGTAACCCAGGGAGATGTTGCTATAAGTAATTCTGGTTCCCAGTATATACAATGCTTAAGTAACACAAGCACATATTGTCTTTAGCTTTTAGAAATAATTGTTTTCTTTTTCACTTTGTTTAGTACTTGCATGGATAAATATCTAAAATGCTGTGAATATCCCCTGGAAATGTATCTCTTGGATTGCAAGGGATAGCTCTCACATTTGTTAGTAAACCATGATAATTTTCTGTTCTATTGTCCCATGTATTTGACTATTCTTAGGAAAACAAAAAAGAAACTGACTTTTTTCTGTTGTTCTATACCAGAATGAAATTAGCTCTTTGTTTCAGCCATTAAACTTGGTTGCACTTCTCTTTCTTAACAGGGAAGAAGAAAGTTAAGAAGTAGATCAAAGCTATTCTCTTTGTTTATGAATGCAGAAACTTTTCTAATTTAGCTAGTTTGGGATATGCAAAATGTTTACTTGTAAAAACTGAATCCCTACTTTCTGTTGAGCATGATTAAAGATTTGTAAAAGGACTCCAGTGAATAAGATATCAGCATATATATTTATGAGAAGAAACTACTCATCTATAAGTAGTCTTAAACTCATGTGGTGGTGACTAACTGCGTGATTCAGTGCTCTTAGCATTCAGTGGAAGGACTTCTATTAATTTCTGTGGGTATTGGATGAATTGGCTCTACAAACCTCCATTTTGGGACCTAGTCTGGTTTAAGCTTGGGTATGTTAATGGATATAGATTCTTCCTGCATTCACAAGTGTGTTGCTTCAGCATTTTAAAGAAAATAAAGCAATGCAAATAGACATCCACTCCTGCATTAAATGAAATTCTGTCAATATTTGCTTTGAATGGCTGTTTGCTTGGGGCAGCTAACTTGGGGCAACAGTCTACTTTGTCCAAAAAACATCATTTCCAAGTGTTGAGTAAGTGGCTAAGGAATTATAAAATTAATTCCTCAAAATTTAGCCAAAGGAATGCCAGATTCTACAGCATGTGTGTGTATCCCAGGTATTATTTCCTTGCTGAAGTGCAACAAATGAGCTGCACGCAGAAGTGTCACAAGACTTTGTTCCAATTTTTAAAAGAAGTATTGTATTATACCTTTTTTCTATGGCTTTTTTTTTTTAAGTTCTTATTGAACAGGAAATACTAAAAAGATATCTTGCAGAAATTGTTTATACATTACTTTCTATGCACAAAAATATAATTGTGAATCCAGCAGTAAGCACACAAAGAAAACAACCTATTAGGGTTTTCTTCTTTTTTTCTCCATGTTTATTTTATAACATACTGCACTTTTATTTACAGGATAATATTTCACAGCACAAGCTGTCCTGTTTCTATGCAGGTTCCTCACCTGTAGAAAACTGGTTCTTCTTCTTCCCACAGTCCTACTACTTTATCAGTTGAATTTTTTAGCTTCTTTTTTTTGGATAAGGAATAATTCTATATATGTGTGACTGATGCAGGCCACTTTCAAGTGATGAGGGTCATTCTTAGTGAATGCACTGTATTCAGCATACATAAATAATTTCTGTGATTTCAGCTAGATAGTCCTAATGAAGCCTTAATGCGGTTGTATATCACAATATCAAACTTCAGAATAATATTTAGATATTGATCTTTAATAATAGCCATGTATCATCAGTTATAAGTAAAGCATAAATTTGTGGCTAATGGTATATATTTTGGAGTAGGGACTATTGGAGTAAGGATCATATTTTGTCCATATTATCAAGTTGTAGGAAGGTTATGGGAGTATGACTATTGGTCATACTTTGTCTTTCAGTCAGTAAATCAGGTTATAAAATAATCGTATTTGGAAGAAAAATTAACATGACTGAACTGGTTGCTGTTATTGTTGTTATGATTCAGCTGCGTAATGAGACTACCTCCTTATGTGAAAGATAAAAACTAAGCTCACGTGGATTTTTTTAAGATTAGTTGCTGACAGATGTAACTTGGGGCTTCCTGTGCTCTTCTCTAGGTATACTTTCAGCCTGAAATTTTTGGGAAAAAAACTCTCACCATACCTTCCAGCACCTGTTAGCTCTAAGTATGATTTCATGTTCAACATCTACCCTCCTTTTCTCTAGCCATGCTGACATATCTGTGGGGGCTGTAATGGTAAAATAATGGGTGGTCTGTAACTGCAACAACTCCCAGGTTAACTCAGAAGCAGGGTGAGCTTGAAAATCCTGAGCCTCAGTGTACTGCAACTGCATATAGAGAGAGGGTGAAATCTTGGCTTCACTGCGCATAAGTGGCAAAGATCCCACTGCCTTCTTCAGTAGAGCCAAGATTTCACTAATTATTTGAAGTAGTAATCCCTCTCAAAGGCTGACTTGTTCAATGGCATTGGCAGACTAGCAGCTATCCTATTGCAAGCCTTTTCCTCCCCACTGATGAATTGGAAGCAGCATCTCCTGCCAGCCTCTGATAAGAGGCACTGATTGAGTGGTGTTGTTTCAGGGTACAAGAAACAGCAGCACAGCTAAAGTGAAACTAAAAGCAATAGGACCACTTTCAACATACAGGCTGATTAAAAGTACTATAGAGTGGGCATATTTCAATTAAATTTGATTTGAAACAAATATGTGTTGTTCAACAGCATTAGTAAGGAGAGAGGCGAGAGTGACACAACAATCTTAAAGGTCTTTTCTAATCTAAATGATTCTATGATGAGAAAGGAATGCAGCAGATAGAGTTTGAAGAAACATGAGAATAAGAACATTCTACTTAAGATTTATATTTACATGGGTCACTCTTAGTCTTTGTACTTCCTCATTCTCATTCCCATTAGTGGTCTTACAATAACCTGTATCCATCTCCATTTTACCAATGGTGATACTAAAAGAAATGATTGGTGAGGATAAGACATACGTGTTCAAATTAGCCTTGAAATGTGACTGCCTCAGAGGGAACTCTCACTCCTCATTACTGCCTCTGTGCTTCTCTGCACCCCGCTGGTGCTTGTGAGGCCACAAAGGAGGATGCCTCAAGGAGCTAATCCAGAAGGTATATAAACCCCCACAAATGAGTACTTCTGCCAGTTCAGTCTCCGGCTGTGTGAGGTCAGACCTATCCCAAGGAAAGCAAAAACAGCTCATGGGAGAATAAGGTAGGAGTGGGGCAGCTCTTGTATCAGCAGTTTGTTGGGCAATCACTTTTGCCATAACATGAAACCTCACTCAGTTATTCAGAATTTGGCTTCAGATAGTCATGACTTTATCCAGAGAATATCCCATCTGATTGCAGAGAGAACTGCAGGTGTCCAGCACTTTTGAAAAGAGACAGTGTCTGAAGCGAAGCATCTGCAATTAGAAGCTGCTCCTGAATATTTAAATCTTTGTGATTCACTCAGAAACAAGCCAGTGGCACAGTCTGAAATAGATCTGCTGCCTCCTGCCTCTCAGCCACGTTCCCTGTGCAGTAATGCTTCTGCCAGACCCTGCCATCTTGCATGTACTTCATGACTCATTCTGGCCTTAAAATTATTTGCACCTGGTGTTTTATTAACAGTGTAATGGTTAAAAATATGGCCTTCAGAAGAGTCTGTTTAAACTACAATAATATTCTTATCGCAAATCTCCAAGCTTTTATCCTTTGTATGTTCCCAAGTACCTGTAGTCTTCCACAACATTTTGCCCTTGCCTCTGTTTAGCAGCAGCTGGGCTCAGATGCATACATATGGGGAGGATGTAACTTTCATCTTCCTTACCTCTGGTTCCTACTTGGTATTGCCCAGTGTATTCTTCTTTATCACCATTACACCCAATTTTAAAATTTCATCCTTTCACAAAGCTCTCTTCTTGTGCTCCTCAGGAAAGATTTCTCACTGGTTTTTTTTTAGTTTCTATTCTGCGTTACTTAGTCAGAGCAAATATCTTTAGAGTTGCCACATTTTCTGTGTGCCTTCCCAGAAGAACAAAGGCACCAGCAGCCCTCATTAATATTATTAATATTACTACTGCCATGGTTTTAACTTGTACTCCCTTTTACAACATAATCGATTCCCTGTCAATGGGTTTTGTGTATCTTCTGGCATGAAATTAGGCAGAGCTGTGTTTGTGCATGTGACACACATATCCCATAAACTGAATGACAGAAATAAGCTGATCAGCTATCTAGCTAGAAATTTCTCTGATAGAGTAGCCATTTAGGATACTTTGGTGATAAAGTCATAATATTTACACAGAAGCACGCCTGCAGTGTGAAAATATTGGCAGTATTGTGGGCCTTAAAATGAACACAGCATGTATGCTTGTTTCACTCCTTCCCCTCCAAATGTGTTTGGAGTTGGTAGCTGGAGGTCACAAGGCCAATTCCAACTTTTTTTCCAGGAGAAGGCCTGAGAGCCACCAAGCACTGCAGAATCATACCCTTTGCTTGCTATTCTGCTGTCCAGTAAAACTTGCTTCTTTTCTTCATGGCCTCTGTCCTGGGCATTTATATTGTCTTCCATGAAGGGAGATTTGTGGACTTGAACTCACTGTGGCTGAAGGATCTGAACTTTCTCAATTCGTAAGTGCTCTAGGCCTAAGGCTGGATACATAAGTTACCTGCGCCACCAGGAAGGGGGTCTGAAAAGGATTAAAAATGCAATTGCGTTTTGTGAAGGATCTCATTCTGTCAACTTCAGTTTGATGTTCTTGGAGAACATTTACTGAGCAGGGCTTACATGTCACTCTCCAAGTTTCTAGGTCTCATGGTGACTATGCAGTGCTTGCCTGATCTGATGGGAGCAGCCACAAACAAGGTAGTGTTTGTGGGCCTCCAGAGCCCAAAGACTACTTTTTAAAACATGGACACCATGTGGATGAAGGGTGGCATCATAGATAGTGACTTAAACCTCAAAAATTCCTAAATCTGATTCTGATTGCTGAAGTTCATCTAACTAAGGCTGCGAAAGATAGCAGGCAGAATAGACTAGAGCAGAATCTAGGATGTTCTCTGGACTCTTTTCCTCAAAACACCGCTTCAGCAAATCTCGTGTAGGTAGATCTGAGTACTTAGGTTCTCTCAGTTACTGCAAAAGGCTGTTTGGCTAATGTAAGGATTTGCTGCTTTATATAAGTATCAAATCACATTCTTTCTTCTAAGACATTTACTGTTTCTGATTTTGGTTCCCAAGGACAATAAAGAAAGATAAAAACAGCAGTAGGTCCAGGCTGTCCAGTGAGCTTATCCAATGAGGGAAAACTCTGGGTATCATCCAAATGGGACACAATTTATTCCTAGCATTTCAACCTTTACCACTTCAAAAAGGAGATGAAAGAAATGTTTAGAAGGAAGTATTTGCCTTCCTTCTTTAGTTATGAAGTAGGACATTATATGATTTCATTGAAAATAACTGATTCATTTTCAACTGGAGTACATGAATAACCAGTCTCAGGTGGAAAGTTTTTGGAGTGACATTTCACGTACTGGAATGTCATACTTCTATAATATGCTAAGAAGCCTTTGTCAGGTGATCTAAAAATAGCTTTGAGGATAAGGATTAAGCTTTAAATGAGGCTTCAGAGACAAAAAATGTACATATTTGATTAAATTATACTTTATGGGACATCTTTTTTTAAAGTGAAGTCAAATTTGATGCTCTTCTGTCTTCTGTAGCTGAAGCCAGTGAAGTCAGATCCTTTCTGTCAATCATAAGTGATGGGGGGTTCATTCCTTTCACAGTTTTGTGGACCACAGCTAGTGGTCCACAGGTGTGGGGAGCCTTGACTCTTGCTACCAAACAAATAGTTCCTGTCTGTGAAAATGCCTGACCTAAACCCACAGAAGTAGCTGGAAATGGAGATGAAATCAGCTTTGCTGATCATGGATGAACAGGAAGCCCATCTTTATTGTAAGAGTTGTAATTCCCTCCTATTTTTTACTATGTTTTTAGGTTTTTTTTAATTTTTAATTTTGTGGAAAATACACAGTACACTGTAATGAAGAACAAGAAATGTTGTTCTGGATTCCTAAATAATTACACCAGCCCTGGTAATGGCAAACATCAAAACTATCAGGGAATGCTGAAAGAGGAGAGCCATCACATGTTCTTTCCCTTGTGTTTCTTGAGTTACCATCTGTGTGTCCATTTCATTAGGACAAAGGCATTCTTTATTTTATACGTTCAAAATGAGTTATTATAATATGTGATTTTACTGGTCTTGGGACAATGATTAAGGTGTGATAAGCTCTGCTAAGAACAAAAATATTGAGTTGTTAACAAGTTGCAAACTGTGTGCCTCTAGAGTTTACAGTAAGATATTGGATGTCTGCCATGAAGTGTTTAAGAGTGGCTGAGCAAAATCCTGCCAATTAAAGTCAATGTAACTCTGCCACTTACTGCTGCAGGTTGGGGTTTTGTGCACTGGAGATGGCTACTGGGAAGAATTTTGAGCAAAATCAATTATTTTTAATATTGAAAGACCTGGGTTTCTCTCATTCAAGATCTTAACCTAAAAGTCATCTTGGTAGTGACCTCATGATAAAATCTTGTTTACAAATCTTGTGAACACTGAAAAGGTGTAAAGACATTTAAACTTAATAAAAAGTCTGCATTAAAAATGTAGGAAAGTGAGAAAAGATTATCACTCATTATCTCCTATCTGGGGGACAAGACTGGCCACCACCCTACATTCCAGTCCAGTTATTTGTTTGGGAGAATCTCGCTCTCCTGACTTTCCCCCTGCATGATCTAACAAAAAATCCAGACCAAAACAACCACACAAACGAATGAACAAAAACAAAAAAACCAAAACCAAACCAAAACAACAAAAAAACCCAAAACAAAATCCAACCAAACAAAAAACCCAAAACAAAACAAAAACCCCTTCAATAGAAAGATTCCAAGATACTTCATGTTTTCAGTAGCCAATCAGATGTGTCCAACCGGTGTGCTACGCAGTGCACGCGGCACAGGTGCCTAGCTGCAGAACTGATTATTTGTCTTTGACTTCCTTAGCTTTTAGCTTTCACAGTTTTTCTCTGTTCTCATTTCAGTCTTAGTGATTTTATATTTTTATATTTTAATTTTTTATATTTTTGTATATTTTAAATGCCTTTGGTGATTTAAATCCATTTGGGGCAGATTTTTCTCTTTAATACCAGTTTTCTCTATCCACTGAAAAAGAAATATTTGCATCAAGAGCTGACAAGTTCTCTCCTTTACGTAGTTGCCATTGCCCATGAACTGACAGAGCGCTTGTCTGCTCCAGTTCCTAACACACTTGTATATCTGTATCAGAAGCCACTGTCACTTGTTGACCAGCTATACAGAATGGCTTCTGAGAATGAGAATGCTGCATTTGAGACAGGCCAATCTTCTCATCTTTATATACAGTTCGTAGTAGACCCTTGTGCTCTGAAAATGCTTTTAAAATTGAGGGTAAAAAGTGCATTCTGAAAGCTACAGATGCTAAATTGTCAAGTCTTTCCCCTCTAAATCAAAAAGTCTGGGTAAGTGCTGGTAGAACAGTGCGCCTCTAAAGAAAGCAGTATTCCTTTAATGTAAGTGAATTCCTAGAGAGAAATTAACTTTGCTGATCTTATAGTTTTGCAAGCAGCAGTTAGAGATCATGCAGTGCTTTTCTACAGGGGTGGATCCTTGATGTTTTTCATAGCTCTCTCTGTCCTTCTGAGCAGAGGGGATCAGGGAACATCTTCACAAGACCGGCTGCCCTGTGAGGCCTAATCAGCTGACCAGGGTGTCGAGCTGCCGGGAGACTGAAGCTGCTCCAGGGAGCACAAGCTCGAAGGAGTGGGCAAACAGGAGCAGGCTAACAGGTGTGGCACAGCAGTTCGTGCAGGCAGGGCGAGCAGGAAGGGCACAGCCACCCTTCCCAGCTTTCTCTGGTGGGTTGTGAGGTAGGTGTGTGGCTGTGGCTTTTTGTTGTTTTGTTTCTTTTTCCTGCAGTTCAACTTGACCCAGCAATAGTTTCCAAACGAGCAAAAGCCATTGCTGTTGTTCTGAGAGGGAGTGTGCTAACCCAGACAGAACCCACCCCCCGATCAATAAAACTTCTACCCTGGACTTCCCGAGGGCAGATTTCGCCCTACTCAGAAGACTGGTTCAGAGGGTACCTTGGGAAACAGCCCTTGAAAACAAAGGGGTCCAGGAGGGATGGACATACTTCAAGGAGGAAGTCTTGAACACACAGGAGCAGGCTGTCCCAGATTGCTGAAAGGCAAACTGGCAGGGAAGATGGCCAGCCTGGCTGAACAGGGAGATTTTGAAGGAAATTGGGGGGAAAAAAAGGGCTTACCAACTGTGGAAAAAAGGGCTGCCTACTCATGAAGAGTTTAGGAATATAGTTAGGTCATGTAGAACCCATGTCTTCCCTTATACGGGGAATTTGCAGGCTCCTCCCCCCTTTCACCCTGTGTTCTAGAAAGCTCTGCCCCTGCACTATAAAAGGCAGGAGCCATTTTAATAAAAAGCCTTTTCGCACCCACTCCCTGGAGAGGCAGTCCGTTTTTCCCTTGGGACTGTCGAATGGCACCCAAATGTGGGGCAGGCTGGAAGGTCTCTAACATTTAGGGAACTCACCTGCCCACTTGGGAGAACGGCCACAGGTTAGAAGACTGTGGAGTCCGGCAGTCACTGCAGTCGAACTGCAGAAGCAGGCGAAAAGCTGGCAGGCCTGGACACCGACGGAAGAGGTGAGCGACTGTGAAGGCAATTCTGTTCCTAAAAATCCCCATACCTGTCCCTAATTTAATACTAACACCATGGGAGCCCGAATGTCGAAAAGTGAGGAAAATGTATACAGGCGAATTAAAACCTTAACACAACAGCATGGGCATTCTTATGATAACGACTCATTAAAAGCTCTAGCGAAATAGATTGGCAAGAGAAAAGAAATAGTCCCAGATAAATTGACATGTCAAGAGTGGGGCAAGCTTGGCAAGGCTCTGTGGACAGCCAGTAATAAGGGAGATGGAGAGGCCTCAAATCATTAATAGCATGGAGATTAGTTTTAAATATCTTGCAACCAAAGCCAAGAAAAACAAAAGGGCAAGATTTGCATGTAGAAATAGAAGAAAGTGAAGATTTAAGCCCATGCAATTCTACTGGGAATCACACTACACTTAAAAATCAAAATGGAGTCACCTGCAGCCCCTCACAAAAAGGCTGGCTCTTCATTAGCTCACAAAATGGCGATTTGGTCACTAATACCCAAAACGGCGCGGGAACCTCTTCAGCATGTGACTCTTCACACGATAGCGTCCTTAGCAATGGCATAGCATTCTAACGCCGTAACAACGCCTGCTTCTGGTACCCTTTCAATGACCTCGCCTTCCAGCCCACATAGTGTAAACATCCTACAGAATGGCAGAGCCCATGAAACTCCTGAGAACTCAAAGCACAATACTGACTCTACTAAGTCTAGTAATGATAAATGGAAGATTCTGAGACAACAAGCAGAGGAAGCCGGAGATCTCGAACGGATGAATGCTTTCCCAGTTTATTTAGAAAAGGGAAAGCCTCCTAATTGGCAACCAGTATCCTATCCAGTCTTAAAAAACATAAAGAAGGCAATAGTAGAATATGGTCTAAATGCACCATTCACCATCACATTGGTAGAATCAATGTTTTCAGCATATATATTAACACCTAATGACGTTAGAATTATTACCAAAGCTCTCTTGACTAGCATGCAATATACACTATTTGAATCAGAATGGAAATCATTAATAAAAAATATGCAGAAGAAGCATTAAACAATAGAAGAGCTTCAGTTTTAGACACTGTGAATTGTTTGTTCAGGGATGTCCTAGTTAGAACAGCTGGGACCAATTCATCACTGGATGGGTGTAACCCAAACCTGTGTATTCTATAGCCTTCC
>JAWMRA010000090.1:50499408-50512617 GCA_035584735.1 Pseudotriccus pelzelni | reverse complement strand
ACCTAAAAAATCCAATGCGCAGGCTTGAAGGTGTAAAGACCTTCCCCGGATCTTCGTTTGCGAAGACTGGCCATTATACAGTTAGTCAATAACCATCTAGATTGTCCTCTTTACCCGTTTTACTGCTGAAACTTCTAAAAAACATCCCAGTTTCAAATTTACTCCAAACAGACAATAGCAATACAGATAGTTTTTTGCTTGGTTTGAGTAGGAACACTGAATTGAAGTTATCTGAATGTGTTACTTTAAAACCAGTTTTATCACTTTGTGAAGTGATACATATTTGGGGGTTCCCCATATACTTCAAAAATACCAGGGCATTCACAAACCCTGGTCCTTATGGGAGCCTTCAACCACCCCAGTATCTGTTGGAGGGACAACACAGCAGAGCACAGGCAATCCAGGAGGTTGCTGGAATGCATTTACAGTAGCTTCGTTCTCCAAGTGGTAGAGGGCCTAATGAGGAGAGGTGCTATGCTGGACCTTGTCTTCACCAATAAGGAGGGGCTGGTGAAGAATGTGAAGCTCAAGGGCAGCTTGGCCTGCAAGGACCATGAAATACTAGAGTTCAAGATCCTTAGGGCAGTAAGGAGGGCACACAGGAAGCTCATTACCCTAGACTTCAGCAGAACAGACTTTGGCCTCTTCGGGGATCTGCTTGGCAGAGTGCCATGGGATAAGGCCCTGGAGGGAAGACGGACCCCAGAAAGCTGGTTAATCTTCAAGGGTCAAGGTCCTCCAAACTCAGGAGCATGTATCCCAACAAACAGGAAGTGGGACATGGATGAACATGCTGCTCCTGGACAAACTCTAACACAAGAACGAAGCCTCCAGAGGGTGAATGCAAGGACAGGTACCCTGGGAAGATTGTCTGAGCAGCCAAGGATTAGGCTAGAAAAGTTAAAGCCCTGGGAGAACTAAATCCAGTGAGGGATGTCAGAGCCAAAAGAAAAGCTTCTCTAGGTACACTGGTGATAAAAGAGGTGATGGAAAGTGTGGATCCTCTCCAAAAGGAAATGGGAGATCACGTTACCCAAAACCATGAAAAAGCCTGAGGTACCCAGTGACATTTTTGCCTCAAAGACTTCACTGGCAACTGCTCCAGCCACACTGCCCAAGTTGCAGAAGCTGCAGAAAGCAGATGCAAGGACTGGCATAATGTAGAAACACTGCCTGTAGGAGATCATGTTTGAGACCATGTGAGGCACCTGCAGGTGCACAGGTCCATGGGACCTGGTGAGATGTATCCAAGGATCCCGAGGGAACTGGCAGAGGAAGTGACTAAGCCACCATTCATCATATTTGTGAAGTTGTGGCAGTCCAGTGAAGTTCCCACTGAGGAAAAATGATGCTTATTTTTTAAAATGGAAACAAGGAAGATCTGAGGACTACAGGCCAGTCAGTCTCACCTTGATACCAGGTCATGGAACAGATCCTTCTTGAAGCCATATTAAGAAACATGGAAAATAAGGAGGTGATTGGTGACAGCCAACATGGCTTCACTAAGGGCAAATTGTGCCTAACAAATCTGGTGGCCTTCTCTGATGGGGTTACTGAGGTGGTGGATGAGGGAAGAGCAGCTGACATCATCTACATGGGCTTGTGCAAAACATTTGACACTTTCCCACATGACATCCTTGACTCTGAATTGAACAGACATGGATTTGATGGATGGAACCCTGGTGTTAATGGTCACACTCAAAAAGTTGTGAATGGCTCAATGTTCAAGTGGAGACCAGTGATGAGTGGCGTTCTTCAGGGTCTGGAATTTTGACTGGCACTGTTTAACGTCTTGGTTGGTGACACTGACAGTCAGATTGAGAGCAACCTCAGCAAGTTTTCCACTGACACCAAGCTGTGTGGTGCACACACTGGAGGGAAAGGGATGTCGTCCAGAGGGACCTTGACAGGCTTGAGAAGTGTGCCCTTGCAAAGCTCAAAAAGGTCAACAAGGCCAAGTGGCAAGGTCTCACACCTGGGTTGGGGCAATGCCAAGTACTAATACAGGCTGAGCGGAGAATGGGTTGAGAGCAGCCCTTCCGAGAAGGATGCAGGGCTGCTGGCTAATGAAAAGCTCAATGTAACTCAGCAATATGTGCTCACAGCTCAGAAAGCCAATTGTATCCTGAGCTGCATCAAAAGCAGCGTGGCCAGCCAGTCAAGGGAGGTAATTCTGCCCATCTACTCTGCTCTTGTGAAACCCTACCTGCAGAGCTGCAATCAGGTCTGGGGTTCCCAGCACAGGAAAGACACTGACCTGGTGTAGAGAGTCCAGAGGAGACCACAAAGACAATTAAAGGCATGGAGCACCTCTCCTATGAGAAAAGGCTGAGAGAGCGGAGGTTATTCAGCCTGGGGAAGGAAAAGTTTTGGGGACACCTTAGAGCAGCCTTCCAGCACCTAAAGGGCTACAACAAAGCCGAGAAGGCCTTTTGACAAGGGCATGAAGTGATAGAACAAGGGGTAATAGCTTTGAATTGAAAGAGGGCAGGTTTAGACCTCCAGCATATGGAAGAAAGTCATCACTGTCGGCCACTGGCACAGGCTGCCTCGTCCACCTGTTGTGGACGCTCCATCCCTGGAAGTGCCCCAACAACCTGGTCTAGTGGAACATGTGCCTGCCCTGGCAGCGGGTTGGAACTAGATTGATTTTTAACATCCTTTCCAACCTCAACCATTTCATGAGAGAAAAAATACTTAATGTATTTTTGTGTTTTATTAGCAACATTTCCACCATTTCTATAGATCCATATGATTCTGAGGACTAACGTAACCCTTCCTTAATGTATCACATTTACCCACGAGAGTAGCAACGAATGTGAATGATGCTGTGTTCTTTGAAGATGTAACTGCCATTTACAGGACTGACTTACATGAAGTAGAAACCCTACATAAAATATTCCATCAGACTGGCTAATGTATGGTGTGTTGCAGTAATAAAGAGCAATCACTATTCTGAGTATTTGTTGAGAGGGCAGAGTCAGCTTAAAATCTAGCCAACTTTCACAAGTTAGTTAAAAAACAGTTCTACATTTCCCTACACATCTCCTAAATGACTTGTGAAACTTATTTACATAAACATTTCTTTCTTGCTCAGTGACAAAAGAGACTGACTTAAACAAAAACAGTGAAGTTAACCACAGACAAAAGTATGGGCAGAGAATTATTTATGTTCAGCAAAGTAGAAGTATTAGAAGTATTTATTAGACTAAGATTAATCCCCCCCCGGGATAGCAGGGGACTTACTCAGATCTAGAATTTCCTTTTATATTCCTCTCCTTAGTCCCATTCACCCACTTTTTTCTTTATATGCAGACAGTAGAACATTCATCTTGCCTATGAATTGTCAGTCTTCCTTTTTTGTCCTTCAAGTAAACTTGGAAAAAAGAATTTTAACTATATTTGCACTATAGATCATCATAAAAGGCTAGTAGTATTTGTATTTTTTAGGTATGCTTCAGACAAAATTATGGTTGTTATGCATCTAGTCTGAATCACCACTGGCTATTTGTATTTATAACATTATGCTTTCACTCATCAAAGGAAGATCTATACAAATGATACCACAAATACTCTTGCTGAGATCAGCATAAGCTAAAATAGTAAATTTTGCATAATTTTCACATTGCAGATGCTAAAGTGTATTCCCATATGGACTGTAGTCTAAAACGTTATTTTTCAGTTCTCAAGCTACTTTCAAACAGTTGCCTTTTGAATACTGATTTCAGCGTCACGTTGGGAGATCCACACAAAGCATGTCCTGAATGTCGCAACAGTTACTCTCCATTTAGTAAACAGTATGAAATAAACCCACATTCAGTGGCAATAATGCAATTTAGACCAATCCCCAGGTACTGTTCAAGTGTTTCCTCTTCCTGTACACATCTTAAACTCTGAGTAAGCAGGATTGCAATTTCATTTCCAGGCTGTCACTGTGGAGGACACCATGCCTTCTAAGAAGTCCTCAAACTTAACAGCAATTTTTCACTCCTAGGACCACCACTGCAGACCAGGCAAGAGATTCTGAGCAAAGGGAAAAAGTTGCCTTCTTTCCCTTAGCAGATGTGGTAACTGCATCTCATGAGCACCAGGTGGAGGCTGTCACTACAACATCAATTACTGGGAGAGGAAACTACAACTTTTGCAAGGCACAGAGCTATTTTAGGAGGATTTTCTGGATGCTAGAATCAGACCAGGGTCAACCCAATTTCCCTTGTGGTAAATGCCTTTTAGAGGGTGCAGTTGGCAAGGGATTGGGTTTATACATTCATCCCACAAATCTTATTCACATTAGTTCTGCTCTTCTCTTCCTCAGTTATTTCACTTCTCATATCCTAGTGTTTTCTTATTTTCTTTATAAAGAAAAGAACTCTAGCAGCATGTACATTTTTAAAAAACCACAAACATCAAAGACTTTGTGTTTGTAGAGATAAACTGAAAGTTCACAGCAGGATGCAGACCCACCCCAGTGTGCACATGGTGAGTTTTGGTGCCTGTGCTGCTGCCCTGAGCACCTGTGTGCTACTGCTGCTCAGAACCATTGAAACCACAGAAGAACCAGGTGATTTTTTGTGCTGTCCGTAACAAAGCCCTGAGAATCACATGTTAAAGTTACTGACTGGGAAGCCATTTTGAGATAGGGTACTGGAGACATTCTTCCATCTTCTCACACTGGGGAACAGTAACATAATGTTCAAATGGAGGGATTCAGAGGCTTCATATACCTATCCTTGCCCAAAGGCTTCAATTTTGGAACCTCTAAAAAACGTGTTTTACCTGAACACACCAGAAGAGATTTCTAAACCCTCTGCTCATGGATCACATCTGCAGGGCAACTGATGGTGACGTCTGTGTAAGCTCATAGTCACAGCACGTGGCACAGTAACTCCTGCAGTGTTTGAACCACACCACATACAGTACCTGCATCTATTCCCTCTGAAGGACCCCAGTACAGCCCAGCAGCGGGCAGTGTCTAGCAACGAACGGGACAGCTGTCCCATGAGTCCTGCTTAATTTATTGATGCAAAGAAGCATTGGCACATATTAAATATTGATGCATCCTTTCCTTTCCAGGGGTAAACCTGCCAAATTCTTGCATCCCCTAATACCCATCCTGGAAGAGGCTCAAAGCACTAGGTTTCGGGAAATATAGGAGTAGATTGTGCCACTACTATTTTAAGTGTCGAAGTGTAGCAGAGGTATGTCTCTCAGCTCATCTTAATCCCCGGTGCACAAAAGAGGAAAAAAGAATGTTCTCCCTTTCTATTGAAAGCAACTTCAAATGTTAGATGTTGTTATTCGGAGCAACTTCAAAAGTCAGATGTTGTTTAGTCCCAGGCCAGTAGAAAAAAAATTCAATCCCTGCTCCAAGAAAGGAATTCCAGTGAAGCCTTTAAACCTAGTGAAGCAGAAGGAAGTACCGGTTTCTCTAACAAAATTTTACTGCGGGCTCTAACCACAGCTTATCTCTACCTACTGAATTTGTTTACAAGGCTTAGCTTGACATATTAGCTCTGGTACAATTTCCAAGACTGCAGGACAGAAAGAACAGGAAGAGGGAAGGTAATTGGACAGAAAGTTTACCCACTTTGTCCCACTAGCTGAGACAGAGTGTACAATGTACTGGCAACAGTATAGTCAAAAGAAGATGGGAAAGAAAAAGAAGGGATAGAAACAGACAAATAGACAATGAAAATACTTACAGTTGTGATATAAAATACATCAACATCACCCAGAATACATGTTAGTAAACTGGGTTTAACCTTGAAAATTGACTGCTCCAAATGGATGCAGCATTCCACATTCCACGTTGCAGGATAACTTGGTAAAACAAATACACGCCACTCTAATTAGCACTTGGGCTACCAAATTTCAAATACTCTCTAAAGTTCTGGAACAAATGCCCAAGTTTACTCAGTTAAACCCAATCCAAAAAAGAACTTAAATAACACTTTGCTTAACAATGGAGCTGACACCAAATATTGCTATACAGATATTAAGAAAAAATAATACTAAGATATAATAATACTTTTCTGGGTGGGGGAAAAAAAAGTGAAAACAACTCTTCAAAATATTATAGCCTTGCATTTCTCACTGTATAGTCATCTTTGACCAAATAAAGCTCAGTGAGATAGCACAGCATCATTTTTTCATCACACAGAAGACTTTTGGTCTCTAATTTCATAGGGGGTGTGAACGATGTATTTAGAGCACTGCCTTGTAAGTTTGTCTCTGATACAAGCCAAGAAAAGAGTTGCCTCTAAATCCTGAGTGTTTCAGTTTGAGCAAAACTAGATGGAGGTCTGTAATATTGATCAAGTATTTGTAAGCTACAAATTTGAGTACCAGCAGGAATCAAATTTTACATTGACTGTTAAGAAAAAAAAATAAAGTCCAGCTCAGTTTTCCCAGCGTGCTAAACGAAATCACTGGGGATCAAGTCAGAGGAAGCAGATATTGTACCCAAGCTTTTTAAAAGAATGCCTGTTGTTTCCAGAGGAACCATTAAAGTGTTGCTTAGCTATCTCAGTCTTTTTTTTGCCTCCATACTTTCTGTGTGTCCTCAGTTATAATTCATAAAGGCTGAGAAGTTCACAGAAGACTGGCAAACACATGAAGAAATTGCTGGTGGTGGTGATTGTGCCACATCCAGAGGGTGGCCAGTTACTAGTGGGGTTCCCCAAGGCTCAGCATTGGGGCCAGGTCCATTTAATATCTTTATTGATGAACTGGATGACAAGATTGAGTGTACCCTCAGTAAATTCGTGGATAAAAGCTGTGTGGTAGTGTTGACATTTTAAGACCTGAATTTTTCACCAAATTTGCTTTTATTTCAATACTAGAAAAATATAATCCTTTAAAAATAACATTTACAAAAGCCTCTGAGAGGAACACACTGGTTTTGAGTGTTGATGTATTTAGCAACTCAGATCTACACAAGATCACAACAAATTCCCAGAGACATTAAATCTAGGGTCCTCCCAGAGACAAGATTTTCTCCTTTTGACTTGTTGCAAACGGTAAATTAAATCTCTAAAAAAAGGTGAGACACTCTTATTCCTCTATTCCAAGAGTTTAAAACTCTGAACCCTATAAATCAGTGCAACACATTTAATTTTAAGAAGTCACTTGCACATTATAATTTTTCTTCTAACAGTGATGCTTTTAACCCTAGTAACTCAGTAGTGAGTTAAACTGTCCCAACAGATACCCCAACACAAGGCTCCTTATAAGGAAGAAATAATTTGTTCCCAGGGTCTATTCTCAATAAATGTAAACTGAATGTCCTCATTCCTTGAGGAAATACAGAGCAGCACTAATTGACACAGCTCTAGGACTGTGGCACATGCAGTGCCCTCCCCTTCAGTCCACCACAGAATGATTTCATTTGTCAAGTATCAAGCCACAAAAAAGCAGACAACACAGAAATGAATGTCAAGAGGATTTAGCTCAGTTTAAGATGTTTGCCTCCTCTTATTATTCTAGAATACTGCTAAAGCATGCTTAGTATTTTAAGTAAATTCTCCTAAATGGTTTAGATTCTAGCCTCTGACTCCAGTTTTAGGATCATCTGGAATTTAATTAAAATAAAAAGCTGCACTTTGAAAAGGCTCATTCAGTGCTGCTGGTTTATTTTCATGTTAACAGAGGAACTCTAAAGAGCTGGTAATATTTATCCTACAGTATTGGATTTTAAAGGCTAGTAAAATGCAGAAGTTCTTTTTAAGTTCTTAAATTAAGAATAGTTTCTGAACACAATGAAGGAATCTATTTTAAGCAAACACTGTAAAACCAAAGACATTGACCAATCACACTGCACCAACCAATCTTAAGATGATAACTTCAACATCCATCACTATTGCCTGCTTTTCCTACATTTTGAATTTCCAATATCACTACACTGCAAAGTGTAGTCATATTCACTAGCTTTATCAATACCAGTGTTTTTGAGCCTTTTGCACGATGTTATAATACATTTGGTATTTGTAAAACCTATAGATTTCTTATAAGAACTGAAGCGCCTAGTTATCTAAAAAGGCACACAGAAACAGGATAAAAAAGACTTCGGTTAGGACTGTAAATGCTTTCAGTAGGCAAATCAGTCTTCCTTGTTTTGATTATTTTAGTGTGGTTTTCTCAAGTAATTTTTTCTTTCTTTCTAAAAGCTTCAGCTCTAAGAACTCTCTGGCCTCCCTTCCCATGTCTCGTTCTCTATCTTTGACCCCTACCCTCTGAGAGTTTAAAAATATTTTATGCAGTGCATGAACCCAGATTTTTGTTCAGCTTCAACACAGGAAAAGTTTCATCTTTTCAGATAAGACTTAACCACTAGGGTGGCTTGTGTGGCCAGCATTATGTTGCCTGCCATAATTTTTCTACGTTTCGACCACTGTGTGCTTCCTACAGACAACTGTGCAGCTGTATGCGATCTTCCTTTTAAATCAAACTGGTAGAATGCTCACACCTTTGCTTTACTGGAATGACCAAAATCAACTGCAAGTGGTCTAACACTTTAGATTATTAGGAAGGAATTTCACTGAGTCGTAACCAAGGATGTTTTTCCATGCAGCTCCTGGAATAGCCTTTGATTTAATGCAGGAAGTTAACCAAGTTAAGGCAGTTTTGTAAGGCAGTTTTAAGGAAGTTAACCAAGTTTTGCAGCCATTCCTTCCCCTCTGGATAGCTCTGGAAAACAAACTTCCAAAAAAGGTGAGGTAGAAACAGAGGAAAGGAATGCTCAGCATAGCAAGGTCTTTTTACAAGAACATCCATTGAAAGAAAAAGTAACCAGCAATTAAAATACAGTTTGGGTATGGCTTAAACCATTTTAACTTCTTCCCTGAAGTTAACGTATCTTCCCACTAGCTTTCATAAAGCTGAGGGAACTCAAGGAGCAAAACCGGCTGGACAAAAGAACTTCAGCCTCAGACAAGAATCTGCAAGTTGTTCAGGTTAGGCCCACGCAGCCAGAGCCCATGGAGGAGCATACTTGGTACCTGTGGTGGAATGAAAAGAGCAAAGATGCCATTACTTCTTGGTGTGCTCCTTAGCCCAGAAACAAAAAAGCTTCACCAGCATCCTGTATATCTATTAATATTTAAAGACTTAATGGGAAGTAGCTATTCCTGATGGGTGGTAGACAGATAAAACAGGTGGATCTATGAGCTTTTCCACCTGTTTTTCTCTGGGATTTCTTTAGTGAATTTAAGCTCTCTGCCCACATCTGAAAAGAAAGAGGAAAGACTAAGTTAAGATAACTGACACAGGCTAATTCTGCTTATTATGGATGTTTTGTTGTTGTCATTCCTCTTACTCTTATTTTTCGGTTTTTACTGTAAAGCTTCTTTACTATGACGAGAAGAATTCTTCCAGGGACATTAGTGTTATTTTTATTGCAGCGTGTCTGGTAAGGAACTGCCACTGCCCAATTTAGCAAAGTATTTTTACTGACTCGTAGATACTTGTTTAAAAAAGAAATAGTGGTAGAATAGAGAAGAAAAATTGCTTTGAAAGGTGAACAATCATTAATCAAGTATGGGGTCAAAACTAATATAACTTTCCTCTCCTCTCATACATATGTAATTTTGAAGTTCTTTTTTTCTACCTCCTTTGTATTCCATTTGTCTGCTCTCAGAAATACTGAGATCAACACCATATTAATAGTAGAAGTATTACAACCTCATCTCTGGCCGGCAGGATACAGGCTCCCTAACACCTCCAAAATGTCATTGCATTTAAGTTTATAAATCCAGTAGAACACTTGTAAAACACAGAAAGAACACAGTTAATATTCCAACAAGGTATCTATGAATTTATCAAACTGGCACCTCCAGAGTGTTTTAAGTCCACAGCCAGAAGCACAAGCATCACTTTAAACTCATTCCTTATCCAGAAGGCAGTTTTCAAGATCCAAAAGAAAAACCCAAACTTGTAGTATATATATAAAAAATAAACTATGCAGAACATAGTTCTGGCCCTGTCTGCAGTTTAAACTTCTTGGTTAAAAACCATCAGTCATTTTCTTATTACGAGCAAGTGGCAGCAGAAAATTAAAAAACCAAAAAGCTCTATACACAGATGTAAAAAAATTCTCTACTGATGACATTTCAAATAATTGCTACTGTCTAGGAGGTTAAAAGCTTAAAAAAAAAAAAGCCAATACTTGCATATTCTAAACCATCTTCAGGTTTCTGCCGATCTTTCTTTTAAAATTTAAGTCAGCAAGTCTGATACGGTTCATTCAATTCCTCATCCATTTTTAATGGAAAATGCAGTTACTGCAAAGTTCTTCAATCCCTTGATCAGAGAATAAGGTATTGTTCCAGTCTGGGGGGGTTGGTGGAAACAAAAACCAGATGACAAGTTTGGAGTTAAGTCGATGTTGTTTCCACCTCTTAAATGTTATGCCTGGCACTCTACGTTCTTCCGCCGCATTCTCTGACGGAGCCTCCTCCCGCTGAGGGCGGCTTGCGCTGCATCACGGAAAATGTAGTCTGTCTGGGAAAACCAGCCTGCCGGAGGGCAGCCACTCCAATTATGGCTTCTGCAGGGCATGGCATGCGAGTGAAGTGCTGCTCGCCGGGAGAGTAAGTGTTGTTTTCAACCGCGAGTCGCCAAACAATGCCACTTACAAGCTAAAGTTCCAAAATATGTAATTAATAGAAAATATTTGAGTTTAACTTTGGTCAATTAAAAAAAAAAACCCAAAAAAACCCCTTGATTGCTCTACAATGACGCATCAAAGCCTCTCTCAGTAAATCCCATTACCGAGACAAAACTTAAAAATATTTATTTTTAAAATGCAATTAATTACTTAAACAAAAATGCTGAACACCAAAGAACCCCTCTGCGCAAGGAAAGGCGGTGTGGGCTGCTCGCTACTCCCGATCCTTGCCGCGAGGCACTTCCATGCGGTGTTCCAGGAGCGGCGGAGGCGGGAGCGGCGCGCTGTGCTGCGGAAAGCGGCGGCGCCTGCGGGATCACGAGAGACCCCCAGCATATCTATTCATACACAAATACATGTATTTTTCAAGAAAGACACTTAATTTGAGGCTAAAGCACACGGCCCCGAACGGCGCGTTTCTTTAAGCATCGCCGAGAAATACCCGCCACATCCTCACGACCCACCTGGGCAGACGCGGTGCCTTCATCGCAGTCCAAATGACCGCACCGCCCGGCCCTTCACCCCGGCGCTCCCAAGCCGGGACATCCGCAGAGCCAGCCGGGAGCTGGCACCGGGACGACGGCGCTTACCGTGTTACCTATAATCGAGGGAAAATCAAAAAATCACCCCCTGACACAGCTTGGGGTTCGCCTCACCGAGGAACGCCAAGGGCTTGTTACAGGCACGCGCCGGGGCTCCTGCCACAGAAGGGTCTTCCTCCGTCCCGTCCCGTCCCGCCCCTGAGGCAGGAGTCCAGGTCTTTTCCGTCCCCGCTCCGCCCCAGCCGTTATCGTATTTCCCGTCCGCAAATCGCGACTCGCCGCACCCTTCCGGCTTTCCCGGCAGAGGTGACCGGGTTTAGGCCGCGGCTGCGGGCCCCGCCCCCGCATTCCATTCCCTATATGGCGGCGGAGAGGGGGCGCCGCCGGCCACGGCCCCCTTTTCCCACCACGCGCGTAAGGGCGCGCCCGGGCTTGCGTCCGTGACGTCAGCGGGAGGAGGGGCTGTGAATGAGGGCATGGCCGCCCCGCCCCCTCCCGCCCCGCCGGGGCCGTTCTATTTACGTTTCCGAGCTGATTTGCATAAGGCCACGCCCTCAGCACCGCCCCCCGGGCCCCGAGGCCACGCCACCTTCACCATATTAGGGCAGAGCGGGGCGTGTCTCCGGCGGCTCGCGCGCCCTCGCCCCCTTCCTGGAGCCGTTTATAGGGTACAGCCACTTCCGCTGTCGGCTTAGAAGGGGTGCGATCATGGCGGAGCGCGGTCAGCTCCCCCACCCTGCCAAGCGCCTCTGCTGCAGACCCGGCTATGGCTCGGGCTGCAGGCCGGGGCAGCGGGCGGGCGGCGCTGGGCCCGGCGGCGGCGCGCTCTGCGCCGGATCCTCTTCCGCAGCCGCCGCCGCCGCCCTGGGGCTGCTGCCGCTCGGCAAGACCCAGAACCCCGAGTCCCTGCTGGACATCGCGGCTCGCAAGGTGGCGGAGAAGTGGCCCTTCCAGCGGGTGGAGGAGCGGTTCGAACGCATCCCAGAGCCGGTGCAGCGCAGGATTGTATACTGGTCCTTCCCCCGCAGCGAGAGGGAGATCTGCATGTACTCCTCCTTCAACACCGGCGCCGAGGATCCCGCCGCCGGCCCCGGGGGCGCCGCCGCGCCCGGCGGAGCCGCGGACGCCACCGCCGCTGCCGCCGAGGAGAACCGGCTGCCCTTCCGCAGGGGCATCGCTCTGCTCGACGGCGGCTGCGTCGATAACGTCCTGCAAGTCGGTGAGTCACTGGCCGGCAGGGAGGGCACCGGCGGCCGGCCCCGGGGCCGCGGGTCTCCCTCCGCGCGTTACCCGCCCGCCGTCCGTCCGTCCGTCCGTCCGTCCGTCCCTCGCTGCGCCCGCAGCTCCGCGGCCCGGCCCGTGCAGCCCTTCGCTCCCTGGCTGTACCGCGGGCCCGGGAACTTCCTCCGCCGGTCTCCTCCCCCTCGCGCCAGAGACGCGCAGTGACTCCCTGCCTCCGTGACACGGACTCGGTCTCTGCCTGCCCCCTTTAACTCGCAGCCCCGCACCTCGCCGTGCACGCTCCCGGCCTGTGTAATCGCGTTTGGCTCTGCCCCCCTCCCGGCGCCTACCCCCGGTAATCCGGGTCACCGCCTTACCCCGAGCCACAATAGCGAGGAGATGCTGCTCCCCCGTCCCGGGGGGGGACTCCGGTGGAAATGAATCAGCAGAAGAACGGCCGGCGGGGGAAGGAGCGGGTGCGGGTTGCGTCGCCGCCCAAAATAAAGACATAAAAGCGTTGCGAGACCCCGGCAGCGAGAGTGCGGGGGGGGATCCTGGAACAAAGGCATTTCTAGGGCATCGACGGCGAGCCGGAGGGACGGGGCGCGATCCACGCCGCCGGGGGTGGTGGGGCTGGGGTGGGAGCTTTGGGATGAGCCGCTTCGTGACAAAGCGGGGGGGGAAGCGCAGCTCTTCCTCCTCCTGGAACAATGTCCCCTTCTTCTTCCTCCCCCCCAGCCCAGCCGCCTGCCGCTGCTCTTCACCCGCTGCGGGCGCCCCTGG
>JAWMRA010000090.1:50483618-50499307 GCA_035584735.1 Pseudotriccus pelzelni | reverse complement strand
AAGGGGACCCGCCCCCGGCAGACAGCCCCGTCCGCCGATGGGTGATGCTCTTTGTGCGACCCGGCCACTTTGTTCTCATTTTGATGTTGTTTCTTTCCGTCTTTTTTTGTTTTCCTCCCAGTTTTCTGTCGCTTCCCCTCCTCCTTCTCTGAAAAGGGACACACAGACAAAAGAGGTTGCTGCTCGCCTTTTGTTGACGGCATAGGCTCGGTGTGTGTGTATGTGTAGGGCGCCGGGATCCCTCCCTTCATCCTCCCCCAAAACATCGGCACTACCCGCTGCGGGCTTGACTTGGCGGGCACCTTGCAAACGTGCCATCAGTTTTTTTGCCGAAGGGAAGACGTGTCCCTGCTCCTAGGTTCAGTGCCCCTCCCTTCTGCCTAGGGGGACTCTTTTTTTTTAAATCTAGTTAACTTTGTTATAAGTTTCATCTTTTGGCTTTCTCTTTCCAAAGGTCTGAGGTGCATCTGTGGTTCCTCAGGACTGGCAAAACCAGACGTAGGGCTTTTTTGGTTTGGTTGGCAGTGCTGAGATTTTTTTTTTTCTCTTTTGCTTGAGCTTGATTCTGTTTGCAAGCGATGAGGAATGACAGGAGTGCACATAGGAAGGGTTTCTTGGCTGATTGCATTTAAGCCAGGAATTCACTGTGAAAATAAAGCCAAGGGGCAATAAATAAGAGATGCAATCTTCTCTAAGAGACAGACACCCAGCGTGGGCTTTGCTTTGCTTGCTTTCAGCAGTGGAATAGGCCTCAGTGAGTAGTTGTGGATGAAAGAAAAAAAGTAACTTTTTGTATGTCTTCAAAGGGGGAAGAGCATTGAGTAATGCTGGCAAGAGTCAATGGGAAGAAAGAAAACATGCATAAATACAACTGAGGTGTTGACTTCTGGAGCCCTTATATTTATGCCAAACAAATGTTATACTTACTGCTGCAAATACATTTGCTTTGCTGTATTTCACCTCCCCCCCCCCGCCATGTGAGCCTCCTTTGAAAGTCTGTGCAAAAATAGTAGTGGAAACTGGTGATATGAAAGATGTCAGTTGTTTTGATAGAGGCCTTTTGGTGAGGGAGTTGTGGAGGAGTCGAGTAGGCTGGGTCTTGCTGTAGGAAAGTTCTTGTGTAATTTGGGTAGGTAGCTGTGTCATTGAGGCCAGGTCTTGCTGACAAGATATTCCTTGTGAAGCAGAAAGGTGCAACTGTTAAAGGCAATTCAAATAGAGTAAGTTATATTGGGCAGAGAATGGAATTGGTTCCATATAATATGGCTGAATATGTAGCATTGATGACAACATGGAGTTTATGTAAGTGCATATTCAGTGACCATATAAATGTTATGTTCTTTGCAGTATGAGTAATGGAAAATCTGTAAATGTTTACTATTGTATTATAGAAAAGTGCAGTTACTAGACAAAGTATGTTTTGTTACATAATTTTAAGAGCATTACTTGTAACCTGAAATATTATTATAAGCAGGGAATGAAAGGTTTGATTTCTGAGAGACGCATGAATTTCAGTTGAGTAGTAGTTAAATGGAACCCCTTGCTTCTGAATTTAAATTTTCCAGTGTAGCCCTGAATAAACATTCTGACAATTTTATCATCGTAACTCATTTCAAGCAGGAGGATTTCAAAAACCTTGTGTCCAAGCTGTGCTAAAAGTCTTCATGTGATCCTTCATGCCCCCCAAATTAGTCTCATGTGTGTTGTAACAAAAATCTGATGTAAAAAGAAGATGGCATATTAGTGATGCACACAAACAATGTTCTTGGTAATCAGGCAGTAAAGTTGTCTGCTAGTCTGTTTTGAAGTTGAGTGGTATCGTCATAGCATAATAATTAGCCTCACTAAATTTTGAAAGATTTTTCTCCAAAGAAGTTGGCATCAGAATTCCATTTACATCTAATTTATTGATGTGTTTATATCTTTTTGATATGCTTCAATTGGACATGAGGGATTTTCTTTTTTAGTTTGTTTATTTAAAAAAAAAGAGAGAATGCAGGATCCTAAACTAAACCTTCCCAGCTGCATGAAACAGCTCTTCTACCGTCCGTGGTTTCAATTTATTTCAAACCAAGTATTTTTAGTAAAAATTACAGTCTAAGCAAGGAAGCACTTTGTGAGTAAATACAACAATCTGGAAGGAAAATTAGAAATTGACTGGGTTTCATTTGGCCAAATTTGTGAAGATTCCAGGAGCAAGCAGACAGTTTTAGGTGGTGTATATTTGGTTTCTGAGGTTAGTCCTGAATTAGTACACAGTACTGTATTGTCACAGCTGTGACTGTCAAGGTTAGGAAGAGGTGTGATCCCTCAATAGCACAGCTGACCTGGCGAGAGCCCTTAATGCAGCTATTCTAGGAGAAGAAAAAAACCCTTGTGCCTCTGCTGGTATGACTCTTGCTTAGGGAGAGATAGACTGCCTTGGCTGTAGTGCTGTAGAGCTCAGCTCCGCTGCTGTAGCTGCATCTACATTATAGGAGCGCTTGAAGTGGTTTTTTGTTTTGGGTTTTTTTTTGGATATGTCATACAAGTACTCCTGCAGGATCCCTGCCTCTCTGTAATTTGAGGGCGGTTCGTTTTTTTTGCTTGCACATACAGGCCTTCCTTAAAGGAGTTCCAGCCTTTCCATGGTAACATGTGGCTTTGTAAATTCCGTAGTCATGCCTCTTAGGTATGAATGGCAAGGGAGTGAGTTGGAGGGAAGGGACTCCTAGGGAAGGAAAATAATATAAAGAATTTAGTGACTGGCACTTACGATAGCTCTAAAATACAATGTTAATATTATGAGCTTGAAAACTGCTTTGTATGTGGAAGGGGGTTCAGCAGAAGAACATCATCATTGTGGAGCTGCAGGCTTATTTTTTTGAAACATCTTCAGTGATGTGTGGTTGGGTGATGTAACCAAAATGCTCTTGAAGAAAAAGGAAGTTAAAATTTCTGTAGTTGTAAACTACTGGTTAAAGGTTTGTGAATGTTTCTTTTGTTGGTTCTTAAGTGAAGCTAAAGACTTGAGATTTTTTTTCCTGATTCACTTTTAATCAGATTTATCTTCTGACTCAGAGGTGCTTTTATCATCTGTTATTACAGATGATTATTTCCCTCCTTTTCCTTTTTTAAAAAATGTTTTTAAACATGAGGTGAAAGTTGGTGTTTACTTTCAAAATCAGGAGAAATCATTTTTTCACCATGAAGAGAATGCTTTAGAAGGCCATGTTGGGAGCTGCTGCATGTAATTCTGGTGGCATGTGTATTGTAGTCAGCAAATTTCAGATCCTTTCAATGGATGATGATTCAAGTTAAATTTTGGTTCTTCCTAGCCATCTTTACTAAAAAACCCACAAACATTTAAAATTGTGGAGCAAATAAAACAAAGGTGATTTCTCTTCTTTCAGGGCTCAGTTATGAGTGCCAGTGGTATAACATGGAACAGCTTTCTATTGATAAAACTATAGCAAGTATTTTATTAGTAAAGCTAGCACAAATGTTATATTGTGCTTTGAGTTGAAATGTGCATTGTAGCAGACAAGATGATCTTCACTGATGCATGCAATATATATGTAATTGTTGATGAAACCTGTGGAACAGATGACTTTAGTAAAACCATGTATTTAATGAAAGTAATACTGAGTTGCGTGACAAAACTAGGACTCTCATTAGTGGGAATGCAAGCACTATGTTTTGTGTTAACTTTTTATGACCTGTGATACCGGATTGTTCTGGTATGTGTAGTTACCTTTTTCCAAGGGGAAAAGAAAACATTGTGTTAAACTCTGCCTGTTTGAAGAAGAGAATTTTACCTGCTGAAAGAACAATCATGGTTTCTTCTGCCATCAGCCTGAGATGGGGTTTGGTTAGGAATGTATGAGTAAAACAAGTAATCCAGAGTTTGTGAATACAGTGTTGTGGTAGAGGCATAAGCGAATGTCTGACTTTTTGCTAGACTGTTTTTGAATTAGTTCCAAGACTACTAGAGTCTTGCAAAAATGTCTTCATTGATTCCAGTTTCAGTTTGCTTTAAGAAATAACGACCAATATTTCTAAGTTCCAGAGCAGAATTAAGGAAGCTTATTTTTAAATATTTCTTCCTGAAAGAGAGACATCTAGTGCATTCCGGTTTCCATGTTAGATTTGGAATGTGATTGGGGAATGTGCAAGCTATTTTCAATGTGTGTGTTGTGATGTATTATCCTTGACCTTGAATAATTTCTTTGGGAACCCTAAAAAAAATAGGGAAAAAGAAGTGAAAAGGCTATCTTTTAAGACCAGATCACTGAAGGTGGGAAAACTTTGTAAATCAGCTCCTGTCTTTTATTCAGTCATTCTAAAAATATATCTGGATTTGAAGAGAACATAAACATTTTAGACTAATTTCAAGATCTGAAAATAAAACTCTATACTAATTGTGAATTATGGGATAAATGGAATAGGACAGCATCAATACTGCTCTAGAATTCATTGAAATTAAGGAAAAAATTAATTGCAAATCACTTCCCATCATAATTTTAAAAGCAAGGAATCTTCCTTTATACAGAAATTTTGTATTGGTTGATGTAATAAAATTTTTTGTTGTTTTAGGTCCCCTTAATTTCAAGGCTTTCCTTACTTCCAGGAAAACAATTTTCGTTTTCAAAGTTGGCATTCTGTTTTAGAAAGTAATTCCATCTTTGTATATGATTGGTGTGTAGCAATGCTTGAACTTGAGCCAGTTGTCATGCCAGCCAACTGATGCCTGCATGTGCTCTCTCACTCTCCCTGTACTCTAAGATTCAGAGATGAATTAATTAAAAGCAAAATCTATGTGTGCGGGTAGGCTGGAGCTATTTAAAAGTTAGCATATGACAAACCGTTTTCCTTAGTAAATCAGTTGCTAGTTGCGCATTTTCCTGTATCACCGTTTGTTTTTTTTAAAACCTTTTAAAATTGAATCATTACTTAAGACTCTGGTAAAGTTCTAATTTAAAAAATACAACTACTCCAAGTGAAACGAAGTATACTGTCACATTCAGCAATTATTACTGGTGAAGGGTAAAGTATATTAGATGGCACGCTCTAAGATAGGTCTACATGGGTTCAACTTAAATGTCACCTGCTCTCTAGGTAATCTAGTTATGTCAAGGTAAAGCGTGACATTTCATAGTAGTGTAACAAAATATGAGTGCAAAGCCACCACAGTTTAGGAAAGAGCTGACATCCCTTACCTTGCTTTTTCTTTAGCTGGTTTTCTTTGAGGATTAGGTAGGAGAATTTACTGCATCTTTAAGAAAAAAAAAAGACAAGGAAAAAAGGACCATGCTATTTTAACTGACAAAAGCTGCCCTAATTATGAATATGCTGTCTGTGACATGAACTAATTTGAAATCTTAAAAAGCTTTCATATGCAGCAAGGGTACAGATTTAATGTGAATTCTGATTGCCTGGAATGCAGTCAGCCTGACAGCACGTGAGTATTAAGTACTCTCCAACAACTGCACTTGTTCTGGGAGATCTGTCTCCTTGAACTTCCAGTTTTTCCTCTCCATTTACCATCTAAGACTACCTGTGTAAAAAGCTTCTTTCAGCTGGGTATGTGTGCAGCCCGTGACATGGCGTCATAACCTTCTGTGACCTGGATCACTGGAGATGTTGGCTGGTACTGTAGGCTGGTTTGCATTCTCCTTGCAGCTACATGACAGTTACCATGATTTATGTGATGCCCTTGTGGTGCATTACGCTGACAAAGTAGCAATATGCATCCGGTCTTTGTTGCCTTGGCCCTGCTATGGAACACCAGAAAGTCTGGAGAACTTGAGACGTAAGTCACAATCTTACAGTAGTTGTTTTCTGATTTAATTCTGCAAATGTACAAACAGACTGGAGGCATGTAGCCTTCTAAATTGTAGAGAATTCCTTTGTGTTTGAGTCAGAACTGATAAAAGGCCTGCTGTACGAGTTGGATGTGGATACAAAAGGCTTTTTCTGATGTGACACCATTCGGTATAGACGGAACAGTCTCCTAACATGAAATTTTTACCAACACTTTATTAAACCTTTCTGAAAAATCAAAACAAATTGTCAAAGAGGGGAGACTTGAGCAATGTTTAAAGTGTATTTTTGAGTAATTGTTATGTGCACCATTTTTATAAAACATTTGTGCACCTGTTTATAAAGGAGAGTTCCTTTTTTTATTTGTGTGTGTGTGGGTATTATTTTTTTTATTATTTATTTTATTTTTTACTCTCAGCCTCTGTTCCTCTTTGCAAGTGAGTGCATCTGACAGTCTTGAAATACCTGGAAATTTTGCTGTGGAAAAGCATGGGCAGTGGCTGAGAAGGTCTGATGTTGATTGGAAGGATGCAGTAAAACCTGTCAATAAGTTTAAATTCACACTGGTAGAGCTGGCTGAACAGATAAATTAGAAGGTCATTTACTTAATTATTGTGCTAAAAATTCAGGTGATCTACCTTTATTCTGTTTTATTTAACAATGTGCCCGTTTACGTAAGTCATCACTGTTAATTATGTCAGACCTTTAATATGTTATGCAATTGTTGGAAAAATAACTGGGGAAAAAAGACATAACAAGAAGAAATTTCACAGAAGTGTGTGTTAATATTTATTGTGTCTTTTTAACTTTTTTTTTATTTTACAAAAGTTAATTGCATTCAAGTGATTGTTTTAAAGGCTGGGAAAATCAGCTGTTGCATAGCTGTATGACTTCTAAGAAATGAGACACTTTATTGAACATGTGCCAAATTTAACTGGTTACTGACAGCTGGTAGTAATGCAGTGACAGTGCAGGCACTATGCAAGAGTTGTGCAGCTGACTACAGTGTTTAATTTATACTCACTAATGAAATAAAAAACATTTGACCATCGAGGCACTTAATATTGGATAAAGTTTTATAAAGTGTGAGAGAAACATAAAGTCTGGAAGAATAGAGGATCAGGTTTGCATGCATTCTAATTATATAAGTGTTTTTAAGCTTGTATGAAAAGTAAGGTGTTGGGTTAAAGGCTTTGGCACAGGCTCTCAGATTTGTTTCCTTATGCTTGAAGTTCAGCTCTTTCCTGTTCTAAACTAGTGACCTGTCTGCATGGCAGTGTTCCATTATGTGTGCAAGGCATAGAAGCAGCACAAACTCTTCCACATTTCAGCTTCTAACTTACCCATGTCATTTCCACTTATGTGAAGCTGTGGCTATGAAAGAATGGCAGATCAAATCTGTGTTAAGAATTCATTACCAAATGCACCTACATTTGGCAATAATCTTCTTGAGATCTTCTGGAAAATGTGAGCAAATCAGTATAGTGAAGAACCATACAGTAAGCTATTGGTTGCTTCCACAGCAGTTACATCAGACTTTGCTTTTACTCTCTTGTTTGTGGCGTGCACTGCTTTTGGGAGGGTGGAAAGTAGGCGCAGTAAAACAGTTGTTTGCATATTTATAAAGCTGACCTCAGTGACCACATTAAACATGCCTTATGCTTCTTCAAGACAATTCTGCGGAGTCCACTGATTTTAAAATTTCAAGAACGGGGAAAAATCGATAGTCTAAATTAATTGTTTAATATGTTAGCTAAAGAAAAAGTCTGGAATGCTTTTATTCTGAAGTACTGTGTTATGACCAGTGACTGCTGGGACAATTGGCTGTGCTGCTGCTGTACATGCAAAATGAGTCTCAGTTCTTCTTCCATTGATTTAGATTGTAAACTGAAACCTTGCAAACTGACCACAATTAGTGTCTTGGGGATAAAATATCCAGTCCATTATATTCTGTTTCTGGATTTAGTTTAGCTTATATCACACAGAAGCCTGAAACTTCAATTTCACTTCCTCTAGAGTAGGGTGATGAAGGTGATGTAAAATGCACAGCTATTTTTTAACTTTCTGTTATTGCAAGCCATGATATGTGAGAGCACCATCATGCAGCTTGCTGGGTTCAATATGAATGCATGAATTAATAGAGGTGACTTCAGCTCAATGTGCTAATACAAGAATGGTAGGCAGTGACTAGGAATGAGTGGGTTGTGATGTAACAGATGCTATGACAGTCTGATGGGATAAGGAAGCTGAGAATAACTTGATCAGTCCTACATACAAATTTTAGAGATAGCATGCTGCTTAGCTTTACTGAGAGTTTTCAGTGATCAGTCTTTACATTGTCATGTATCCTGGCAGTACTTTACAGACTTGATTTGTAGGTAATTATGTAGATGATAAATGTAAGTGGCTGTTTGGTGGCAGGAGTGAAGAAGTGTTTAGGAGTAAACAAGAGTTTGCCTTACTGAATAATATGTGCTTAAAGAGAAGAAAGGTGGTGAAATGCTGAGTAAGATGCTTTGTAGATGAGAAGCTAGGAAGAAAAGTGAGGAAGTGGTGATACCTGAGATAAGGTAGAAGTCAGAGACCTGATGTACTTAAGGAGGATATACTTCCCTTTATAGGGTCAACTTTTAATGGGTGTTAGCAAAGCCATAGAAATTGATAGATTCTTTCCTACAAAATGATACAGTTTTCAAAAGGGAAAACAGGTAAACAAACTATGACTTAGCTGTTCTGTAGTTTTTGAAATGCTAAAATATGTTTTAAGTTTTGAAGTGGGTGTTCTCTCTCAACTTTATATTCCAATTTCAATTTTATAAATAAGACGTGTCTGATGTACAAAGGTAAGCTCTGATTTTTCAAATAGCACTGACTTTCTGTGAATTTGAAGGGTGTTTGTCAGATTTTACTTTATTAGAAGCAGAAGCTATTTCTGTTGAGTAGTGGTGGAGGCTTGACCATTACAGCGGTAGAACAAAACCATTGACTTCATTTTGTGCAATGTTTGAAAGACATTTATTCATACCATTAAATATGCATTGATAAAATCATAAATGATAACTGAATTTCGTTGACTGTAAGCCATAGTTAAACAGTAATTTCAGTCTCCTGAACAGGCAGTAAATGGCTTAGTTTCAAAACATTGTATATTATTGCAAAAAGAGAAGATATGTTTTTGTATTTCTCCCCCTTCCCGCCTCCCTTCCCCAGTGGTCAATATTTGTGGTACCCACGTTTATGAACAGATTTTATTTTTTTTTTCCAGAGCTATATATTGTCCTGACCTGGGAATAAGGATGGGGAGTGCAGTGAGGAAGGAAAAGAATCTGATGAAGAGCAATGTACATCTTTATTAGCTCTTTCCCAGAACAAAAGTAGGAAGTAGGAAGGGGAAAGAAGAAGAGAACTGCTGGAGACAAATCTGACATTAGTAGGGATATAAGATAAACAGCAATGTTTGGAAACATAGGACAGATGTGGATGTTGTAATTGCAACAGCTAAGAGATGCAAAATTTTGTTGCCTCTGAAAGGAAGGACTTGTATATGCTCAGCGGGACAAGGAAGGGTGCTGATGTGATCAGAAAAGTGAATACTCCCAGCATGTAGAGTAAGTGTAAAGGAGCAAGATGTCAGTAAGATCAAAGCTGCTATTTCCTGATACTCAAAGTGTGAAATGATAGCTAGTGAAACGTTGGAGTGGATGAATGGAAAGAGATGTGAACTATGGGCATGAGATTCAGTAAATACTGCCTATTATGAGTTCTATCTTCCCCTACCTCCTTGAATAATAAGAGGAAGTTTAGGAGTAGAGGTAAGAGCTGAGGAACTGCTACTGAAAGGAGGAAGCAGAGGAAGATGACTGAACAATGAGACACTAAACTGTGATTTTTAGGCAGTAAAAGGAGAACCACAAAAACTAGTAAAGGTTTAAAGTTCTGTGAGGGAAATCAACATTTTATAGAAGTGCTGAAAGGTACAGGAAGCTGAATCCAGAAAATATATCCACTGAAGACCATGGTGAAAGCTGTCCCACTGAGATGCACTGCATTGGAAACAGCAAAGGCTCAATGGCAGAACTGCATTCAAGACAAAAGGGCCTTGGTGTATTCAATGACTTTGCTGTGGGAGCGAAATGGTGATGTGGGACAAGGTGGTGGTGTGATATCATACAAGCACCTCAGTCAAAAGTTAATGGGTGAATGAGGTGGGAGAATCAGCAGCATAAGAGTGCAAGAAGTTTGTATATTAGCCTAGCATGCATGTAGTTTGTTTGGTAGGAATGGGGTTGTCTTGTATTGTATTTTGGTCCAGGAACCCGGGAGGTACAGCATGTCATTCAGCCTCGGTGGGGAAATAAACGTCATAAGCCTGGGAATGGAGGAGTGGTGTGTAAGTGAATATGCCAAGGTCAGAGCAGATCCACTTGTATTGCAACTGATGCTGGCTTGGAGTGCCAGAAGCAGAATGGGAAAGCTGTGTTTGTAGGGTTGACTGGAGGTGGGACTGCTGTGGAGGTAGCCTGCAGTTTAGTATGCATTGAGTAGCTGGATACAAGTAATGTACGCAGCATGTTCAGTGCAGGCTGGAGGGACCTTTGGTGGCCTCATCCCCTTGCTGAGCTCACTGCCCTCTCACCCTGCTCTGTGCACTCAGCAGCTCTACTTCCACAGGCAAAAGCACTGCTGGACCTTTGGTCAGTTGGTTTTGTCAGAAATGGATATATTTGCAAGCAGGGGGCTGTTGCAAGGTTTGTGAGCAGTATGTGCTGTAGATGTCTAACAGCAGTGCCCCAGTGTGGTGGTTGCAGCTCGCCGGCCCTGACGTGGGCATGCTGGTGCGGCAACACAGGGCCTCCACTACCTTGAGCAGTGTGTGCGAGTTCTTCTGAAGCTCTTGTACCGATGTACAAAACCTAGGTTGTGTCCTAGAGGTGGTATGCTGAACAAGGCCTGAAATCAGTAATCTGTGGTCTTTGTTAGTGTGGGTTTAAAGCTCTTTTTTTTGTTTGTTTGTTTGTCTTCTTTCTAAGGCTCCAACCTTAGGTTGCTTGACAAAGATCGTAAATGAGAAAGGCCTTAAATTCTGAGAGCAGTTATAACTATATTTCCAGCTGCAATTTAGCAAGAGTTATCATGCTTGCCCCCGCCATATTCTGGGGAGTGGACATATTCCTGGTTTGCCAAGCTCACAGCCCTAAGGAAGCTGCTGATGTGGAAGCACAGTATGGCTGTAAGCACTGGAGTTCTTCTCCAAAAGCTCATTCCAGCAGATTTTGCTAACTCTTGTCACTCAGTGAACTCCTCCAAGGATGGACTACAGAACAGGCCTATCAAAATTGTTTTACATTGTGAAATACTCGTCATGAATATGGTAAATGAAAGAACTGACTTATTTGCTGTGCCTTGACTCATTTACTGCTTTGTTTCTCATTGTGTAACTTAGAACCGCAAATGCCCATTGCTGTGCTTATAAACTTGTATTTTGCAAAGGTTTTCTGTGATTGCCATTTGCACATTTCACCCACGGTGATGATCGCTGTGTGTTATCCACCCTGAAGTTACATAATTGCTTTAGGCTGGCTTAAATTCAGGCTGCTGACAAAGGAATGCTGCAGTTCTCTTGAAGCTTGCAGCTTGCGCCAGGGCTTGCGGAGCTGCATCATGAGCCAGAGAACTGGCCTTACAAATTCAGATCTTGCTGGGTGAGTTTCACTTGGCTTATTGGCCAAGAAAATGCTACTGTTGATGAAAGGAAGAGGAGATTGCAAGAGGGGGCACTGAGAAGGGCAGGGCTCTTCTGTGTCAGTCACACTCTGACTGGCTTAAAATGACCTAGCTGCTGCCTGGGGAAAGGAGATGGCTGCTATGCTTGGGAATTCACCTGTGGCAAAAGACAGCCTGTTTGTTTCAGAGACATCAACACAGGCCTTTCCTAAGCCCAGGTTGTGTGTTGGCCCATGTGAGTGAGCTGTTTTCCACATTGCTTCATCAACAGTGGGTTTTTTTGTGTGTTACAAAACCTTGGCCAAGTCATGAGTACCCCTCCCACACTTCACCAGTGGTTAAAAGAAAGAGGCAAACATTTGCTTTGAATACATGACAGAGGAAAGAAATACCTAACCTTTTAGACCAGTTGTGCACATTCATGTCTGTCTATATTTGCACAGCTATTGCAAAAGGTACTTTTTGCCTTCAGAGTTCATACATTGCCTCTTGAGGCAGTGCTGAACTTCAGCATACTTATAACTTTCAAAGTAGTTTTTCTCCTTATTATGCAGTTGTTTGGTGACCTAATATTGTGTTCAACGTTCATTTTCATCATAGCTGTTGACTTCAGTTGCTAAATTAAGCATTCACAGCCTTTTGTGTGACTAGACCTGATGAGCCAACAGAACTAAGAGTGAGGTGAAGTGTCTTCTTTCCTTCTTGAACTTTGATCTGTTGCCACTTGAGCCTCACTGGAGGCTGCAGGGTGGTTGTAGTGTAGCAGAGACTTTAGTTGTCTAGCATGGCCTTTTTTACTGGTAGCATTACTTGAAAAAGAAATGATGGAACATGACTTTCAAGATTTCGAGCTGAGTTTGTAGGATAGGGTTGTGAGGGGCGGGGGGAAACCTTACCGCTTTTAAACTCAGTATTTTTATATGAACAATACTGAGAGTCTAAAGTAGCTTTGTGGTGTTCCAGTATCATTACTGCTTCCCCAAGCAGAACAGCAGTTGAGCAGAATGTTGGTACTTTTGTATAACTTCTGTAGTGTGAAAGCTAAATGACAACTACTTTGGTGAGTGAGGTGTATTTACTGAAATGATCTGTTTTCAGCGCTCAAAGCCAATGTGTGATCTATTCCAGATGACCTAACTAATGCAGAACTTAGTCTGCACATAACTGGTGGAGTTATGCAAGTCCTGTTGCATACTGTGCAGTGCAGATGAGGCCATTTTTAGGGCAGAAATGGCTTCCCTTTACCATAAAGAGATTTCATGGAACTTCTTGTGCCTGTCTGGGAGAGGGTGTTTGGCTTTCTCAGCTGCTTGTGCTGGGGGAGATCAAAGCTCATTACTGTTTGCGTTAAACAGTAGCCTGCTTCAGTGAGGAAGGATTCGCCTGTGTTGCTCACATCCTAGAGCCCTTCTACAGCTCTGCCTAGACAATTGTGGCTGTCAGAACTGTTAAAGAATTCATGAGCAAGACACCAGGTCCTTCAGTTGTACAAAGCTTCAGCAGGGTACTTTACCTCTTGGGGTTGTCTCCTGCTGGAAGGAGGAGACATGCATGACCTGTGTGAGTTCCAACCTCTAACAGTGTCCAGATCCTTCCAAACCTGTTCAGGTGGTGTTTATTGTACATGTTTATCCAGGATCCTAAATGTTTCTTGTTTAAGGAAAGTGAAGTTTATGTAGTCTGGAATCTTTCCTGCTCTATAGCAACACCCTATATAAGGGTCTTATAAAATTGATGTCTACTTATTTTAGGCTGATCATAAGTGTTTAATGTAATACTTTGCAAGCTGACCATGACTTCTGCAAGCCAGGCTTGTTAAAGAAGTGCCATCTTGAACTCTTGTCTACTTTGGAGAATGGAAAGCAGTCAGATGTATCAGTCTTTCAGTTTTATACAAATTAGTATGGTTTCATGGTTGTCTTGTTTTTGACCCCTCCACCTCTACCCCTATTTTTGCCTTGCTCTTTTGAAGATACAATCAGGAAAAACTGGCTTTTCAGTACAGGGTTTTGAACTATACACAGTGCTGTTGCTCACATGAAGTTAACGAATAGGAAAAAGAAAATCCCCATGGGTAATGCAAGAGGTTCTTTAAACACACTCAAATAAAAACAAAAGTGTTTAATTTTGAAGCTTGGGTAAGTTACATTCAGCATAAGAAGCACAATCCCAGGAAGGCTGGAGGCTTACGGGGCCTGAGTGAGGGAAGAAGAGAGGAGCAATGCTTTTGTGTAGACTTCCTTAATCTTCATTAAATTCTTAATTTGTTTCATCTACTATGGGTGGATAGGTATGCTTCAATTTCTGTATTTGCACAAATCAAAGATTGTGATTCACATCGTTCTAGGAAAAGTATTTTATGTAAAATTTTTTTCATAACTAAGTTTTGTTTTTAATGTGTGGAAAACTGTTTTTGCCTTTATTTATTGGACAGTCAAAAGAGGGTTAAAACCCTGGGATTTTTATGCACTGCAGTTGAATGAGCATCCACAAATCTGCCAAGTGTAAAACTTACTTGGATTAGTGGTTTTTAATGGAACAGACAGCTCAGATCCGATGTTTAATCACAACTCTGGGGTTGAGTGAAAAACAGTGTACCACCAAAATCCAAAAGGATGCACCTAGTTCTTTGCATACACTTTTGCTCACCAGTTCAGAATTTTATGAAACTGGTTCAGGAATCCTGACTTGCACTTGCCATCCTTGCCAAAGCCCTCCAGAAGCATTACGTAAATACCCTCACACCAGCTGGAGGTGAGAATGCTGCCTGTGGATACATGGCCAGAAGCTGCTGCTTGTCAGCTGCTCACTGTAATTTCCTCTCTTTGGACTTATCTTTTACATTCCTGAAAGACAGCTGACTACTTTCCACCAAAGGCTAAAGTCCTGTGTTTTAGTTTCAGTCACTTTCCAGACTGTCCACGGGGCAATTTCCATGGAGCAATGAATGTGTCACCAGCTGTGCCTCTGCATAGGTTTTTTTGCTGCAGTAGGTGTGAAGTTATACAAGGTTGTTTGACCTAGCAGAGAAGTTTAAAATTACTCTTGGATTTTAAATTTGAAGATCTGAGGAAAAACTCATACTGGGTTCAGATTACCCCTTTTAAAATTGTTTGTGTAGTTTTATCTGCTTAGGTGCTATTTGAATTCAAGCTAGAGTTGCTGTTGGTTATGTTGTACAGTTGGTAGGTTTAGCTCATCTAGTAGTCTCCTTAAGTATATCCATCTTTAACCATAAAACTGTGCAAACTAGGGTCTGGGACTCCTGAAATTATTTTTAGCATATGTTTTCTTCTAAATGTATCCCAGAAGAACTTAGTGTGCACAGTGATTTGGTAAGCTTCCCTCAAGTTGAATCTGTTACAGTCAGGATGCAAGTCCCAGATCAGTTATAGCACACAATACTTTGGCAGAAACAACAGGCACAAAATTAATTAGTCTGAGGCTCTGAGAGGTGTCTGTTAGTAGTATCTTCCCAAAGTGTCAGTTTTGGAATCACTGGAATCCCTAAAAGAAGGAAAAATATATATTGAATGGTGAATTATGGTGAATATACAGGTTCACACTGTGCTTCTCATTGAGCTTCATGATGGTTTAGTTCATTTCTGTCTTCTTCCCTGCTCCTAGGTAACAGTGATGAGAAGGCAATTTATTATAAAAACACAGTTGAAATTCAAACCACCTATTTGTAAGCAGAATGTGACATTGGCCACCATAAATGCAATGATTGTGAACCTTTTGAAATCCTTCAATTCTTAATTGCTTGAAATGCATTCCTGATGACTGCAAGCTTTTTCATCTTTTTGCGTTCTGGTTAGTCAGAACACAGTTTGGTGCATCTTTATAAACCTGCTTTAATTTGATACATACAGAGAACACAGAGGAGAAACCTCTGCTGAAGACTGGAGTAGCTTCACTCAACCTGGTCAGTTAGCAAAAATGTATTTCCTCAGAAGAGCAGATAAGATAATGCATGCTGTATCTTGGTCATCATTTGAAGTTAATACCTGAAATAATATATCAAGCTGGGGACTGTGCTGTAATTGGAAGGTTATTTTAGGAGAGGGGAAAAAAACACAGCAGGTGAAAGGAATCTGTGACTTTTAACAATGTCACTGAAAATTATTAAGTTCCTGAGCATGTCTGAAAGGTGGAATAACTTT
>JAWMRA010000090.1:50455917-50468126 GCA_035584735.1 Pseudotriccus pelzelni | reverse complement strand
AATTCACTGTCAGAGGTTTAATTTGATGCATGGAGATGGATTTTACTACAATATCTACCTAAGCATGATTTTTAAAAAAATTAGATCTATGAATTAACATGACAGAAACTGTGTTGGTTGTATAGTCAGTTTTCATTGGTGTCATGGTATATATGTTTCTTATATTTTGTGTTTCACTTCTCTTAAAGCCTGTTTTTGTGTTCAGTTATACTTGCCCAAATACCTCAAAGTCCCTTGTCATCCTGACTCATAGTGAAATGTAACTCAGAAGCAGTTGACAGAGAGAGAGAGACCCTTCTCCTTTAAATAAGTGAACCTGGTAATGCATGTACTAAGAAATCCTATGGAGCATAGCATTTACTGTAAATCTGAAAAAAACCCCAACCAGCCAAACACAGACAAACCAGTGAAACCAACCAACAAAACCCAGAAGTACAGAGCAGCACTGGTGCCCAAGTGGCACATGTCTTTCCATTATTGCTCTACTGGCTGATAGTCCTGTCATGTACAGGCTCTTGTCCATCCATCCTGTGCAGTATTAGCAATTCAGTACAATGTTAGCGTAAGTGTGCAGGAAGAAAACTGCAGAACGCTTCTAAAAAAGCTAAAACAATGTAGTAGCAACCGCTTTGCTAGTGTAGCTGTTGTGTCCCTCTGATAATGGGCAGAGAGTAATAGTCAAGAGATCAGACTCCCGTGTGTGTACTAGCTACTTTTCCCAGGATGCTTCTCATTTCTGCCACAGTGTAGTGCCATGTTGGGGTTTGTCAGTTATTTTGGCAAAGAAGTGCTTGGGCTAAATTTGTGTCCTTGTTGTAAGTTTTAATAACTGAAGAAATTAGAAACACAACATGTTCTTGCTTCACTTCTTTTTCAGTTGCATACACATGCAACTTCTACAGAAACTACTTTAGTAAGGGCTCTGATTAAGACACCACTTCTTGTTCCCCTCCTTTCCCCCGCTAGGTCTTTGGAGGCATCCCATCTGGTGAACTCCTGCAGCCAGAGCAGCTGAGAGCAGAACATTCACAGCTGATGGTTAAATTTGGAATAGTAAATTAGGCAACTATTTGATTAAGTGAGAAAATAACACCCAACAGAACCGGTTTCCTGAGTATTATGAGCAGCCAAAACTCATGTGTTTTTAAGTGCAGCAAAGGCATTTCTAGTGATTCTGATGAGAATACTTTGCAGAAGATGATAATGAAAGTTTTCCAAGTGTCTCCTTCCTCTTCTCCCTCTGCTTTTTTTCATGTGCCATAGCACAAAAAAGGCTTTGTTTTGCTGCTGGTTTAAAATTTGCGTGGGGTGAGGGTAGAAATGCCCCTCTTAAGCTTTAAAATATCGGAATGCGTTTGTTAGTTTTTCGATGTTGGTTTGGATTTGTTTGGGGTTTTTGGCCTCTCCTCTCTGGTTTGGTGAATAAGGAGGATGAAAATCTCTCTTGATTCTTGCCTTGATGGGATTTGGACATGGTAGTGGTGCCAAATAAACAACTTTTCAGTCTCATCCCATTTGCTGTCTATCATTTCCTTTTCCATTTCTCTTTCCCCAGACGCTTGGCAGCTTTTGCTTCAGGTCTGTCTGCCCAGCATCCCTTATTGTCCCTACACCAGGATGTGAGCCATTGTGAGAGTATAATTGGTGCCCTTTGCCAGGAGATCCTGGGGCATTGCAGGAGTCTCAACTGAGCAGCAACAAGAAGGAACTGAATGTTAATATGTCTGGGAACCCCATGCCAAATGCTGTGTGTGGCTCTGAGAACTCTGCGGCCCAGTGTAGACTTGATGAAGGTGTCTGGCTTGACTGTCATATGTTATGTACATTTTTTCTAATGATTCAAATAACAGCAAAATAACTGTCCCCCAGGGGACTCTGGCTAAATGAGTAAATGGAGCATTTTCTTAAACTTTTGTTAAAATGTCCCTGTAGAAAGTTTGTTAACTTTTGGAACTCTTGTATCTTTTTGATTTAAACCTTGTTTTGAATTTTGTACCTTTTAAATTGGAATTTTTATTTTACCATATTCCACTTTTTTACCTTCCTCTGTAAAATATAAGCGGCATTTTATTACCTTTAGTAATAAATGGCACAGCTTATTGTGCTGAGTGTATCTTTTGTGTGCATACCAAAAGCAAGACAGCAGTTGGTGTGGTTTGGATGTGGCTGGCCTCTGGTAGCAGGAGGCCCAGAGGCAGAAAAACCTGGGTCTTGTTCAGTTAAAAAGAATTTTTCCAAGAGATTTTGTGTCCTCTTTCTTGTTAATGGCTTCTGATGGCTCAAGTATTGATGATTATATACCATGAAACATGGTATAACCTCGTTCTAGTCTTGAAGTGTATTCACAGAGCTGCTTGGTGCTAGCTGACAAATTCTTATAATAGTGTGGTACTTATGTCACAGAGATAATGTAATAGTACATTGAGATACCGTGTTGTCTGCATTCCTCTACTGCTTTGATATTTGTTGTATCTCTAGGAGCAGACCGGAAGGATAAGGTCTTGGTTTCAACTTCGTGACATTTTGGAAACTTCTTTAAGTTCAGTTATGCTGTTTGAAGTGACAGTTGCTGCACAGATCCCTATAATTGACATGTTGTTGTAAAGCTAACCGGAATTAAAAATAACAAGGAAAAATATTTACAAGTTTTGATATAGTTGCTTCTGCCTGTCTGGTATTAAACTACAGTGGTTTTAATAAGAGTTTATTAAAAACCTATTAGGTGAAAAAGGGGTAATGTAGAAGTACAGTATCTGGGATTTTGTGCCTTGATAATGGTATAAAAAAATAATCCTGTGTGTTCAGAAACAACTTCTCTGGGTAGCTCTGTAATAATACTCATTCTTCCGTGCATTGATATTTCAACAAATAACACAAATAACAATTACAGGAAAATGACAAAGCAGCACTTTATAAGCAAATCTATGCAGGCTGAGTTGTTTCTTTGCTCAGTGCTATTTTTTTCCCTGTTTTGCCAAAAATCAGTGAGAGATAGATACTCTTTACGTTGACAGGTGGGAACATGAAGAAATTCTTGCCTTTGCTTGCCTGTGTAAGGATCTGTTGTATGAAATTTTTTGTTTTCAAAACAACAGCTGTGTTTTATATTACCAATTTACATTTTTTAAATGTGAACCAGTGCCTAGCAACATACAGGCAATGCTTTTGCTGCTACAGATTACTGTCCCGGAGTGTATACTATCTGGCTGTTAGGTGAGCAGCACTGTGAAGTTTGTGTGTTTCTGTGAGTCTTGCCTTGGCTTTAAGTAAATTGTTACCTTTGGCAATGGGGTATTTGAGCTGTGGGTCATTCTGAGTCTCAAAGAGTTCTGTGAAAGAATGGAGAGGAGGTGGATATATTTGGGTTTTATGGTGACTGTGAGTTGTTTTTCTTAAATAGAAATTTTGCCTTGGATGGAGCATTAAAACCCAATTCCCAGTGAATTCTGGGTGATACTCTTTGGCAAGCAGGAAAGTTTCCCAGAGAGGTTGCCAATATAAACATCTTGCATGCACGCTACTTTGGGCTCCTCCTGCTGTCCCACCTCTTTGATACAACTTAGTTGGCACTGGCTCTGCCAGCTGCTGTTGTGCAGGCTGCTGGAGTTGAGCTGGTGCTATTGCTTGGGAATTATGGCCTAAAGTTACGGTCTCTTTATCCAGCAAGACCACCATCTGCAGTTTATTGTCCTGCTTCTGTTTACTGGGAGGGGGAAACGAATGCAATGCAGCCCAATAGATTTTGAAGAGCTGGAGGAAGCAAACCACCACGTATGAGCTTTTGCTCAAACTGTACCTGATTGGAATAATTTGAGTTCAGCATGAATTTTTTGTGAAGAATATTTGCAGTTTTGTGAATGGTCTGTTTGCTTATAAGGTTTTCACAGAAAAGCAGTTCTTAGTTTAGCTGGTAGTATTTATGAGGAGTTGATGAAAACCACAGGTGCTTTTGGAGGTGTAAGGCCTGGTATTAGAGACTCTGGTCCAAAACACTTATGGTTATCTAGTTTAGAAGCACATAGGCTTTGTTTATTACTTTTTAAAAACCCAACACTTATATGTTATATAAACAATTGTATTTATGTTACGAGTAATGATGTAGTTTATTAAAATCAGGACTAGCAAGATGAGCAGTATTGTGTTGATGGCAAGTCAGTGCAAAGCATGCTTGGAAGTTGTTTCTGTTACTGGGGATTTCACATTGTGAATATTGGAGCTTGTCTCTGCAGAGCACATGCAGAAAGTTGTATATAATATGCCAAAAAATATTTCTTTGGTAATTAAAGATTGGGGTTTTTTTACACCATTTGAATTACCTGCTTTATTTGTTTAATTAAGATATAGTCAGCTTGTGCTGACATGGATGTAAAATCAATGCCTAGTTTGCCTGAGGAAAAGGCTCTTTTTCCTTTTGGGGTTTGGCTACATATTTTTTGTTAAAGAAAAAAATCATTAGCAATTTAGAGAGCAGAAGCAAATAGCCATTTTTAAAATTTATGTCCTCAAATGTTAATTTGATGCTTTAAGGCATAAATGACCTTTCTAAACTTGTCAAACAAAGCAATGACAGGAATAAGCTGCTTCGTTCTAATACAACAGGCTGCCTTTCAGGGAGAATTTCAAAACAATTCTTCCTCTTTTGAACAGCATTAAATTTTGTCCTGTGATAAATTTGAATTTAGATTTATGTACATCATTGGAGAGATGCTGAGGGAATCTAGACACCCTGTGCAAATTCAGCTACAGACTTCAGCTCCTAGAACCCAGGGGAAGTGAACAATGCTTTCACCCATAGCTACACCAGCTGGTATTACTTAGCACTGGAAAAGCAGTTAAGGGTGGGTCAGCTGAGGGGAGGATTAAAAGGGGATTTCTCTCTTGACACAGAACTGTGGAGTGAACAAACACCACTTCTAGAAACCTTTCATATAAGTATTTAGATTGCTGTATACACCTTGGAGGTCAGATTTAAAAACTAAAGATTTCCTAACTACTAGGGATTTCATTGAGACTGGAATTGTGATTAAGTCTATCCCGTACAAACAGGAAAAACACTGGTTGCATCAGTGATATTGTGACAATGAAATTGTCAGATTTCCTAGAGAAAAGAAATACAGAAAAGGTCAAGGTGGAAGTTAGAAGGCAATATCAAAACTAAATGTCTTTATATAAGATAATGCATTCTTTTCTACCTCTATGCAAGAAGATAAACTAAATTTGGTACTCGAATAACATTCTTCTCTGTCAGATGTGCTTGTAACAACTGAAATTAATCTCTTGAAAGGCTGACATGTTTCTGAAGCAAGCACCACAGTATAAGCTCTTTCTTTAGGATATAAGTAGAGTAGTATGCTGATGTTGCCATTCTTGTTTTATTGCTTGCCTGTTTTTGGTTACCCGTATTTTGTCTTTGCTAACATTGATCTGCATTACAAAAAGGAGTATCTAATTACTGAATTTCTTCCAACTTCAGAAACTGAAGTATGTCCTTTAATTATTTGCTGTTTTTTCCTATTACTTACCTGAGCAGAGATTTACCTGGCATGTTCTGCTGTATAACCTATGTTTATCTATCTACAGCACAATCCTGATACAAGTTTCTCACATAAATGTGAAAAGGTAGCACTCTTAGCACACTTAGCAGCTAGGCAGTATAATAACATCTCTGGATCATATTGCTAATGTTTATTAATAGTTGGTTTCTTGAATTTTTTATGTTAGGTTTTATTTTATCTTATGGATGAAAAGCACAGCATGGTATGCAAATATTTGAGGAAAGTTAATGTGATTCCTTCATTTTTTTCATTGTGTTTTTTTTTTTTAAGATCTTCCGAAGGCTGTTTTGTATAAGATGGGAAGAAGAGAAGATACTGACCTGTTTGCTTTCTCTCTTGGCTTAGTAGATGGTTCATATATAACCCCTAATGATAACTTCTCTGATGCTTCAGAATCCATTCGTGAAGGTATTTTACTTTGATAGACTCACTGATTTTCATGCGTATTGCGTGATCTTCTCATAAAAATAGGTTGTGTGGGATTTTTTGATTGCTTATGGTTCATGGTTCTTTCTATTTTGATTCCTAAGAAGAACCAGCTGTTGTTGTGGCCTGAAATTTTGTACAAAGCACTCAAGTCAGATCAGGCTAAAACTTGGCCAGATCCTATGCTTGTGTGGATTGAAACATGTCACTTCTTACAGAGACTGAGTTTATCTGACAAGAGAGAGAGAGAGGAGAAACAGAAGTAAAAGTCTAAATATTGCTTTAAAAAATACTGAATTCTTTTTAAAACATCAACTTGTGAACAAATTTTATGTCACAAAAACTTTGTTCTCTTCCAGAGAACAAAGGCATCTTTCTTTTCTACTGCAGTGTCCTCAAGATCCGCTGCGGAGCCGTTCTGGGCTGTACAGTGCTTGAAGAGTCTGTGCTGTTCATTCAGGTGTAAGAACAAGCTGTGACTGCGACAAGGAATGTGTATACATGTATCAAACCAGGCAGAGTTACTGGTGGAAAACTTAGGCCAACATCACATAACTCAACTTACTGAAACAAGTATGAACAACACTTGTTAATTATCCTATAGCTTACGAAGCTTGCAGTTGAGTCTGGTAGTCAATCCAGATTGCTGTCAGACAATATTTTCTTGCACACAGACACGTGCTTTTGCTTTAAATTTGTGCAACTATTTCAGCTCTAGTTGTGCATATCTTAAGCAGTTGCTAGATTCTGTTTTATTTGGTTATGTGAGTACTGAAATGTATAAGTATCTGGATGGAGCTTTAGGTGATGTTTTAAGCCCAGCAGAACTTGAAGAAAAACCAAAAAGCTGCTGCAAGAATGCTTTTATGCAGCCAAAGCTTATCTGCTCTCTGAGGCCATAGCCTGTTTGTTTTTTTTTAAGGAGATTGAATTCCTCTACATGCCTTACACCTATAAGATATCTACACATTAATCTTCTGAAAATGCTTTTTCACCTGTTTGGCCTTAAGTATGTTTTGTGCTGCCATGACCACTCAGTCACAAAGAGCCTTGACTTTATAGTTCCAGGCCTGATTAATACAATGTACTGCAATTAGAAATAGGAAAAAAAACCCATAGACTCTTTTCCAGTTTAAATATTCCCACTGCTCCCAGGACTTCCCCAGCTTTCATTGTGCATTGTTTCAGGTTAGTCATAATTGAAATACTTATTTTGTTGAGTGTGGCTCAGACAACGGGAAGAGCCCCTGAAATTTACTGGAGCTTTCAGCCTCTGAACAGCATAGTTCTGGAGTCTCTTCGAGAGGGCTCTACGATTTGCGATGTACCCTAAGGACAGCCGAAGGTACTACTATAAGAGCATTTCCTATGTTGTATGTACTGGCACCATTGATTGTCCAGACGGGAATTAAAGATAATACAAGCAATACGACTTACTTTGCTCTTGGTATAATCTTTAGTCAGTATTACTTCTTTCCTGTAATAGTGTCAGTGGGAAATGAGTTGGTGAAGAACACTAAAGCACTGAAATGGAAAAGATAGCAAAAACAAAGCTAGATATATCTATTTTTTCTGGTATAATGGTAACTGGTTTAATAAAATAGTTTTAGTTTTCCGTTGTTTAATGTGAGTTACTAAATGACATCACTTTTTTTTTTTTTTTTTTTTTTTTACTACAGCTGCAGTAGGAATGTGTAGACAGCTAGTGTTTGTGTAAACAAAGCCTAAACAAAGCCAGATGGCAGTAATACTTAAAAAGTTGAGCGATATGATTTGGGAAGCATCCAAGTGGAATATGCTGCATTTTGCTAGGTACCTTAGATTTAGTACATAGGGAAAGACTTTAAACATGTTAACACTGCACTGGCTTGAAAGAACAAAGAGACTGTTACATAGAATACAAATAATGTATTGTATTTATTGAAATGTGTTGAAACTTGTAGTTAATTCTTTCTGATAGGTGATCCAAACTGCTGTCAGACTGTATTTTCTTACAGGTAAACAGATGTGCTTGTGCTCTAAATTGGGTTAACTATTCCAAACTTAGTGATGCATATTTTAAACAGCTGTTAAATATTGTGTTTCAAATAATTTCTGGTTTCATGAAGACTTAAATTTCAAGTAGGTCCTTTCCTCACCCTTACTCTGTTCCATCTTCCAACTTGAAAGTTTGAGACTTGGTACATTTGGCCAGCTGCCTGGAGAACTGTGAGGGAAGAAAAGTATGCAGGGTATGGATGCTCAGGGTACTCTGCTGTTCCTTTTATATTTTTAGTCTGTTGGGTAACTGCTTACAATGATGCATTAAAACAGTCAGTTTAGTGGTTTTGCCTGGCTTCTAAAAGTAGGATATAGACTAGAAGGGTATTAGCATCACCTCAGGCACAGTAAGACTTACTAGGAGGTAATGAAGTGGTTCCAGCTTTTGGTGACCCAGCTATGGGAAAATGTAGTCCTTGAGGTATTAAGCAGCAAAATAACTTTTTCTAAGACATGAAGTATCATAAATAAATGGTGGCAGACTTCTTTCTGTCCTTATTAAAAGTGGGGTAGGTCTTTCTGCAAGGTTCCTTGCCTCTTTCTCCTCCCTTCCCCTTCTTTTGATGTGGGAAAAGTCTGCACTGTGCAATAGTCGAGGCAAACAAGCTGCACGCCCCCTGCTCCCCATCATGTCTAGACTGCCTGTTTCTCATGCACAGCTCTTCTTTGGAGCAGAGATTACTCACTCACAGGCTGTGCTGCTCACTCCTCCGTGAGCAACAGCATGTGCTCTTTTCCTCTCTTTGTTTGCAATTCACCTTCTGTTGGTGTTAGACAACCTTCATCTGAGGTCAGTTTGCCCTGCAGACTTTTTCCGTATGAACCTCTGCTTGTCAGAGTGCAGCAAATAGGAACCAGTTTTTGGCAGCTGCCAGCAGATGCCCGTTTGGGGCTGGGAGAGGCTGGGAGTCACAGGAGCATTCCTCCAGGATAGCTGCCAGCCTTGTGGTGGCTTAGCCCACTCTGCTGTCCATGCCTTTTCACTGTCGTTCCTCAATACAACACTGTTCAATCCACGATAGAGGGAGAATATATTCCCCCCTCCCTGCTCTGTGCAAACGATTTTTGTAGATTATGAATATAAGTAATACTCTAGTGCTGCAAACATTAGCAAACTGCCTCTGGTGTGTTGAAAGCTTTTTCTCTGCCCTTTGAAGTGGTCTAGGAGTACACTAGTGGTGTGAAGCATCCAAGTGTTGGAATGAGAGGCTTCCTTACAGGGGGGTCCACATAAGGTCATTGAAAGCACAGGTACTTAGGGAGATTGCAGTTATTTTCTGTCTCTTCATTACCCTAAAAGAACAGTAAGAAGGAAAGTTTCTTCTGCTTTCAAAAAAGTTGTTTTCTTACTGGAGAACTCCAGTAATAAACTCCAAAATAATGTTGTTCTATCTTCATTAAGGCTTTTTTACTTGATTAACAAATAATTACACAAGATAAAAAAGGGATTAAATAGTTTGATTTCAGTTCAGTTTACTACTGATTTCAGTTTTAACTCTGAAAGAATAACTACAAGTAGTATTTGTTTGAGCCTAGTCAGGTTGTATAACATTTTAAAAGTAATGATTTCTTAATAAACCACCATTTCACTACAGTAATAGATCCTGCAGATGTCCTCAGAAACACTTTGTTTGACTGTGAAAATGAGGTCATATAAAAATTCCCTTTCCAAATGTGGTGAACACTAAGGTTGCAGGAACAGTAGATGAAAAACAGAGTCCCAGGAATTCACCTGAAATAGAAATAATGCCATGGCTTTTCCAGCATTCACTTATTTGGAAGACTGAAGAGAAAATACAAAGGTTATGTCTCATAATATCCTGGACAACTGGACAATTTTTTTCTATTCACCATTTTTTTCAGAAAGGAAGTATTATCCTGCTTTAAATGGTGGTTTCTTCAGCTGTCTTGTTTTTCACAGTCTAGAAGATTTGTAAAATCTTGTAAAAAGCAACCATCACCTTTCAAAAGAAAATATGTGAACAGTGACATGCTTATTCTTAAAAAGAAATTAAATTATTTTTCTAACCAGTTTTATTGCTGGCAGGAATATTTAAAAATTGTATTACGTATCCCAAACCAGAATATAACAGATCCATTTTCTACTTGATGAATTTTGTGTAGATGAATTTAAAAAAAAAAAAAAAAAGTCTCTTTTAGTGGAGTCTTGGATCTGCTTCAGGATTTTGGTATTCAGACTGTTTTTCTTCATGTGGACTGTAAGGGAGTTGTCTTTATTAAATATGCCTGTGATGGAAGAAGTAGATTGTTGTTGTTGTCTGTCTGTTCTGAAGCTGGTGTAATTAATTTGAGAAATATGTCTGCTCTGTCATATACTTCATAGATGTCAATAGTTGTGATGGTACTTCCTCACTGATAGGAAAACCACTACCTCATCTTGAGAGGTATCGATGTGTTGTCAGAATAGCTTTCTGCTTTAAAAAGAGAAACTTCTTGTATCTCTGTAACAGGATAAAGAAGTTAATATTTGTATTGTTTTGTAGCATGTGTTAAGTAGATCCAAAACATAGATTATCTGAAATTTTTCCTGTTGTTCTGTTGCACACAAACACTGTGTATGAGCCTGTGTGTTTAAGGGGCAGATGATGATGTTCTGTTCTGCAGTTCCTCCCTGGTGCAGTCTTCTCTGCAATCCATACTTTTGATCAACAATGCAGAGCAGACAGCAGCCTGTTTAAGCCTGCTGATACCTTTATGCTCTCAGGCAGTGGGGTGATGCTCTGCTTTACAAAATTCTCAGGGCAGAATTTGAATTGCACATCAGAGCAGCCCTCATGTGTATTGGGTGAGCAGAAAGGCCCAGTCCACCAGAGTTCTTTTTGTCCTTACAAATGAAGCATGTCTACTTTGTAAATTAAGAAAGGAAGGTTAAGAAAGCCTTAGGCATCCTTTCATATCGAAACAATGGGCTATTTGAGTATCACATGCTCATAGCAGAAAAGAGAAAACTAGATTGAGGCTCTGTCTGGCCAGTAAGGGCTATCTTCCACTCCTTGCTCTTTTGTAAATTCATTTGTAGCTTGGAACAAGGATCAGTTAGAATTTTGTTCCTAGTATCCTAAAGCAGCCTGTGGGGATACTTCAGTATAGTTATAGCTCCCAAATATTCCTAACATCAAAATAGTCTGAAAACTAATTCTAGAGCAAATGTCTGCCTGCATAATCCTGAGTGCCTAGTTGAGATAAAACTTGTTTTAGCTATGTGTATTGGGATCTCCTTTGCTTTGAATTTACATTCTCCCTTCAACAGAGAGCAGATTGTCATTGACTCCAAATCAGATTTAAAATAGTGTTTCTCAGAGGGCATCACTTCAGTTATGCAGAGTAGATTCATTTCCTGTACTTGGGCTGCTTTGGAAGTATGTAATTCAAGTCAAAATCTGAAGTGGCAACCACAGATGCTAATGCTTGCTGCCTTCTAGAGTAGATGCACAATCATTTTGCCACCTGAAATAACTGTGTTCATAATCAGTTTTCCCTGAATGAGATGCAGGGGAGGATTGTTGGGACTGTTTAAGATGACATTTGGTATAGGAGCATATTGAAGTTATTCCTAAAGGGCATGAAACATCTGACATACATGTGCTAGTCCCACACTTGACTCCAAAACACTCTAGCTTAAAACTTTTTTTGTTTTCCCCTCTGAGGTGGTTTGCTATGTCAACAAAGTGATTTTGTAGCTGCATGTGATAGAACTTAATGTTAGTACTCCTACTGTCTTCTAGAAGAAAAAATAAAGTCTGTTGCAAAAGCTGCTGCTTTAATATGAGTACTCACATTTCCGATGCCAAGAGTAGCTTGGAATATGTGTCCCACCAGTTGTCAAGATATGATTCTCTTTCCACTTCACTTCCTATCAAAATAGTGTAAAAGTATAGAATGGGAGAGACCTAGGAAAAGAACTAAATTAGTAGTGCAGGCCAGAAGCTTGCCTAACCCTGAGTCCTCATGTTTTTTGGTCTAGAATAGTCTGTGAGCTGCTTGTCTGGGGCTCCATTACAAGGAACACCAGGGAGAATGCCTGTAAAAAGTACAGTGTTTTTCAAAGGGAATAATGCTACTTAAGAGCACATAATATCTGAACAAACAGGCTGTCTCAGTTTAAATGAGACACAGGTAAGATTGAATTATGTCCAGGAAAGGAATAACAGCCCTTTATTAAAAAGT
>JAWMRA010000090.1:50442795-50455817 GCA_035584735.1 Pseudotriccus pelzelni | reverse complement strand
AACCCTAACCCTTCCCCCCCACGCTCACAAAGGCGAGGGGAAAGGTAAAATTCCAAAAAAACAAACCATGACACAGGCATTGAACAGCATATAATTCTGCACATTTTGCAGTTGTATTAAATATACATATTAGTAGGGTAGCAGATGTTGTAGTTGCGAAATTGCTGTGTAAAATAGGAGTCTTTTGCAGCAGGGTGCTGCTCTATGTGGGACTCCTTCACATGTAATGAATACCTAATTTCAGCTCAATAGTCCATGAGCAATCAGAGGGGATCAGGGAGGGATAGAGTGTTCCAGCAGCCCAAACCAGCAGGATGTGCTGAGATGTACTTTTAATGGAACACTATTTCTGAGCTCTTAGGGGTAGACTCATAAAGAGGGATGCTGTCATGGTTTAGCCCCAGCTGGCAGCCAAGTCCTACACAGCCAACTGCTTACTTGCCTGGGGTGGGATGGGGGAGAGAATCAGAAGACTAAAAGTGAGAAAACTTGTGGATTGAGGTACAGACAACTTAGGTAAAGCAAAAGCGAAGAACACAAGCAAAGGAAAACAAGTAATTTGTTCACTGCTTCCTATGGGCAGGCAGGTGTTCAGCTGTCTTCAGGAAAGCAGGGCTCCATCACATTGTAATAGTGACTTGGAGAAGAAAAATGTCATCACTCCAAATGTCTCCCCCTTCCTTCTTCCAACTTCTTTATGTGCTGAGCATGGACACCATATGGGATGGGATATCCCTAAGGTCAGTTGGAGTCAGCTGTCCCAGCTGTGTCCCCTCCCAGCTCCTTGTGCACCCCCAGCCTCCTTGCTGGTGGGGTGGGGTGAGGAGCAGAAATGGCTCTAACTCTGTGTATGCACTGATCAGCAACAGCTTAAACAGCCCTGTATTATCAGCACTGTTTCCAGTGCAAATCTAAAATAGTAGTCCATGCTAGCTGTTATGTAGAAAATTAACTCTACCCCTGCCAAAACCAGCACAGTTGCTCAGCTGTTTGTATTCAAACTGAGGAATTGTTTGGCAGAGGGACAAGTGGGCGTGTAAAATGCCTGTTGCGGGGATGAGGTGGTGATAGGTTTAAGTATCTCATCAGAGGTAGTAGATGTCTTGTTTTCTACTTCTTTTCGTGTGTGCAACCAGCAGATGAACTAAAAATAAAAAAATAAATAAAAAAAAAAATGCTTACATGAGAATTGGCACTGAAAAGGTGAGCAATGATTTCCATCATCCCTCTTTCAGAATATGTGAGAATGCTTTTTGATCCAATTAATGTAGATCACAGATTGGGAGATTCAGCTAGCACTGCACATCTTAACAGGCATCGTCTTGTGAGAGCTGAGAAGTAGGAGTTTTCTTCATAAGAAACAGGATTTTCTTGCTGAATACCCTGCAAGCTGAGTATTCCGGGTTAATTGCTGACATCATTATGTGTTTTTAAAGTATTTTGAAAACAGTCAGTCTGATGTTCAAATATTTATGTAGGAAAATGACCCCATTTAATCTCAACAAAACCTCAACATTGCTAGTTAGGAAAAAGCTAGGTTTGTGAATCTGAAATTTTAAGACTTGATTGAAGAATAAGCAAGGCAGGAGATGCATCCATATATGGTATGCTACACTCTCATCCAGAGATTCAGACTGCAGAGAGGAAAGACAGATTTCTAAGGAAGTTGCTGATAATGCTTGTATCTCCTGATATCTTCTTATCAGAGGAGGAAGCCTCTGTTCGACTAAGTAAACAGGAAAAGCCATATGAAGGGAATGGTAATCCTTGCTTTAAACATCTCTCTTTAATCTCCTGTGGTACAGTGAATGATTTGTTTAGACCACTTCTCAATAGATAAAATAATCTAAATCATAATTGACTTTCTGGAAACATAATGCTAGTTAGACAGTTCTTTTCCTTCCCATTTGGCTGAAGGGGGCATGTATGGACTTTGTTTGGGCATCATAATTTTAAAATGTGGACGGCCCTGACACAGTGCGCAGTTATCTTTCTTCAAATTACACTGCTGAGAGAGAGCAGAAGAGATTTGCAGAAAGGGGTGGGGATGTTGTTGCAGGGGACAAGGCAGAGAGCATTCTTTCTAAATACTTTAAATTTCTTTTAAACTGTTCACGAAGAAAATAAATCTCTCTTCTTTTATGTAAGGGCCCTGACTTCAAAGTATTTCAATTTATTTTGCTGAGACCTGGAATACTGACATGCTTAAAAATTAACGGCCAAGTTTTCAGGTTATAGTTCTCTGTCGTTGTGAGAGAGGCTGGATAATGAATTTAACTCTCTTCTGCTTTTGTTTGTCTTACTGTGGCACAGAACTACTTCAAATACTAGCACGTCTCTCAATCTGAGTATCTTGAGCAATACTGAAAATGTTGTTATGTCTTGCTATGTAAATGCACTGTGACGATACAGCCCTAGGCAAATGACAGTCCTGCATCACTGAATTTAGTCTTACTTTATCTAAGCTAGAAAATAGTCTTTAACCATTAGTATCAGCAACTAATGTTAGAGATATATTTCCTGTTCAGCTTTTTGACACTCTCTGTCCTTACTTGCATCTGTTTCAGAATTCAAATACACATGATTTTCTTCAAGAACTTGAAATGGCCTTCCTTTTTTCCCTTTCCCAATTATATTTAGGTAGGCTTTGGTATAAGTTAAGAGCATAAACAAGAGAACCTTTCATTATTGCAAAAGAGAGACCTGTAGATATGAGACTACTTGTATCTAAAAGGAGATACAGGACTCCTATAAGAGCATGTCTGGTTTGAGATGAGTGAAATTAACAAATATTGAATCACAAAATTGGTCAGCAGTGTACTTAGAGTGTCTTGTGGGTTGGATTTCATGGTCATCAGCAAGCCTAACTCTTGACTACTGTAGTAGGCAACCAAAACTAACAAGGCATTAAGCACACCTCCACAGGTACACCACCTACCAGCTTATCACAAATGCTAATATTTGTGGTATAGATACGTTATCAAAAGCTGAAGCCCGGGAAAAATAAACAACAAGAAAAAGCAAGGATCTCATGAAAGCAGCTTGTTGCATGGCTCACTGGTAGAGAGACTTGCCATCCTTGAGGTTTTTGTCTTCTGTTGCTTTGTTTCTGTGTCTCCCCACATTGCACTACAAAAATGAAATAAATTGTGGTGGTGTTGTAATTATTTCCTTTTTCTCAGTCAAAAGGTAGTTGTAAGGTGCTTCTTGGCTTGTCAGTGAAAGTTAGAAAGGTTATATGTTGCCAGGCATATATATGTATGCTTTTTGTTTAGGTCAGTCTAATAGCTTATGTACTGTAAAACCTGGTCTGGAAGCTGAACTACAGGATGCTAATTTCCAGTAACTTGCTTAATAAATGACAAATTAGATTGTATTTAGCCTTATATTCTGTCCTCCTTTTTTCATTTGTTTTCTTTAATCCGTCCTGGAAGTTTTGGTTTCTTGATTGTGCAGTTCTGGTTTTGCTTCATCTGTCTGCCTTTCCAAACTTTTCATTATCACCTTGCTGGTGTTGGGAAGGTTTTGATTTTGTGGGTGTGAGGCATGGGGGGAAAAAAAGAAAAAAAATCCTCAGTTGCATCTTATTGTTCAACACTGTGCATGTTAATAGAGGCTTGAACAGCATGTTATGTGCTATTGTACTACCTAGAATCTTTGATTAACAGTCAGATAAGTGTAACTTCTTAAATTTCTGAGTGCTGCAGGTTAGAGATGAATATTCCCAAAAACTTCTTGGCTTTTATGAGGAAGAATGGTATACCTTGCTTACTCAAAGAGAATTAGTGTATGGCTTTAGAGGAGGGGGTGGGCTTCTCTTTACCTCATAAAGAAAATTAACTTTTTTGAAGAAAATTGCATACTGGTCTTGCCTATGTTGCCTGAGGAGCAGCCAGGTGAATTGGCTTAGTAGAGGAATGTACACTGGGCTTCCCCACCCGCACACACCTGCCCGAGCTACTGAGTGCTTGCTGTGCATGCCTGTCCCAGACATCAGAAATGCCAAGGAACATGCCTAGTTTTTTATCTTCAACTGAGAAGTATTTCTGTTTTATGGATGTGAACAGATATATGAGTAACTTACACTGAAAATTGTTTCTCCCTTTAAAAATCCATTTGTCTTACATGAAGCCTATTCTTCTTTGTCCCTGTCTGGAAAAAGGTGGTGCGTGTCTCTATGGAGGAGTAGTAGTATGTCAAATCTTATCACCCAGTTTTGATGGGGTGCACTAGCCATGGCTACTGCATTTTGATTTGATTTGATGGAGAAATAATTGAAATGGTGAGAAGTGGAGTAGGATCTAACTTAGTAACAGTAGGGGAAAATTGTGAAACACAAGAACCTGATTTTTTCATACAGTTATATCCACTTGTGTGGGTTTGGGCTGTGTGCCAGTGTTATCAAGGATATTTTGGCTGGCATGTAATACAAGTGGCCTGTGCTGACCTTTTTTAAAAAAGTTATTGTTATTACAGTAATTTTTTGGGGGATTCCAATCCCCATTTGTGACTCCACTGCAGTTGGCCCTGGAGAGCTAAAAAAAAAGATGTTTCCTCTGATGCTGGGTTCAGCCATGCAAGGGTGACTCACTTGCGATATTGGTAGGTTTTTAGACTTTAATTGTGGAACTGTTTCAACTCTGGTTTTAGTGGCTTTCTCTCTCTTGCTTTGTCAGGAAATACTGTGTTGTATGTCATTATTTTTGCTGGAATCCTTTGGTAGTGCCCTGATGACGAGAGGAAGTTGCTGAAAACATTTATCTTGTAAAATTTATAGTCCGAAATGAACTGAACTCCTCCCAAAGTCCGACGCAGAGACTGTTGCTTCCACACTTAAAAGCCTGTTTTTCTCTTTTCACTTCCATTTTGATTATGGATGAAATATCAGTTCAGTGAATAACTTGAGTCTTGCAGTAATTCACAAACATTTGCTAGAAAACTGAAGCAATAAAAACACAAGTATTTATAGATATTTAGTATACAAGTGGAAGAACAGAATCATGGCCATAAAGAAAGGATCTCCCTTACTTTCTGTGAGTTTTTGTGCCACTTTTCATTTGGTGCAAGTGGAGCATTGATTTCTTCTTTTTTTCCCTCTTCCTTTTATACAAAAGAAAATTATTTATTCCACAGTTAGTAATGGAAATGGTAGTTTCCTCTTTTACGCTGAGTATAACATTTTCTGCTGGAAGGTCAGTTTAGATTCAAAATAATATTGCTTGTGCTTTTGCATGGCCTAAATTTGACCTGTTTGAGTGAGGTCTTAAATTACTCAATGAAGTATCCTATCTTGTTGGACTGACCTAAATACCTTTTACTGCAGGAAGTCTGTGTTTCAGACATCCTGTGCTGAGTTTTTCAGCTGTAAGTATGACTGTGGAAATCCAGACACACTCTTTTCAGGAATTAGTTATTTTCTTATATTTTTAAAATCTCCTCCCAAGTTTATATCAGTGATTGCTGTTGTCTTCCTTTTTAGGATTTTGCTCACTTCTGATTAAAAATACAAGTTTGATTAAGCCCTTATCAAGCATACGAGAAAGTAGTTTTTTCTGATGATAAAACAATGAATCAAACAGGATGTAATTTTAAAGGTTTTTCCTTCTTGCTTTCATGCACCTTCTGTTGAACCTTTGTGCTGTTCTGTGGCCGATGTTATTCAGTAAATTCTGTTTGTCTTTGAAAAACCGTGTGGACAACTGCTGCTGCTAATCCCTTACTGTACAAATTAGGTTGAACCCTAACTTCAGATGGTAAAGTGAAGCTGGTACAGCCTGTGTAACATAAGCAAAGGACATGTGGTAGCAACAATAATGAATGTGAGAAGAGCAGGTATCACTTGGTTTTGTTGCTCTTATTCACTTGCAGTGACTTTCCCATTTGTGATCTTGATACTTGAGCTGTAGCAAGTAATCATAGTTTCTCCCTGCAAATGTGATGAAAATCCAAAGTCATAGTAAAAGCTAAAATGGTTTCTTTCACCTTGAGAGATACTTCAGGCTGTGAGAGGAGTTTCTGCTGCCTGCTTCCTGCCAGAAGAATGTCAGCTTCTCCCTGCCACACTAGGAGTGAATTCCTCCTCAACAGCTATTAACAAATGTCTTTGCACTGACCCTCTGAAGACTGGTCATAATCAGTCCCTGTTCTTGGGCACTCTCAGTGTATTCTCAGGGTGCAGCTCCTTGCAGACGGTTTGTGCTTTCTCCTGTCTCAAGCTTTTTCCTTTGCAATAAATAAGGCCTGTGAAATTTGCCAGCAGAGTGAAGGTGTGTTTACCGAAATTTAAATGTACTTTAATAATCTCTCTTGACCTCTTGTTTCTAGTCTTTGTTAAGGATGAGTGTAAACTTGAGCATGATGCTGACCTATATTCTATTACAATTTAGCTACAGACATTTTAATGTACGTTAGCAGGACGCGCTGAACAGCATCGTGAGTTAAATGGTCAGTTATTTTGGAATACCTCCACTTATAGCAACTTTCTTGAGTATTAGTTACCCTTTTTTTACCCCCTACCCTTCATTTTGAGTTTACTTCCAGTTTCTCTTCAGCACCACAGTAGCTTTGATAACTGTGATTTCATAGTTCTACTGCAGCAAGCTGCTATATGATGTACCCAGCCAGTTTCCCTCATCTCAGTTAACCTATTAAGTCTCCCTCAAAAGTTTCAGGCTTGCTTTTCTCACATTTTGCAAAGGTTATGATTTCTTCAGCATAGATAATAACCTGCAGCCGTGGACTGCTGGCCTTCTTGACCTCACAGGACTCTGTTGGCATTCATGGTTTTAATGAATCTTAGCACTGTGTTTAGCATTAGATTGAAGAGGCTTGCCTGCTTCAGCTCTGCTTCTGCTTTGTAAGCCAAAAACATAATTTGCCATAGCATCCTAGATCACAATTTGAACATCACTATGCTGCAGTTCTGTATTAGTGCTGTCCAGGAAGCACTTTTCTCAACATCTCTTGTTTACACCTAGATTTTGATGCTTTCCCTGTGTCTACAATGCTGAACGCTACAAACACCTAATGTGGGGTTGATTATATGCCTATTAAATGAGTTGGACAGCTTTCAGGTTTTGCAGAGATGTCATCTAAGGCTGTGAGTCAGTACTGGTGATAACGTTCAGTAGTTTGTATGGTCTTCCTGTGGGGTGGGTTGCAAGTTGTTCAACCACAGGGGTAGCAGTGAAACCTTGAGGAACCCTTGACACCATGCTCATTTGGTGAATGTTTTGCTCAATGCCTCCACCTCCAGACAGCATGAGCTGTTGCAGTCTGTATCTGTCTTGAAGCAGTCCAGGCCTGATATTGGGCAGCAGAAGGCAGAAGGCATTTGTTGTTTGGACAGCCTTTCCTTTTTTTCAGGGGAGAGTAGTTTGGATAGATGTATTCTATCCACAATAATCCACAACTCCTGCTTGGTGATAAGCAGCTGCTTTTGATCATCAGAGATATGACCAAGTTTGTCTTGAGGCGTTGGTGGAGGCCTTTGTCTAAAGGACATAATTGGTTGAACAGTTCTCAGACTTGAAGATTTGGGCTGGAAGACCTGGAAGATTGATTTATTTTTTTTATTTATTTAATGTCACTGTTGAATCCACAGTGTTGGGAGAAATAAATGTTATTGTTCAAGTCACTAGTACTGTCACTGTTGAAGCATGCGTGTTCTTGGTAGTGTGCCAGTGGTAGTGAACCTTCAAGTTTTCAGTGGGGTGTGTGTGCGTGGTCTTATTTAATACTACTCCCACTGTCTTGCTGGCAAAAGTCCTGCAATATAAAGTTCTGATTATTGTCTTTATGGAAGGGAGTTGTGCAATCCAGGTAGTTGGTTGTTACGGATCCTCTGTGTTTGGTTGCAGTGGTAATGCCAATTTTATTCTAGGTGGCAGTGACCTCAAAACATAAGCTTGTCTGTACCCTGTGCATTCATCACATATAGTAAACATCTCATGCTGCTGTTGTTAATTAATTTATTCCCCACTCCTTAATACCTTTGCACAGGCACATTTAAGATACAATGGGTGTTTTCCATCCTAAATCAGTGTTTTCTCTGATTTATGAATAGGCTGTTAACATAAGCCTCAGGCTGAGTGGTGGCATGCAAAGTTTTGATTTTGTAATAATGTCACTCTGCTTTTAGAGTGCTGCAAAGTTCAGACAGAACTGAATATAGGATACTACTTAACCATGTTAAAGGAAAACTGCTTCTTAAAAGACAAAATTTTGAATGAGGTAAACATAGTTTAGACTTTTGCTTGTCTTGGGGGGAAAAAAATGCAACCATTGATGTAAGTATGAAATAATAGCTAATGGGCATGGTTGAAAACTACTTTCCGTAAGGATTTCTTGCTGTAGTTGTTGTTTGGTAGGCAAGATGAAGCAGAGGTGTTTACATTTTACACAGTGATAATGTGTTTGCCAAGTAATCTAGTAGTCTGAATAAATGCTAGCTCGTAGGCCTGCAAGTTATTTTAAATGATTGGTAAAGATAGACTGTATGATTCTGATAGCATTATCAAGGTATGTAGGGGAAGATTACCTTGGATGCTGAAGATTACCCAGCTCCCACAACAAGCTCTTCCATTTTTTTCCTTATATGTAACTTCATCTGTTGACTTCTTCTGTGGATGTAAAATAGCTGATGTGTGTTCTTGACTAAAAGTATATATACATGGGAAAAGAGTCAGTGTCAAGGAACACATGCATTTTCCAAATACAGTTGGTGGTATATTTCCTGATTTTAGGATAAACTGTGTATAGTGGATGAGACATTCTCAGAAGGCACATGGCAAAAAGCTATTCAAAAGCACTGTTTTTTAAGCTGCGAGGTATTACTGTAATCCAGTTCTGACATTTTTTATGTTTTTTGTAAAAGATAAACAATACCCCGTTGTTTGCATTTCCATCAAATCCTTCAATTGCAAGTATGAACTTAGAGTGATTTTTTTGAGGTTTGTTTTTTTGTTTTTTTTTTTTTTTTTTAACCAGTGGAATAACTGCACATGTCCCCCTCTGTTCCACCTTCCCTCCCTTCCCATCTCAGCATTTCACTTGGCTGGTTCTGGTAGTTTTTGTTCATTTTGGTCTGTATATTTTCAAAATGTGTCTTTGGGCTTGGGTATATTGAAGATAAAGTTTTTTAACACTGGCTGACAGTAGAAATTAATTAAGCTAGTGAGATATCATTGATGATGCTTGTTTAGTGCAGTAACTTTGCTGCTTAGCCTGTTATATTAGTGAAATCCACTATTCCAAGATTCCCTTGACTTGAGGAACTGAAAGGCTAGCTGCTGCTGCCTCTCCACATACTGCTGTTATTTCTTCTCTTTAGTACCTTAGAGTTTTATTCTAAAGTGTTGGTTTTTGTTGTTGGGGTTTTTTTTTATGACAAGCATATATGCTTGTGCTGGCAAATATTACATTGTAATAGTGCAGATTTTCATTTATCATGTAGCTGTACAGTCACAGAATGTTTTTAGTTAATGGATTGGATGCTGTCAAGCAGATTTTGGCAAAAATTGTTTTGTAAAATTCACAGACTTTTTGATGCTTTCCTCCTGATGGCATTTGGCACAGTCCCCTTATGAAAGTACAACAGCTGAGAACACTATTTTATTGGCTGTTAAATAATTTTTGAGGTATGTTTGAGGTGAGTGTTCAACAAAAGCAAAATCACTCTGTAAAAGAGCTTTATTTTATACATTGTCTTAATGCTCCAACTGCTTTTCTAAACACATTTTTGCAGAATGCAAAGCCTCTGCACATTGAAAATGTCAGCAGGACTTGAATTGCTTGTCATGTGCTGGTTTGAAAACAGTAAAACATTTCAAACTGCAGCAGCTGAAGGGAAAAGATGAAACATGCCTATTCTACAAACAGCTTCTGTAGTGAAAACATGCCATTCCACTTGCAACCCTTTTGTTGTCTTTAGATAATAATGAATGAGCTCTTCCTTGGAGATATTTGAGAAATAGATAGGTATTTCCAGCCAAGGTTTTGTAATTTTGGGTAAAAGAATTGTCCCTTTGAGGGGAAGTGCCTGTTTAGGGTGAGGCCTTGCAGGTTTCAGCTGAAAAGACTTCTTCTACACCTTTGGACCTGTGAGTGAAATGTCATTATATTTGAGTCCCCACACAGGTAATTCCCTCTGTCTTCTTGCAGGGACATGTGACATCTTGCTTTTTGGCGGGCTGTGAGTTACTGCTGATGAACACCTCCTAGCAAAGCACAGTGCATCTACTTGTTATCTGCTACTGACTTTTCATACTTTATTTGGAGAATATTAGATGGTTAGGTTAAAAAAAGATTAAGGCTATGACTACAGGAGGGGAACAGCTCTCCCTGTTCAGTATTCTACAGTGTTGAGGGCAGTGGAGAAGGTGTCATTTGATGTCTGGTGTTAATTATAACAACCCTACCAGGGCTTCCAAGCTGAAATTTCCTGAATTGTTTTCTCTGGTATGTTGAAAGGTTTTTAAAGGTCATATTTACTAACAGTAATTTCTTTCTTTAAAAACACAAACAGAAAAAGAGGAGGAAAACTGTTCCTTAATTACAAGGCATTCCTGGTGGGATAGTTAATACACAGCTTCCACATCTTTAGCCTGAAAGGACAGCTGATGTTTTTGTGTAAACTCTCTGAGTTAAGAAGGGTAGGTTAGGTATGTTGACTCTATTAGTGCTGTCATTGTTTAGATGAGGGTCTGTGTTTCTAAATGTTGCTTCTTGAAACATGAATTCTTAAACTCGGTAGAGTGGGAGCCACGAGCTGTGTTTGTATCTGAAAAGGGATTTAAGGACAGATCTGCTTTTAACTCGGAATATTTCTGGAGACCTTCATGTTTCTGGGAGGATTTTAACCTTTTTTTTTTGAACGTTTGAATCATATACTGAGAAATTAAAAGTGGTGGTATTGTTGGGGTAGCTGGCTGGTCTCTTGTATTATTTTATATCTGTGTAATGGAATATCTTTTATTGGGCCTTTTTCTACTGGAATTAATAGGAGTTCAGATACCTACTAAGAATAGGATGAGGCTCTTTCATTGTACAAACATTAGACTTTTTCTCAGCTCATGGGTTAGAGAGTTTTTTGTGTGCTTCGTAGAAAATTGATGTTAAAAAAAACTCCCATACAGTTTCTTTGGCACCATCAATCCAACTTTCACTTAATGGGAATGACCCTGAAACCAATAGAGCTGGTTAAGTTTTAATTAAGTTTTTCTTTTTGAGAGACGATACTTGAAGAACAAGCTGTGGCTACTTAAAAACCAAAGGGAAAGGCAGAGGGAGAAACTCATGATGTGAGGGACAGTTCCACTCCCCTTCTCTCAGCAGGAGTTAAGTGGAGACAAGAGCAAGAATACTGCCTAGACCTGGGCTTGTTCGTCCTCTCCCCTTCCTATCTGTGCACTTGACAGCTTACTGCCTCTTCAGCCTCGACTCTTACTTGCTTTACATGGTAAACATTCTCTTGCAAAGTCAGGGTTAGTGTGTGCATGACCTTCTTCAGGATAGAGTATCAGACTACTGCAGTTGAACGTAATCCAGCCAGGGATGCTGACTGCACAACCTGCTCTGAAACATACAATGTAAACAAATGGGAAAAAAATGAGAGATTTTCTTCTCTGTTTCCTGTAAGTTGAAGAGCTTTTTAAAAATTAATTGGGGTACAGCATTTTTTGTTAGACATATGTCTATGTTTCTTTCCTTTCCCCCCTATCTAATCTTCATGTGACAGTGCTTGCTGCAATACACTTTTCTGGTATTTCAAGAATATTATATCAGGTTTTGACTTCGAGGTAGTGTAGGTTTATATTGTTTCCATTATAAGTAGCTAACGTATAACACCTTATTTGTATCTATCCAAGATCTTATATGGACTGTCCAAATCTAGTACTGCTATGGCATATGAGATCTACTTGCACTGGCCTGTATCTGTGCCTCTGACTTAATGCCTGAACTGAAATCAGTGTCATGCTTACATAAAGTCAAAAAGAAACGCCCTATTCACTGCTATTCAGTGATAAAGCATTGAGAGCCAAACTTGGGCCTTCATGTTGGGCAAACAGATGGGTTTAGGTTGGATCTTAAGCATTTGAGACCTTGTGCTGTGTCTACGCAGCAAACATCTTATGGTATACCGTGTCTCCTTACAGTGTAAGCAAATGTAGCTCTTTTACCTTGTGCTTTGTTATGCTGCATGGAAAAGACGACCATAATGCAGGTATCTGGAACAGTTGTGTCTCATTCAGTGTTACAAATCTAACATCCTGTGTATTGGTAACTGCAGCTGTTTGTATCTCCGAAGAGCTGCACAGACTTGGCTGTTTTACTGGGTCGCCTGGGGGAAGGTGAGCTTTAACATGAGCTCAGTGGAGGGAGAGTTGAAAGCGAAGAAATTAAGTGACTTCTGTCAGTGAGTCAGTTAAGACTAGGGCCTGTGTTCATGCCACTAGAGTGCAGTACTTCCCTCTCACTTACTGAGAGAATGGTTGCATTTGCTGGTAGGTGCTGTAGGCTCCCTGGTGGGGGGTTTGGAAAATTACTGAGGTATAGGAGTTTCACCTCAGTTCTGATGGGGTGCTACCCTGCTTCTGCAGCTGTCATTTATCAAGTAAATATTTCTCTCACTGTCAGACTTCTATGAATGTTGTGATAGAATGGGAGTGGGCTTGTAAACTACCTTTTTACTCCCCTTTTGATTTTATCTCATTGGAGATGAAAGCAGTATATACAAAAGAAAGGATTAATCATGTTCGTAATTAACCAAGTTCTTTAAGATGTGTCATTTCTCAGAAAAAAAAAGACTTTTACTCTATTGACAAAAGATTCTTGATAATGATATATATATTACATATATCATTAAGTTCTCTTTTTTTCCTTGCACAGGTTTCCACTTGAGCGGCACAGTAACAGAGCCTGCAATGCAATCGGAGCCAGAAACTGTTTGCAATGTAGCTATCAGCTTTGATCGTTGCAAGATTACCTCAGTGACCTGTAGCTGTGGAAACAAGGACATATTT
>JAWMRA010000090.1:50430533-50442175 GCA_035584735.1 Pseudotriccus pelzelni | reverse complement strand
CAAAAATTAGCCGATGAAATTCTTTCTCAGAATTCAGAAATCAATCAAGTCCATGGTGAGTTTGATACCTGTTCTTCCTTTTGCTTCATCCCCTCTTACATTGTGAGCTTTTTTGTGGCATTGAGGAGTATGACCTGCTTGGTTGTATTTCGGACTGAATCATTATGTGATTTTATGGTGTTTACTAACAAGGATTTTGTTACTGAACCTTTGTTTCAAGATGTTTAGAAAACATCTTTCTCTTGGAAAAGAGAAAAGAATTCATAAGCAGTGAGCTTGATGTCTCCAGCATTGTTAGTGTGTGCCCTGATCTGCTTCATGGTTGTATTTTCCAGCTATTAAAAACTGAGTAGTGGTGTTCTTTGTATAGCCATATTGCTTAAAGGAACAGTCTTGCCAACTTACCACCAATGGTGTCTTCTTATTTTGTTCTTCATAGTAATGTTCCAACATTTTAATTGTGTAATTTTGTTTTAACGGCAAAGCATAAAAGCAAGTAGGTGTTACTGTTTTTTTTGTTCATTAAATATATTTCTGTTAACCTTTGGGATTTTGTTTCTATATGAAGTCAGGAGAAATACAAATCCTGTATTTTAGTGTTTTTTTCCTGTTAGTGCTGAAGCAGCTACAGCATAGCAAAGGTCTTGATCTTTCTTGCTCTTTCAGCTGCACAGGGTTTTAACAGCTCTGGTTTTTGTAGTGAACAACTTCTATTTGTTAAAGGATAATGGATGTGACTTGAAGGTTCTGACGTGGCTTTTTTAATGGACCCTGATGAACTGAAAGCAGGTAGTTATGCATTCGAGGTGACCCAACTAGTATTAGAGTACTGTGTTTCTGTAAGGTCAGCTGATAGAAATGTCCTCTCAGGTGACCAGAGCTGTAAGCATCAGGACAACTTAGAGGGGAAGAATAAATTATCTAAATACCAAGAAATATATTTTTCTTTTTTTTTCATTGAAGGAACAGGTCCTGTGTTAAATATTTAAGAGGCATGACCATTATTCAAAGAATTTGCAATACAAACGGAAGCAAGAAGAAAGAAAACCATATGTATGTTAGGTACATTGTAGGCAGAATAGAACGAGAATGTTTCCAGTAACAGGACTCATCTGCAGCTTAGCCCCTCTCCTTAGGGTGCTCTGACCCTGGCAGGCCCAGACAGGTGATGTTGCAAGAAAGTGAATTCAGGAGCAGTGCCTTTTTTTTTTGGCATTGGGGGTTGTGGGAATGTGGCCAGAGGCAAGGCTGTTGCTGTGTCCTTGAAGGTAATGAGAAGGTGATTGTCAGAGCTGCCTGGTGACAATGGAAAGGAAGTGAAACTTAAAAGAGATACATTGAGCAGTAGAGGAAGATGCTCAGATGTTGTGCACTGAGGGCATGTGTCATGTGAAGGTTGTTAACAACCTGAACATAAGGAGCTAAGGGGTAAGGAAGAATTAGAGTATGAGAGAGGCACAGAAGAGTCAAATAGTCAAGCGTGATTAGAAAAGAGGAAGGCATGGGTGGTAAACAAAGGACAGATGATGGCTATATATGTCTGTGTTAGCTATACTGTAGGTAATGTAAGAGAAATGACAAGCTGTTGCAGTGACTTGATCAATATGAAGTCTGCAATTATAAGAATTGTAGGCACGTTAGTCTTTGTCAGCTATTTTCTTATTGTCAAAATGCTTCATTATTCATTATTATATGAAGTATTTTCAGAGATTTGAGATTTATATCACAGCTCAAACAGCAAAAAGAATGGGAAATAAAAAACCAAGTTGATGAGCAGTTATGAAATTTAACAATGAATTTGAGTAGGTTAGTTTAATATTATCCACCAAACTGAAATGGTTTTTACACATATTGCTGTTCTCCTCGTAAGCAAAATTGCAATCTTATATTGACTGTCACTATTTCTTAATAAAGTGCCAAAACCCAAAGGAGAAAATCCAAGCAGTATAATAAAATAAACTGCTATTAGTAACCCAGAAAGCTGGGTTACAAAAGACATTCTGTAATTTCCTGCTTTTCTTCTCAGACACATAAAACTATGGCCTGAATTTTTTTAATGTCCACAATACTAAAAAATAACTTTTTCTTTTAAAAAATGTAAGTTCTTCTGATAATGTAGCAATTAATTGTTCTTCTGGGATTCATAATGTAATTCTGCTATTTTGATCTTTAATCAAATTCTTTAAATTAAAAAAGTAAAATTAACCAAAATAAATCTGTGAAAAATACCCAAAAGAAATGTCTCTGGTTCTAATATCAGAGTGATGAATCTAAGATGACCCTTCACTCTATCATGAGTGTTGTGCTTCTCATGTTAAGTTTTGTATTAAACTGTCTTGTAGACCTGTCTTGTATTAAACAGTTTGACCTCACTGAACTGATGTCTGAAGAGAAGTTATATTAAATGCTACTTGAAGGCACAGATAAGTGTGAGGAAAAACTTGCTTATAAAAGTAATAGGAGACGAGGCACAGAAACACCAGAAACATCTTTGATTAAAGGGAAGCCCTGAATCTGGAGTTGGATGAGGAAATTCCTTTCAATGTGACTTAGAGGTATTTTAATTTCAGGGTTGTTCTGTACAGGACTTGAATTGTTAAATTTTTTGTTTTTCTTGCATGGTGACTGTACTGGTTCTAGTTTTCATATATTTGTAGTAATACACAAAAGAAATCAGCTCTTGAATACTATTTATTTGTACGTATGAATGGTCTGGGACATAGAGGAGCTCTGACCGCAGTGTTGTTGTCTTGCTTATGAGCTGACTCATAAGAGGTGATTAGATGGAACAACTCTGCACAACTTTCCTTTCACAAAAGGCAAATTGGGTAATCATTCATTTGCTCAAAATTCTGTGTTGTGCAGCATTTCATCGGGCTTTGGCCTGATGACATGGGTTTTGATATAACCAATCGCTTTGAGTTCCTTGGTGGATACAAACGATGCAGTCCTTCTTGCTTCATGGCTGAGCCTCTCTGCAGGAAAAAAAAGAGGGTGCTGTTAGAAGCACAGGAATGTGTTGCCTAGTCACTAGCTTCTTCAGGAGAGACAAATGATTTATTGGGAATCCTCTTCTGTATTTGCCATTCTCTTCTCACTTGGTGGTGATTACTTTACAAGACTGTTTTGCATGGTTTTAGAGCATAAAAGCACATCTTAGGTCTCATGTTCTGATCTTCTTGTGTGACACTGCTACAGCTGTGCATGTTCCTGATGATTTCAAAACTGCAGTTCTGTACCGTGTAATCTCCTGTACTGAATACAGTATAGGAAGGTATTTAATGCTGATACCCTGATGTTTGCACTGCAGAACTGTTGGCCTCACATTGGGTTTCAAGAGCTTTCACATTGGGTTTCAATGTGGAAGCTCTTGCGGGAAGCTGGATGTAGCTTCAGATGACGCTTAGATGAGGCTTTTTTCCTCTCTGTTAGTTTTTGTACTGTCATAGAAGAGAAAGCTGTCAGGTATGTATGCTAGGAAGAGAGCAGTCAGGATGACAATGGAATATCAGCTGTGTTTGTCATCTTGTATATTTCTTTTCATAGGTATGAAACTTTCACTTGAATAAATTGTTAGAAGGTCAAACTGTGTGAGAATTTGAGTAAAAATGGGAAAGTAACTGCAAGATGGGAGGAAAGAGAGATGGAAGGTCTGTTTTCATATTAATCTCATATTAGAGTTAATTTCTTATTATGTGTGTAGTGCAAGAGAGTCTATCTTTTTTGGTATAAGGACATTCTGGCAAACCTATTTAATTTTTCACTTTTAACTGTCCTTTTTCTTTTCCTGAGTGTTTAGTGCTACTGTTGCAGTCTCTTAGGAGAATTGTATGGATTTCTCCAAACTTTCTTGCATTCGCTGATTCTCCTACTTACAATAAAAGTCACTTACCAGTACAAACCCATATGCAGATGAGCTTAAATTTAAAGAGGAGAATCTGGGAGAAAGCAGATGAAGTGTATTTGTCCTCTGAGTAGGAAGAGGTACCTTGTTTCTGTAGTTTTTTCTGTATTTGTTCAGGCAAATATAGGTACATCCTCAGCAAACATATTAGCAGTGCTGGAGAAAGCATTCAAGAAGGAAACATCTATCAAAAGAAGCCTCCAGAGAAAATTTCAGAATACCTAATACTGTTCCTATGTATTTTAAGTTCAAAAGCGTAATCTAGAGGTATAGGTGAATATATGTAAAATGTACTTTATGTATTTAACTGAAATTACAAGGGGTTTAGTGGAAAATTGTAGGGTAGAGTAGGTCTGAACAACAGAATAAAATCTATTGCTGATCTACTAGTAAAGGAATTGTTTAATATTAAAAAAGATAAATTATTTAAACAATTATTAAATCTTTCACTTGACCCTGCGTAAATTGGATAAATTGCTTGAGAGATTAGTTGCAAAATAAGAATGTAGGACGTGACAGTGAGTTTCCTGTGAGTTTCCTTTCAAGAAGGTTGAAAGTGAAGTGCTTAAATGCTTAGTTTGCAAATTGTTTAATGAGCCAGAGTTGGAGTAGCCAAAACTAGGGAAACTTCAGAAATTCAAGTAGAAGTAAATAAGTAGGACAATGTTAAAAAAAATTGAAAAATCGGTAACTGCAAAAAGAAAAAGTAAAGTAAAATGAAAAAATAATTTATGAAAGTCATAATTTTAGGAAAGGTATTTTCAGATACATTAAACATAAATGTAAAAATTCTTATATAGAAGATGATGAAATTTTATTAAAAGACATGTAAGGTAAAATTATTTAAAATAAAGCATGCTTATATATACTGCTGAAGATCTTTTATCTGCCATACACAAATGAACTTTGAAACTTGTTGCTATATGATGTTTGTGAGATGTGGACTTAAGCAGAAAAGGTTAGATATTGTTGGTAGATGTTAGTGCATTTTGCTGTATGTGCAGAGGGAAGAGAGAATTTTTTTTGAAGTTAAAAATCTGTTGGGGATTTATTAACTTTCCTCAGCAACTTAAGATCACCTGTCCTGTCTTCATATTTTGTATTGTTGGCACTGACAGCTTTGTAGCAGTTGCTGTTTTTTCTTTGATGCTGTGCACTGCTGAACAGGTGTTATAGGTCACCCAAGAGTTCTAAAATTGAGTACAAGATGAAGTGGTTTATTGTCTAAACTTCTGGGGAATCAAAACCATAATAGTATTTTTGAATAATTAATTTTATGAGCTTTGGTTTTATGTAATCACTGTTTAGATTAAGGCTGAGCATACTAAGTTTATATATCAATCTGATTTTTTTTAAAAATGCTTCTCCTTCTTAGAACTTGGGAGTTGATTATATTTAATATGCAACCTGCTATGACCTTAAATGTAAAAGGCTGCTAACCTGTTTTCAAATATTACTTGGGTGTTCAGTTTTACAAACAGTTGTGCACCGTATTCTTGCTTTGATTGCCAAGATTGCAATTTAGTAATTTTATTAAAAGAGCATGAGTATGTATAGATGGCTGTATGTATATACTGATTATAAATACTTCATTTATTGTATTTAACTGTAAGTACATGAAGTAAAGTGTATTTCAAAGACCAGTCACGATAGAAAAAACCCAGAGTTTGGAGAGAGGGAGATTAATGTATTAGTGTCTATAAACTGACACAGTTTAATTACAGGTTTTAATATTTAGTATAATTGTATAGTGCTTTTCACTTTCGTAGTTCAAATGTGAACCTCTAATTTATCTTCATGACGTCCCTCTAAAGCACATAAGTAATACTTATCCCTGGTTTACAAGCAGGGAATGGGATTTAGCCTTAGTACCAAACTGCACAGCACAGTTTAAATTCATGGCTGCCCATATTCCTTTCTGCAGCCAAACTGTCCCTCTGCCAAGGCCTTGTGGTGCCTGTTCAAGGCTGTGTTGCACTCTGAGCAAAGCTACTGCCTTTGGGTTGAACCTTCAGCTCTGCCTGGTGTTGAGCTTGAGCCTTCCTGACAGCTATTAGCTAGGCCTCCTTCTCATAGATCCTAAGGCAGCTCCCTCTTGTCGCCTGTTCAGACAGTTCCTTATCTATTCACCCAGTCCCATGTTTTCAGAGGAGAAGTGGCAGTGTAGAAATCCTATGCATGATCTGTGTTTGAGTGGGAGAGGAAATAGCCTAGAGCAATCACCTGACTGTAAGTGAACCCAGTGAACTTGAGAAGTGCCTAGTTGAGAGACATGGAGATGGTCATGTCTTGACCCCAGAACAAGAATGACGTGAGCAGTTGAAGCTGAGGCTTCCTTGGCAAGACCATTAGGATGCCTGGCTGCTGCCGTGGTGGGAGGGTGGTTTGGACTTGTGCCTGATTATACATGGTTTCTCCCTGCCTTGTTGGTCCATGGCTATTGACTGAAGACTGCTCACAGTGTTGAAAGATCAGCAAATTACAACTGTAGCTAGTGCTGCTTACATGTACTCTGAAGTTTCTTTGTACAACCTCATGAAAAATTTTGAACGTACTAAGTATAGCCTATATAAGATCTTGTAAGAAAATAATCAATCTGAGTCAGATGTATCTGTAGTACTGTGCTGAACACTATCACAGAGCTCAGACCCTTGGCTTCTTTTACAGTCTTCTGGCCTCCTGGCTTGAAAATAACACTGGTGTGAGTATAGCAATACTGAGCTCCTGGGAAAGGTATGTTTGGGATCATATTGGGAAAAATAGTCTTGGTGGGACAGTGCTGCTGGCCTGAGGCAGTGGGCATGCTTGTCTTGTAAAGGAGCCCTGTTAAAGAATCTTTGGTAGCTGTGTTGTAATTTAACCTTCTAGCACAAACTGACTGGTGAGCTTTTTGATAAAATGTAAACAGTTACGGAAGGAATTTATTTTTTTCCCTAAATAGGGAAGCTTAGCTGAGGAAGCTTGGGCTATTTTTAATTCAGTCTGAAAGCAAGCATACCAAGATTATATAAAGATAAATATCCGTTGAGTGAAGAACAAAGATAAGTGTATTTTGTATACTGATGCTTCTGTATAGTTCCTGTTCACTGCTCTTTGTGTGTTAGAGCTGTGAAATATTTAAACTATTTCCAAGGTGATACTGCAAACCTGGGTCTGCAACAGCTACTTATTCTTGTGAGGCTTGATTTCTCTTTTTGTCCTGTTCATTGCAGCCAAAGACTTATATGTAGCTGATCAAATTGGAAGCCCCTTGAAACTAACAGACTAAAGATAGAAACACTTGCAGAAAGAGGGTTTTCATTCCTTGGGTTTTGTACTGTCTTGGATTTGATTCCTGTCTTTTGAGGCACTGTTTTCTGTGGAAGGCAGAAGAGTTCATTCACATCTTCAAAGACACAATTTCGTAATAATTTGACTATATATGTGTGTACACGTGTGTGTGTGTGTGTATATACATATATATATAGCAATGCAGTGTTCCCAGCTGTTGGCTCTGAAATCGGAGGCAGTTTAGGAAGCTGCTGAGCTGGAACATTTTTTTGTTTACTGTCTCAGCAACTTGTAGACAAGACATCCCCCTGACCCTTAAAATTGTGTTTTCACTGAATAAAGATTGCAGCATTTCCTTCAACCACTTAAAAACTTAATCTCCATGGCAGAGCTGCAAGTGTGAAGTAGAGGCTTGAATCAATAGAATCAGTGTTATTCTCCTATACATCTGAAGAGTTGTAGCTATATTTGCTTTTCAAATTCTCAGGACTTCTATGACAAACCCCCAGATTTTTACAAATCTATATAATTTTCCTTCCCTGGCAGTATTCTTTTCTTTTTTTGGTTACATAGGTAACATGGATGTGGATTTAAAAGAGAGAGATTGTGTAATGTGATTCAGTTTCTAACATCTTTGCAAAACCTAGTAAATAAACCTAGATAGAGATGACACAGTTGTGACAAGTCCAAAATAAAAACGTTAACTTGAGTCTCAGGCATTCTTAAAGCACCTTACATCTGGTACGGTGATGCCTTACCTAGAGCTGAGTCCAGCACTCAAAGGTAAGTAAGTTTCAGTGTTTTCAGTTTGAAGACTTTTTAGAAACTGTCCATTGGAGGTGCAGGAATCTTCAGAAAAACAGGGGTCTCTAGATGGTGCGAGAACTTGTTTTAGTTAATTTTGTTGTCCTTCAGAAGAGGCCACTGGGGAAAGTCACTGGTCTGAATTGCAAAATGTGACTTATAGTAGCCTGTGGCCAAAACACTGCCTGATGTAAACCTAGTCATTTCAGTAGACACCAAGCTAATTCAGGTAGAGTTGCTCTGAATTGACTCTGTGCAGATGACTTTGCCTATGTAAAAATGCTTCCTTTGGAAGCAGAATGGTCTTAAATAGCTGTAACTCTTATTTATGATGGAAATGCCTTTAGTGCTTTAAGACTTTGGATTTGTTTGGGGATTTTTTTACTCTTTGTTTAGCTTTGCAGAGCCATCACAGCTCAGAGGCACCGAGGTGATGATTCTCCTCATGTTCATCAATAGCAGCGCTCACTAGCAGTCACTTAAACCTGAGCAAGATTGCTGAAGGTACAGGAATTACACAGGTGTTTTGGGGAGAGTGGTTTTAACATCACAGTTGTAGAAATGTAAATCAAAGTCTTAATTTTCCCTTTAAAATTATTTTGGTATAGCTGCTGAGATGGGAGGAAAACCCCCTTCACCCTGATTTTAATGTTTTGTTAGAGAAGAGAATATTATTTACTTAAATACATATTCATAGACTGTAATTTCTAAGTGCTTAAGACTACTGAGGAGAAATTTACATCTATTTTTAAAAATGTTTAGATTAAAACCAAGGCATCCAAAACAGGATAGAACACAAATCCAAACGCCTCTGCAGTACTCCTCTCCCCTGGACTCAAGAACCTCCTTTCTTTATATAGAACATAATGATTTCTTTTCTTACTGTTTGCAGGTGCTCCTGACCCAACAGCAGGTGCTAGCATAGATGATGAAAATTGCTGGCATTTGGATGAGGAACAAGTTCAAGAACAGGTTAAACTCTTCCTCTCCCAAGGCGGATACCATGGATCAGGGAAGCAGCTCAATTTGCTGTTTGCAAAGGTGTGTTGAGTACTCTGAACCCTTTTTCTCTGAACCATGTTCTCGAAGCCAGTCTGTACTTGTTTGTATCGTACTCAAAGTACTGTTCTAAAACAAGGCAAAATCTTGGGAGCACAGTGTCAACCAAATGATTTGTACAGCAGTGGACTGCAATCTGATGTGTCTTGATCAGTGTAAGGGTATGAAGTAACATTTCAACTACCTACAGCTCTGCTGTTCTCTTCCTTCCCACCCCCAAAACGTTGGAAAAAACTGTAGAAATCAGTTTTACAGTGGTTTACATAATGCACCTGTGGATTACACATGGAAAAATTCTCTGAAGAATTGCAAGTCGATACTGAAGTCAAAATTTTGTTAAAATTGGGAAGGCAGACTATTTTTTCTGCTTAAATATTGACATCGCACACGTAAATTGGATTTCTAACTTAAGTGGAATATTTAACTGGAATATTTAACATTGCAGGATATTGTCTGTACTGCAATTTCTTTGCTTTTTTTTTTCAAGTTTGTATTAAAAGACTCGTTTCCTAGGTGCGAGAGATGCTAAAAATGAGGGATTCAAATGGAGCTCGCATGTTGACGTTGATAACAGAACAGTTCATGGCTGACCCTCGTCTGTCGCTTTGGAGACAACAAGGAACCACGATGACTGACAAGTATAGGCAGCTCTGGGATGAACTGGGTAAATGCATAGATTCATTTAGGTGTTCATGTGTATAATAAAGAAACAATTACATATTTGGCATTGAGAAACTGTTAGTGTGGTACTAGGCAAAGCAGGTCAGTTTTCTGCAGTTTTCCTTGTTCAATTAAGGTTGAGTGAAATTGAATTTCTGATCTACAGCATGAGGCATTTACAGTTGGAGAGGAAACATGGTGTGAAAGAAATACAATTCCAACAGGTTGTAAGTACTTAAGGATATGAAAGGAATAAAGCAAAAAGTTGAAATGTAGCTACACAACTGATGCTGATTATATAAGCTGCTAGTGTTAAACTGGAAAGTTAAGGAAGAAATCAATTCACAACTAGAGAAGTCCATTACTGAGCAGGAAAGGAGATCAAATAATAGAAGACTAACACACTTACTACTAGGGGAAAGGTGACCAGATACATGACTTAGCTGTACAATTTAGAGAAGAACAGAGGCTGAAATGGGAAAGGAATATTTAAACTGGTGAGGTCTGAGCACACTTGCTCTAAAGTGTTCCATAAACTAATAAGGTTTTGAACTACTTCAGAAATTTTTTAAATCTGTAAGAATTTTGTTGTAGAATGATTTGGTTTGGAAGGGACCATAACGATCACCTAGTTCCAACCGCCCTGCCATGAACAGGAACATCTTCCGCTAGACAGTTTGCCTAGAGCTCCATCCAAACTGGCCTTGAACACTTCCAGGATGGGATATCCACAATTTCTCTGTGCAGCCAGTTCTAGTGCCTCACTGCCCTCACAGTAAACAGTTTTTTTCCAATATCTAATTTAAACTTAATATTATAGCAGACAAAGCTCTGTCAGTCTAGATATAACTACAAGTGTAACAAGCATTTCAGTATGTCATTTTTGTGATCCCTTGGCCAGCTAGGAAGCAACAGTTTTTGCCAAACAGGGCACATGTCTAGCTGGACATACATGCACCAAAATTGTATCCCACCATACTGAAAACTGGAGGGTCTCATGCTTCATTGCTTATGTAGGTTGAGCTGGTAGGTGGTGAGAGAGGCAGAAATGTGTTCTCCACAGCAGTCTTAACACATGCTGTAAATAAACATGAAAGGTTTTGTTAAACTTTTGTAGTGGCTCCTGTTGTTCAATCACTTTCGTATCAACATCATTTTCTTGACAGCACCTGTCTGAAAGTAGAGGAGGTGGAATCTATCTGCCTGAAGCATCTAATAAGCAATTCTTTTAGATTACTTCAATTTAGTTTACCTCTGTTTAATCACAATTCTAGATGCCATTCCCAAAAGGTTGCTTATGTACTTCTTGTACTGGAAGAATTTGGATGTAATTTCTGTGATGCTTCCAGTTTGCCACAGTGAAACATGAATTCCACTTTGCAGAGTTTAGAGCAGAGTTTGAATTCTTCATGTTGTTGCTGTTTATATAATTTTCACATCCTGATCTTTAGGTGTTTGACTCTTGGTGACCATGGTTGAAGACTTCAGTATGTCATAATGATTAATTATTTGAAACCCTTTGGTTTGCCTTTTAATTAAATTGCAGTGATGAGAGGATATGGAAATACACAGTGAATACTCTCTGATGCCTGTTGAGTTGTGTGCTGGTTTAATAGTAAACCGGCAGGAGAAATGAACCCAAATCAAAAGATATTATAAGTCAGAGTTACAATTTACTAAAAATAATACGCTAAATACAATTATACAGACAAACAATTTGTTTTAATACACAAAACCCAGATGTATGACCCAGCACCCTGGGGCACAAACAGAATGGTGTTCCTTGGCCCCTGTCCTGAGCCCCACTTGGGTCCCCTGAGTCCAAAGCAAAAGGAAATGAAAACCTGTTGGTGCGAGTGGTGGTCGCAGTGTGGTCGATTGTGGTGGTCACAGTGCAGTCAAGGTTCCAGTCCTCCTCTGGACCAGAAGAGTGGTATCAGAAGTC
>JAWMRA010000090.1:50411694-50428105 GCA_035584735.1 Pseudotriccus pelzelni | reverse complement strand
TAACAGTTCCTGGGAAATGACACAGAGGGTGTAGAAGACACAGTTTGGGTTACACCCACACAGTGATGAACAGGTCCCGGCAGCTCTAACTAGGACAAGCTGAAATCTCTGATTTGAAGGAAAGGTCAGTTAACCTTCTTTGTAGTCTAAGGAAAAAAATGGACATGAATCTTAGTACATCGAGAAGTTCTTAATATTCATCCATGAAAAATTAAGTAAAAGTTGCTTATTCTCTGCAAATATTAAAAGATTTTCTTTAAAAAAACAGGAAAAATTGACTTTGCGCCCCATCCCAGGGATCATCATGGCTCCAAGGCTCTGCTTTGGAAGTAAATGTTGAGTACTGGCAGATGCCAGACATTGGGAAGAGACTGTTTTGTCGGCAAATGGGATCTACAAGTTAATTGGTGTTTTCTGCAGGCTTCTGGCTGTGAAGTGAAATTGGAAGCCCTTTAGCCATGTGGATAAAACAGGGCCTGAATACAAATGGCACATGTCACCATCAGGGCCCACTGTGAAACAGTAGTGTTCCCATTCAAACACTGTGCCATTACAGATCATTTAAATACAGGGATTACATTTAAACTAAAAGCCCCATTTGCCTCTTACAGCAATTTAAAAGTCCTCTTAGCAAAAGCTAAGTGACAAATTAAATAAAAAAGGTGCTCACATTTTTAAAGCTGTAATGCAAAACAGCCTTTTATTACTTCTCATGTGCCACGGATGAATCATTATACTTGTCAAACGTAAACCAAGCCATAATTGCTGCTGTTATGAAAGTGGGGCTGCTCTTGTGACAGCTTAATAAAGCTGAAACTGTTAAATTAAATCCCAGATGCTTAATCTGATGAAAGTAGTCATGTAGAAGAATCTAGGACAAGTATGTACTGCTTGATGGAATGATGGAGCCCAACGCCTTGTCAACATGTAGATTACAGGATCAGATTTTTTTTTTTTTCCTGTGAACTGCCATTTTCGGTATCTTCTTGTCTTACTGCTTGCCTTCATGGTGAAGGAACTTCACATAATTTGTATGTTTCAAAACAAACATTTCTAGTAGTTTTCCTCCATTGTGGTATGTAAGAATTCTTAAAGGGGAGGAGAGCTGGTTTCTTTAAATTACAGAATAGTTTTCTTGTTGAGTAGAAATATGATGGCTGTGTCCAAAGAGCTCTTTGGCAAGACAGGGCAGTGGATAAAGTTGGAGGATGTGTTCTGGGTTTGCGTCATGCTGATCCTGGTCTCTGTTGCTCATCTTATTTTATGATGTTGAGGAGAACTTAAGTGGTACTCTGTACATTCAGAGTATGTGGTATCTTCCGCATTTTAATGCATAACCTTTTCCTGTCTACCTCGACCACCTATTGGCATCCACAGTTTTTAAGCATAGGAACCTCTCATGATACTACAGTGAGCTTCATTCATAGGATAAAGTTTTTTCCTAGTGACGTCCTTAGAATCTTCTGTGTTATATACTAAATATATTCTAGCATACTGTCTGGGCTGTTGCTATAAAGGTGTTTCTTGAGTGGAATAACATGTCTTTGCTGTAGTAGTTCTGATAGTCTTAGCAGTTCTTCACTAGTACTTTGCCCTGTTACAGGCCGCTTTTTAGATGTTGGATCAGGCTGATGGTCTGTTTTGATTTCACACTTGCTGATATGCCAGAGAGCATTTTCTGGATTAGAATGATAAATTTTTGTGTTAAAATTTGAACTAAAATATCATTTTACAAGGTCATATAGTGACATAGAGACATAGTATAATACATTTCCTGATGGATTATGCCTAAATTTTTGAGTAGCGCTTTGTTCCTCATCTAAACCTTAATTCCAAATGTTGTGATTGAGCAAGAAATCATCATAGATTGATTTGCCATGAACAAAGTAATGATCAAGTGTTAAATGGTGCTTTTTTAAATTTTAATTTGGAAAGTGCTAGGAATTTTTCTGATAGAAGATTTTATAGTCATCTCTAAGAAACAGCAAGTTTTCTTTTAACCTTAGCTGAATGAAACTATTTTCCATCTATATTTCTGTCTCAGGCATTCCTTTCCTTTGCAATTAGAGAGACAAACCTGTATGAATGGGACATGCCAGCTGTTCTAAACAGATTATCTGTGCTTAGTGGGTAAGTTGTTGTGCTTAGTACCTAAGTAGAGAGGGGAAAAGAAAAAAAGCAGCTAGGGTTGTTGCCAATATGCCTCTAGAGAAATTCCTTCCTGATGCCAGATTTGATGACTACTCCAGGGCTGCCATGAAAAAGAATTGATAAACTTAAGCATTCATTACAGTTTTGTGGTCTAGTACCATTTTTCTGGAGCTACATACTTCATGCAATCCTTTTTAGAATCAACTTTTCCCCATATTTTATAGTATTTAAAAGGAAGGGTTTTAAATTTCAAATCTGAGTGCCAAGTTTATATTCCTATTTTTATTATATCACTGAATATCCTGAGTTATAATTGCATCATGTTCTGCCTTATAGCTAAGGAAAGTGTCCATGCCCTGTACCTGTATAAAATAAAGTTAATTTCAAATTTCTAAGTATACATTAGTCAATTGCCCATAGTGCATTTCTGACCTTGACATGAAAGCTGTGGATAGTCCTATATTTCAAAGGAGGTGAGGTGCACCATTCTTGGAACCATTTCCATTGGTTTTTCGTTGTGGGACTTTCTAAGTAGAATAGTAACTTACACATATTTGTGCCTTAAACTGTATCGTATCCAGTAGGCTGTCTTTGCTGAATTGATAGGTACTTTCATTTTGTTTAGTCTTAGCGTTAGTCTTATGAAACGTGTACTTCAATTCATGTGGTTAAGGTTACACCTGCTTTTTCACAGACCAAGCTGTTAATATATGTCAGTGTCTTTGAATGATTTGTGCTATTGGAGGCACTAAACCAACAGTAGGTCAGAGCTAGCATCACAGGACAGTTTTCCTGCTCGAAGGCCTGAGTTATGGATGACAAATTGCTGTTACGGCCTTGCAATGACTTCGTGTTCTGCCACCTTGGTTTCCCCAGTGAATGAAGCCAGGCAGCAGTTCTGCAAGGTTCGATTTTGTCTGTCTTTTCTGAAGACTGTTACCTTCCTCCTCCATTATGGACATTTTCATAATGGTATTTGAAATGAGGGTGTATGAAGCCAGAATATGACAGCAAGGCTTTGGTGTGCCGTCTGTTGTTGTTGGTTTTTTGTTGTTTTGGTTTGATTTTGTTTTGTTTTGGGGGTTTTCGGTTGGTTTTTTTGTTCATTTTTGGGGGGAGGTGTTTTTGCTTTGTTTTTTGGTTTTGAGGGTTTTTTGGTAATTTCACAGAATATTGTGAATCAGAAGGGACCTACAAGGATTGTGTAATTTAGCTCTTAAGTGAATGGCCCGTGTGGGGATCAAATCCACAACCTTGGTGTTAAGAGCACCTTACTCTAACTGAACTAATCGTGTGGCATTTATCAGTTTTGAGAAGTAATGGTCACAGTAATTACCCTTGCTCTATAAGCATAGTTTGAGGGGCTTATTTTTAATACTATACAGAAAGTTGCTTTTCCATTCAGTTCACTTGGATGGAAAGTATTTCAAATTTCTTTCTACCCACTTTGAAACAGTTCTTGTACTTTTTATTCCTAAGATGTTGAACTGATTTACTTATAAATGTCCTAACAAGTTGCTGCATATGGAACTGGTATAAAACTCCTGACTATGAACATCCCTGTTCATAGACATCCCTGACTATGGAATCATGTCTGCCAAGACTAAGGGCAGAGTTTTACTGTGAGCCAAGATGGTTCTTAGCATGTTTTTTTTCCTTCCGTTCACCCTTCATTTTTCATATTTCAGTAACACTAAGCTGCCATTTAGTTTTCCAGTGCCACTTCTGGTAAATACCAGAGCTAGAGAGAAGTGATAGATTCATGGGGAGGAATTACTGATTCTTCACTAATTTCTCTGAGCTTTACTGTGGTTCAGCAATCTAGTGTTGTGATATTTTCCATTTTTCTGTTTTGAATGGATACTGGAAAAATAACTCAAAAAATCGGAAAAGTAAAGTAAGAAGTGCAAGAATCTCAATCTGCTTGAGTATGTCAAAGCGAGACAAAGAAAATCCTTTGTAATTTAAGATAACCCATGGAGACTAAAAATTAGATAGGGAGGTCAGTTCTTCTAAACAAACAAAAGGTAGCTAAAAGTTGTAGTTGGAGCTGGAGAAATTTAACTAAAAATGAGCTTAGAATTTTGGTTTGTGGTAGTCAGGCAGTAGACTATCTAAGCAGGAGCTGTGCTAGATTCTTGTATTAGAAGTTCTGATTCAAGTATGCTGTTTTTGTAAAAACAATCGTGTTTGGGCTGGAAGATGGAAGTGACTTGGGAAATGTTTGAGTATGAAGGAATTCAGACTAGACCATCAGAATTTGTTATTCTGGCCAGTTACAGTGCATTAGTTACATTCTGTGAGAACAGCTGTGGCAGTCATAATTCCGACTATGTGAAGGGAGTGTTTTCACTTGCTCCACTTCTTTTTTTTTTTAAAAGGAGAGATATTTTCATCCCTTTCTTTTATTAATGTCATGTTTTGTTGGACAAACATCAAACTTTGCAGTTTTGTATCTTCCTAAGAAAATTAACTGTGAGAGAAATTTGTTCCTCTCAATGATAAATTTAGATAGAAGTAGCTTAGTAACTTAGCACTTACAGTTAGTAGTCACATTAACTTTTCTTCTGAAAATTGTTAAAGTCTCTAAAAATAGATGGTAACTTCTGAGAGTGTATTACTAGGTAAAGTACTTAATAAAATATACATATTCTGGGCAGGAGCATACTTTGTATTCACTATCTGCCTGTAAACATTGGCAACTACTTAAAATTTTGAAAAAGTAGATTAAGGTACTCATGAAGGACTGCTTTTGTAATGTATGTGTTAGTATTAGCAGTGCTTTTACCTTCATTTGATTGATTGTAAACAAGTAATTGAATAGTTTTGTAAATATGACTCAGTAATTTGCAGATTCTTTATACTTTCCTTTACTTCGTAGACCAATAGCCTGTATGTTGCTACAATGGTTAGATTATAGGATACTATTGGTGCATAGAAGGGTATCTAATGAGCATGTGACAGATCCTAAGTGATCTCTTGGGGAGATCGTAGTCTTAGACTATTACACTGTTAAACTGCACCTCTCAAGCAAATCCCTGTTCTTAAATGAAGCCCTTTGGTTGAATGGCACAGTGTGTGCAAGTATGCAGCAGTTTTTAAAACATACTCAAAGTGATGGAATTGTGTGGTTAGTTCCTTTTTTCATTGTGCTGAAAGTTGAAAACATAGGAAGAGAAAGCAGAAGTTTTTAGTTACTTGACACAGAGATCAGAGCATGTAGTTGCTGATAGCTTAGAACAGAATCTCGGTATGTAAATACATGTTTCAGCCAAATACACATGTGCCTTTAACCCTTGGAGCAGGGGAGCAAGAGAGAAAGGGAAACCTAAGGAATTAGGCATTTTAATTTGTCCCTGTTTTATTCCTCCATTCTCTCAAATACACACTTGGAGGTTAGTGTGCAGAAGGGCAGTTATTCCCTCTTGCCATCAGTGCTGCAGGTAATCTATTGCATTAATCAGCCAGCTAGTGCGAAATGCATGGGGAGTGATTATACTATCATACACAATACAGTCAGCATGAAGCACTTGTCAAGACCAATACATCAAAGTTTCATTCAGTAATAGAATGAATTAGAGCAAAATGAAACATTCTGTTCTCCAAGAAACATAACACCCATAGAAAGCCTTTTTTTCTGAGGGCTGAACAGAGAAATTGGAATGCATCAAGGAATTTTTATGAATAAAATTGCAACTTGGATGCAACTGCTGAGAATAGTTTTCCTTGGGGTTCTTATTGAGGAGAGAACAGCACTGAAGTGCTTTGCCTATCTTTACTATTCCATAAAAGCAATTGTTTAATTGGAGTATTCACCAGTGTGACTCCTGATTATATTTTGTTCTAATGGAGATCTCTCCAAACCTGGAGAAGGGCAGTGGCTTTGCCAGTTATTCTGAAGGCACTTGTCCTTCTCCAAGTATATACAGTACAGTATGTACTGTATAAATACAGTACAGTACCTTTAAGGTTTCCAAGTGGCTGTCTCAGTGAAAGTGGGTGTGTATTTAAAATGCAGGTGAAAACAACTTTAAACTCCTTTGCTGACACTTCTACTTTATAGGGTTCATAGGTTCTGCCTGCTAGTATTGTTTCTCCTCTGGCACTTCCAGTGGTAGAAAATTATGCCTTTGTAACAGAAATGATTAGTCTCAAATGGGGCATAGTGGCAAGTGTGCAGCAAGTGCTGAAGCTGTTTTATTTGTTGTGCAAAGGTAGTGATCTTGATTACCTGGCTCCATTTTCTTTGAGATGGTCAAATGCTACTAATCTTGTAGCTTAGTTTTTAAGAGAGAGTTGTGCATTAATGGGAAGGGCAAAGAAGTGTCACAGTAGATGTGTGTCTGTTTCTTGCATGTTATAATTTTGAAAATTCATTGATTGGTCTAAAATATATTAAATGTAAAATTCCAAAGCAAAGGCCAAGTCTCAGCCATTGACTACAAGTAGTTTGTGTGGGGTTTATTTGAAATACACTTGTCCTTGTGCTTCATTTACATAAAAATAGCCTGGGCTTTAGAGGCAATGGCTGCTAACAATGTAGTAAGGCTTGACATAGTTTTCCACTTTAAACCACGGAAGTTTTTAAAGAATTTCGGTACTTTGGATTCTGTTTTGCCCTCTCCTACCTCACAGATGTATCCTGTGCATAGTGGAGCTTCTGAAGGAGGCAGATGAATTCTTCTGCCTCTACTGGTGTTTCTGAGATGTGGAAAAAGAAAAGGCCACTCATTTTTTTTTAGGGCTATGGTGGAATCAGTAGGGAGTGTTCTGCCTTGCTGGATGATTAAAATACTTAACCAGGTGTGGTTATGATATTCTACTTTGCTTTTCCTTCAGTCTGAAAACACTGTGAATCTGGTTACAAAGTATTAAATTTTTTTTCTGTTAGATGCTGAGACGTACAGTGTCTCTGTAGTGCCCTCAAGTGGTACTTGATTTTGAAAATAAATAAGCAATCCTACCTTAATTGTTCCTCGAGGCTTTCTGATGTGCCTCATCTTCTGCTTTGTTTTGCAGATTGCAAGAAATGTAGTTGTACTGAATGCTTAATAAGAAGAACCAGTTGTAATTTGACTTGTTTTCGAGGGTGAAGTGTGCTGGCATGTGTGTCTAAAGAAAACCGTATGATTTGATTTAAAAAAAAAATTTCTAAACTATTGGCCTTATTCACTCCCACGGCAAGTTTTGGACAATTAAATCCCAAACCCATAACACTTGCTGTACTGTATTTAACTAGTGTGCAGTAATAAACTGCAATAGTACAGTCTCTCTCTCTTCTGAACTGTAACGTAGCATATTTTGTTGTGATTTTCAGATTTTTTTATATTAATTTCCAATTCCACATTGGTCTTGAATAGCAAGAGACTTGTAACCTTAAGGATCAAGCTGTGACTCGTATGCTGTGGCTTACCTGAGTTACTTTAGGAATGAATATGATGAAATGGCCCAGTCCCTGAGTATCCATTTTGCATTCTTAGCAAGAGAGTCCTTGAATATGAGGATTTCACTATCCTAGAAGAACCAGCTGCGTTTTTTTTAGCCTGTCATGAGGATTGCCTTGTAGTGTATAAGACACATTCTTAATGAGCAAATGAGCTGTTGCTAAATAGTACTTTCAGATGACTTCATGGTTCTGTCAAAGTTCAAACTGATGAAGGGACAGCTGATTCAGAGAAAAATATTTGCATTTGAAAATTGCCACTAGACACCCTAGTAGCATTTATGCCTGCCATAGTGTCTCAGGGAGCAGTTTCCAAAGTGGTAGTACGTGTGATATGTCAACACAAATTAGCCTTCCCTTAGAACTCCTGAAACAGAAAATGTAGAATAAATTTTCTACTGTAACAAAATTACTGAAGTACTTGCCATAAAAATGTCTTATCAGACTGCACAAAACTCGTGTTTAGTGGTTATCTGAGATCCAGATGTGTTTGGGAATGGGTTACGTCATCAGGAGTACTTCTGATGGGTTCTGAGTGTGGAAGTATGTGTTTACGAAATGTATGTCTTACTAATGTGCTTCTTTGGTTCCTGTAACCTTCCTAACCTGGAAGGTAAATAATTCTCATTCATAGAAAACCTTCTGATACAAAAAATGGAAGAAAAATTTGGTTAATGTTCTTCTGTAACTTTATGTGAATTCTTTTTTGTCTTTTACTGATGTTCCTGTCTGATGAGCCATACATTGGGAACTCTGGATTTCTAATATAAAAGTCCTACAAATATCTCTTAATTGAGAAGGCTGACTTCGTACCATCTTTCAGCTGTTTCAAATTGACCACACTAGCCCCAAGCACCTGCATGGGGAATTACCAGTCTGCGTACTGTTAAGTGTAGCTGGGAAGCAAACAGGGTAGCCTTTGAGAGGAGAGAAGGTATATGATATATAAGTTTGCAATTAGTCAATTGGCTGCTGCATTTTAATAGAAAACATAATTTAGCATTTTTTTTTTAAATCAGGTGCTCTGTGGATGTGTATAGTCTTAAATCCCCACTGCAAGTTGGAGCAGAAGTCCAGTTGGCTAAAACAGCTGAAAAAATGGAACAGTGTGGATGTTTGTCCCTGGGAAGATGGAAATCATGGAAACGAGCTACCCAATTTAACCAATGCTTTGCCTCAGGGTGCAAATGCTAACCAAGGTGAGCCTAAACGTATGCACTGACTGCAACATACAATAAAACCTCTATCTTATATACTCTAGCCTTGCAGAATTCAGCACTCTTTACTAGGACAAGTAACTTTCTTGTTGAGGACTGACTAGCCAAAATTAGTTTTACTAATAACTTTGCAGAAGAACAAATAAGTAGGTTTTTTTATTGTACCGGGGCTGCAACATTTTCAAAGCAAGCATTTGTGTTTAGTTAAGTCTTCTAACTTTTCACTTGCTGCTTCTAAATATTGTTGCATAAAAATTGGATGACCTTGAAGTATGTTGTGTAAAACCCTGTTGTTTCTTTGCTTGACAATAATCTTGTATTCCTTCTGGTGTTGGGGTTTTTGTTTTTTTTGCAGTTACGAAGCCCTGATAACTATTTAAAGAGAGATCTGTTGAAACTACATTAATCTTGTATGTGAGAAACTAAAGCAGCTGTCTGTGGGATGTGCTCTGTATGTGTCATCTGCATTGCCAGATGCATGGAGGGTGTGGAAGCAATGCTGCCATCTTGGAGGATGTGTCTTTTCTTACTCAATATCAGGCTTTCTAATCTAAAATGTGGTTATCAAATCTGACAGAAGCTTTGTACAATCCTCTTTGAGCACAGATGGCTATTTTGCTAATAACTAGACAAAGTGCAGGGTATTTACTCAGGAAAAAACCCTCATAATCCTCAAAACCCTCAGTATGATGGCAGATTTGCATTTGGGTTTTTTCTTGTCTCTTTTGCTTGGAAGATTACCTCTGAAGAAAAAACCTTGGTTCATTATTAAATTTCTCAGCTAGCCAGGGACATACAAGTTCATTCAGCAAATGACTGCTTACAGAGGTATTTTGCTTCCTCATGATGTTCAGACCAATGTGGGCAGGCTAGTTGTAACTGTGACATAGCTTCTCAACATTCATAGACATAGTGCCATGTTAGTAGAGAAATTTTGCCACAGGAAGGTGTCCAGTAAGGACTATGTCAGTTCTATAGCTTCAGTATCTCACTGTATTAACAGTATTTGTATATGTTCACGACAAACAAAGTTATACAAGTGCTCAAAGGTAGTGTCACTTCTCAAAGAGAAAAAATACAGGTCTTCTGTACAGTTTATCCATCCCTCATCCTGACAATTCTGGGTCTGAGGAGAAAAACTGGTCATGGTTGAGTGCCATATACTTTCTAGTCTGTTTTTAGGGGAGTTTGAACATTCTGTTGAATGTCCTTCACCTCTGTTTGTTTCCTCTGCAAAGTCCTATTTAACATCAGCTGTGCTAATTTCTAGGATCTCTCTCTGTAAATGAATGGCACACATGTCATCTGAGCTGTGGGTAATAATAGGATGTAAAATGTCATCTGTGGGCTGCTTGGTGGAGAGGGAGGCAAGACAGTCTGCCATTGGCTGGGGTTTGGTGAATTTGATGAGAATACTGTGAATGACTGATTCACATATGAATGAGTAAAAGCTGATGCAGCTTTCTGAACTTGTGAAAATGACAGATTCATCAAACAGGCCACATCGGACGGTGTTCACTCGAGCCATAGAGGCATGCGATCTGCACTGGCAGGACAGCCACTTACAGCACATTATCAGCAGTGACCTATACACCAACTACTGTTACCATGACAACACTGAAAACTCACTCTATGACTCTCAGGGGTGGCCCCTCTGGCATGGTAAGTGGCTAAACCGGAAAGACAGAAAGACATTTCCATGACTTGCTGCTTTGTTCAGTTTCTATGGCATTATTTTTGGGGGGTGGTGGGGAGCTGAATGAAAAGCCTGGAGAAAAGAACAGAGGCTCCCTTGAATTGTTGGCTCAGAAACAGTCCTTTAAATTTCTCTTGCATAGTTTTAAAAACAAATCAAAGGAAACTAAAAAGCCCTTTTGAGTAACCTAGCAAAACAGGCCATTGCAGACATGGAAGCATTGCTATTCCTGAATTATTTTCTCCATTTTAGAACATGTTCCTACAGCCTGTGCGAGGGTGGATGCATTACGATCTCATGGATATCCACGAGAAGCACTGAGGCTAGCAATAGCTATTGTTAATACACTGAGAAGGCAGCAACAGAAACAGCTGGAAATGTTCCGGGCTCAGAAGAAAGGTAAATGTGGGGAAGAGAAGGGCAAAGGACATACAAGTGGACAGTAACACCAGTCAGGAACTTCGCATGAGGAAACTGGTTTTGAAACTAAAGTGAATGAAATGACTTTTAACTCTTCAGTCCGGATACTGGTAATGTCAGATTCTGGATGTCAGATTTTCTGTAAGCTGTGTTGCGATCTGTACAGGGCTCTATTCAGCCTTCTGCAATATACCTGATATGACAGGGTCTTCATCCCAATCCAGGGTTTTGATTACAGAGTGAAAATAGTCACCCTGTGTAATTTACAGGCTTTTGAACAGAACTTTGCGTTTGCTGTGTCAGATTAATTTTTCTCTCTCTTACATAAAATTTTGCTGAACTCTATATTCTGAAGTATAAGCCTGAAGTTGACATTGAAATTAACAATGAGGCAAAATCTGCACTACAGAAATTCATCAAAATTGGCAGTGTGTTCCAAGAGAATATCTTCTAATGCTTACAATTTCAATGTTTCTGAATAGAGCGGGATTGGTGGTTTGCTGGTTGGTTGGTTCATTGGTTTTGGTTTTGAAATGCTGTTTTTTATAAAATACTTTGTAGTGTTTCTCTGACCACTACCCTTGGATTTTTTGAAGGAACGTTCTCCTTCAGATAGAGTTTCTGTCATGTGATCCTTGCAACCCAAAATAATCCAGCACTGAACTTTTTTAGTCTGAAGTGGTAGTGGAAGAAGGGGATGGCTTTGTGGTGGAAGAATGCATGAGAAAAACTAGAATTACGTTCTCAGCTGCTATGATAATCCATTTGTTCAGATTTTATTTTAGCTGTTCTTTCCTACTCTTAAATATGTATATCCTCATGCATTATATGTAAAAATACCAGTGTGAAGTCATATGTGTAAATGTTTGAGTGTGTATTCAGATATTTTCCCAGAAATAAGTATTTAGAAGACTAGATATGCACCTAGCTGAAAAAAATTTAGCTCAGGTCCCTATGTGTCTCCATATTTATTTCATGTGATACTCAAGGAAGAAGGTTTTCTTTGAGCACTGTTTTTGGTAAGAAGGGAGGTGTCCGTGTCAGTGTGTGTGTTTGTACCACTGGCAGGTGTGAAGGGTCTGTTGCAAGTTGTGTGCTGGTTGTAATACTGCTCCTCTTCATTCTCAGTTGCTAGGGCGGCACGTACACATTCAATACTTGTATTAATTTTCTTTCCCTTGAGCAGTTTCTATAGCTATCAACTAATATAAGGCTATTATAAATAAAAAATGGAGCACATGAAATGTGATCTGTCCTGCCCCTAAACAAAGAAGTTTGTTGTCTCTGTGTTGTCAGTCACTGCTTTTTTATTTTTTACACTCAAGTAGAATTTTAAAAGATGTTCTTTTTATACTGCAGAATGTGCTGATCTTCTCTATAACCAGCTGAAGTCTACAGCAACAGCCCAGCTTTAGGGTTCAGTTCAACAAATTCCACATCCCTCTTCTTAGCTCTTATTCATGTGACTGATATGAAGTCCATGAAAGCACTTGTGTGATTTAAAGTTAAATGTCTCTGAATAGAGGATTGAAGTTTGGTTGGCATAACACAAGTGAAGCTCATAAGTAGGCACAATAGAATAAATAAAACATAGGTGAGTCAGTAAGAAGTCACTCTAATTAATCCTTTTTGGTAATACTACTTGCTTCTGCCTGCCATCTTTAGTATGTGCTATTTGTAAGAAAGACAGTGATTTACTTGTTTGTTTTTCATATTACGTACAAGTGGATTCTTTAAAAAAAAACCTACCTTACTGACAAGTATGTCTGTGTTTCATTTTGTAGCCCCACACATCTAAATAGGCAGGAGCCTATTTAAAGCTGTGTGATAGAACATATGGTTACTCAGAAATATGATATTTCATGAACAAGATAGAGTGGAGGCAAGTAGAAATGTGACAGGCAGAGAAGCTGAGTGTCCATAATGACTTGTATACAGTTTTTAAATGGTCACCTATAATGTGTCTGACCTCACATAATTCCGTTGTGTCTATGTGTCTAGGAGGAAAAAAGTTGGGAGTTAGAGTCAAAGGGGAGCTGTTGCCATATGACTCTTAATTAAAAAAGGATTAGGAGAAATCATGCTTCCTCAATTCACTGCACATAACAATTTTTTCATGTTCTAAGCAAATGATGGGTGAGGGCTACAGAACAAACTATCTGTAAAGGTATTTGTAGACTGAAATTTTAAGATGACCAGAAAATGATCCAATTAAAGGACAGGAGGGGTTTTGTGTACCTCATTTAAACATTTGATTTTATTTTTTTTAAGTAGCTGTCATCCTGAGTTTAGTGAACTTTTTATATATATATAAAGGAATATAAATATTTATTTATATATATAAATTTATTAATATTTATTTATAATTTATTTATATATATAAAGGAATATAAATAAATAGATGCTGGGAAGCTCGTAATTTATTAAATCAGGTTGTATTTTAGAATACTTTCACTTATTTCAGTTCCATCATATTATCTTAAAATATGAAAGTGATACCGTATCTTTTTGAGTGAGGAAATAGTTGCGAATATTGTACCACAAAAAACTCTTAGTTGTAGCTTTTCAACAGACATTTTAAGAAGAGTTACTGGTATCAAGGAAGAGATTTCAAAAGATATTGCAGTCGAAATTTTTGACCCATAATACACTTTGCTAGTGCTCAAAAAGTTTGGCTTCTATTCTTTCTCTTTTTTTTTATTTCCTTTTTTACATATTCACAAAGGGCAGTGAATTCATGCTGAAAGATACTGTTTTCTCCTTCTATGCAGAAGTTACTGGAAATACTTAGAATTCTGTACTGAGAACATTTTGAACAGTTTTACTTGTTTAACTGTTTTGAGGGGCTAATGTGAGCTCTCTTTCCCTCCCTCCTCCCTGCATGTTTTCTGTCATAGAACTTCTCCACAGAGGAGTAACCTCAGTAACGAATCTTGAAGGTTGGGTGGGACACCCTTTGGACCCCATTGGCACCCTTTTCAGTAGCCTGATGGAAGCCTGCAGGGTGGATGATGAGGGCTTCCATGGATTCTCGGACTTCACGGGTAAGGCCAAGCAAAGGGAACAATCTTCTATGTGTCTTCATTTCCCAGAGGCATTTTTCTATCTTGCCTTTTTGAATCAGCTTCAAAGCCACTGTTTTTATAGAACAAGAACTCACACTTGCATTGCATAGGAAAACACAAGGGAGAGAAAATGTTTAAAAGTAAACTAAGAAAGCACTTAAAAATTACCAGTTACTCATTCTTGAAGGTGATTCTGTATTTCACACTTGAAATAAAACCAAATAAGACTTCATAGCAGCAGTCCTCTCCACATACATTGCTCTGTCCTCTTTCTGAGAAATTGCAGGAAATCACAGGGTCACAGAGTTACTGAGGTAGGAAGGCAGCTCTGGAGATCATCTAGGCGCTTGTTCTGCTTATAGCAGGGTTACCTAGAGAGCACACTGCCCAGGTCTGTGTCCAGTTGGGTTTTGAATAGCTTCAACAGTGAAGACTGTACAACCTTCCTGGGCATCCTCCTGCAGTGTTCAACCACCCTCATAGTAAAAAAGTGTTTTCTTATGCTCAGATGGAATTTCCTGTATTTCAGTTTGTGCCTATTGCCTCTTGTCCTGTCACAGGATACCACTGAGAAGAATCTGGCACTGTCTTCTTTACATTCTCCCATCAGATATTACATTACATTTTGGTAAGATCCTCCTGAGCCTTCTCTTTTCCAGGCTAAATAATCCCACCTGTCTCACTCTCATTATATGAGAAGTGCTGCAGTCCTTTAGTTACCTTTGTGTTCCCACAGTGGATCTGCTCCAGAATACGCATCTACTGGGGAGCCCACAACTGGACACAGCACTCCAGATGTGGGCTCAGTCACTAGTGCTGAGCAGATGGGCAGGATCCATTCCCTCAACACTCCTGGCACACTCCTAATACAGCCCTGGATGTTATTGGACTTTTTCGCTGCAGTGTACATAATACTTCAAAACAATGACAAAACACTTAAAATCGATCACAAACTTAGTCTATAAATGACAGCAGTTTGAAAGTAGTGTTGCTATATCAGTACATGATTTAGGATAGGAATAGAATGTGTACACCCATTTTGATTTCAGTATTTTCTTCCCAGGAATTTAACTGATTAATTCCTTATTCTCAGTCTCTTTCCACCTTTGGGGTAGCTTCTTAACACCACTTGTGTGGACAGAAACTGGATTCATCCCTTTACCTGCAGCTCTTTTTTATCCATATCAACAATCTTCTTGGGGTTTTGCCTCAAAACTCCTTTTATTCAATTAGATTTTCTTCAGTAAATTTCTAATCTCCTATCCACCAGCTCTGGAAGAACTTTTAATTAAAAAAAAAATTGGAAATCAGATTCTGTGCAATTACAAAAAAACCAAAGCAACCCCATGAAATAAAAACATTGTGTGTAACTTTTGCACACATATGCAATTTTCCAAATGCATTCAGCCTTTTCATTTGCTGCAGTTGCCCATCTCCTTACATCTGACAATTATAACTTTATGTTCCCAAATTAGATTGTAAAGTGCTACAGGCTGGAATAGAGTTTTGTCATATGTTGTTGTCTGCGAAGTGCCAGATGCATTGATAGCACTCTTTAAAGCAGTTTATGGCTTGGTCTGTGTGGAATTTGCTTGTAATTGATACTAAAAGTAGGGCTTCTAATGTTAATAGTATGCATTTTTATCAGAAACACTACTGTAACAAATTAAAAGCCTGAAAGGAGTGCTAGCAAATAGAGGATACTTCAAAGATGTGGAGTTCCCAGGCATGTTGTATTCACACAATTCTAATAGCTTCAACTGAAATCTATGCAGGTGTATAAGCACCTTTACCTTTTTCTTACACATCGAGGCTTTAAGGAAATACAAAACTGAATGGGAAAAGAAATTGAAGTGGATCTTCCAGTTTTGGCCTCATTAACCCAAAGCTAGAGGAACTGCCTTTCTGTAAACTGTGCAGTTTAAAAATGAAAACTTTTGATTTTACTGGAGTGGGTTATTTAAAACCCACTTTTTGTGTATTTAAAACCCACTCTTCATGTATTTCTGCCGCATGGAATTGGATGATATATTTTAGATTGTACTAGTATTTTAAATAGTTTTTAAAAATTAATACTAACAGAGGAAGCATTTGTATATGTAACAATGTAGTCAGATTATGGGTTAGAATGGTTTGCTGATATGTTTTTCTTTCTATGTCACCCCTTACAGAGAACATGGGGCAATGCAAATCTCTGGAGTACCAGCACCTGCCTGCTCACAAGTTCTTAGAAGAAGGGGAATCTTATTTAATGTTGGCCGTGGAAGTAGCATTGATAGGGCTGGGACAGCAACGAATAATGCCTGATGGCTTGTATACACAAGAGAAGGTTTGTCGAAATGAAGAGCAGCTAATTTCTAAGCTACAGGAAATTGAATTGGATGATACTCTGGTGAAGATTTTTCGAAAACAAGCAGTC
>JAWMRA010000090.1:50356683-50367431 GCA_035584735.1 Pseudotriccus pelzelni | reverse complement strand
TTCCCAGTGACAGTACTGATGCTGTCCAGTAAAAGAAGACCAACAGAGCACTTAAAATTCAAGGCCCCAAGTCTCATTACTTTCAAGTAAACCTTATGCTTTTTATATAAAAAGCTGCAACAACCCTCTGGATAACCAACTTGTGGATACTGACCTCTCCACAGGCGGATGACCAAGGCCCCGGGAGAGGGTTGCCTGCTGTCCCCTTGTCCTGCCCAGATCTTTGGATGGGTAGTTGTAGTAAATGGTCAGAACTGTACAATGTCACTTCATGACAGTGAAGCTGACAGATGAGACTGGTTGTGAAAAGCATGTGCTCAGCCCCTTGTTTATCTTGCATCTGGCTTGAGTGAGGACTATCAGCTGAATAATAATTGAACTGAAGCTCAGGTTTCACAGCCTGGTGTTTCAAGGAGGAACAGAGGAGCATCCATGACTTTGTACCAGCCAATAGGCACACTCCCTTCACGATTAAAAACAGACATTGTTGTAAGTCTACTTCATTAAGAAGAAAAAGATAGGTGATGAGACTCTGATGAGACAAGCCTTTATTTCCACATCAGTATGTGGAGGACACCAATGGTGTTTATACTACCTCTTTTATCAACTATATATCCTGACTGGAAATAACTCATATAGTAATTAAATCCCATATTAACTTATGTACCCCTTAGGATGCAAATGAAGGAAACCACGGGATGTGTAATAACGTGCATGACCAAGGTGACCAAACTCTACTTGTAATATGCATTTGTTCCATTCCCTTGGGATAGGCCAAAGTCTCTAGTACAAAAAGGAAGCTACGGGGCAGAAAGACTAGGCAGGAGAAAATACCTTTGGATGACGATAACATTTCTACCTGTCAATGGACTGTGTCTCTCCTCCTCTCCTGAAGGTACTCCTTTAGGTGAGATCTGTGTCTTCAACTCTGTCCTTACAGACCCTTGAATTTTCATTTATATAGGTGTATATAAAGTGTTAACAGACCTCTCTTACTATACTATCTGTTGCAATATGTGTTAGCAGTCTTCACTTTTTTTACCAGCAATCTTGAACCTGCTTACCTGTTGCTTCAACTGTTCATTACTGTGGATCATGCAAGTCCTTATTGATGTGATTGGACCTACGGCACTGAGCTGGTTAATTGCATTATTTGTGCATTGGTGCTTGTGAAAGTTCTTCTCTTGAACAGAACCAGACTTAGATTGCTAAACTGGCTATAATCAGAAATTAACCGAGCCACACCCTCTGATCTCTGAAGAAAAGCAGGAACACAAGGAGGTTTCTTTTCTTGCAAATTCTTATACTGTTAATGCAACAGGAGTGAGACAGCCCCGGCTGTGAGGTCCTGTCCTACTACCCTGGGAAGTTCTCATGGTCCTGGCCCTTACGAAGCTGCTAACCCTACAGTAGTACCCTTCAGAGTACAGGAAAAAAACCCTCCTGAGAAGAAGCTGTCTGTTATTAGCTCATGTCCAGCATCTCCACATCAGCTCATTTCTCTCAGCTGAGGTATGAAGAAGCCCACATGCAGCTCAGCGATGTCAAGCGAAGCACACTAAAAGGAGAAGAGCACATGCAGCTCCAAAACAGCCAAAGTACAGTACAACACAATGTTTCCAGCACTGCTGCTCACTCCTGAAGGGTGACTCAATCCTCACTAGATAAAAACAGGAAAATGTCATGGGGAAAACGTCACTCAAGAAATAGCAAAAAGGATTGGACTCACCTCATATCTGAAGCAGGAGGTGGCATGTACCCTTACGTCTTTGTGTCCAAACCCTCTCGTGCATGCCTACCTCATTACCCACTCAAGGACATCAGGACAGCAGGATCCCAGACACAGGCCAATGTCACACTTAAAAAAGGATGGTTAAGGGCAGAGTACCCAAATTGGCCGGGCCATCCAGAGAAGTGTCAAAGAGCGAGAGAATGAGAGGAAAACCCTTCAGCTCCAGCCAAAGCTCAGAGTTATCACAGCACCCAGGGATAGCCCATGTTGGTATTTTTGCCATGGCTGATGATCTGCAATGGGTGCCAGGTGGTATTTACAGATGAATTAAGTTATGCATTACTGAAATCCCCTTACCCAACTCTTTTCTTTCTCCTTCCATACGTTGGAAAACAAGTGAACAGAAAAGACTTACTCTTGGTCCTTTGTTATCGCTTATCTTTTGGAGAGATTTTTGCAAGGGACTTAGAAGGATACTCACACATCTTTCAGATATAGGACTATTAAACAATACTGTCTAAATTAGTGTCACTTTTAAAACCTTGTTTTAAATGGCTGTAGCAGTCTGACAAATTTTCTCTGAATGCCAAAAAATTTGGTTTTGGTTAGTCAGCAAAATAAAATATTTAACATTCCTTTGCTTTTACTAACAAATGACAAGAATGAAAACCCTAGCATGCCACAGATTTACATCAAAGTTCAGACATAAATAAACCTCCCTGAAAAAAATTCAGAAAACTTCAAAAATTGGGGCATTAAAAATTCTGACAACATACTGGGACTTGCAGTGTATATTTTGGTTTTATGGACTGGCTCTGAAGTGGTGTTATACAGCACATCAGTAAGGGCAGGGTTAGACATCAGTACAAAGAAATAAAGATTCCAGTCACTGGTCCTCAAGACTTATACCTGTGAGGTAAGGAAACAGCTCAACTCCTCATGACAGTTCAAGGAAGATGGATGAGATCTATCCAACAGCTGCTAAACTCTGGTGCTGACCAGTGGTGATCAAAGTATGACCCTGCTCTCACATCTTCCCTCATTAAGAAGTAGGCATGTGAGATAATAAACAATTCTGTTCTGCTCTTTCCTGTAGTTGTTTTGGACCTTAATAAGAAGGCATAACTGAACAGGCAAAATTTTCCTCCCTGTTTTTCCTGAAGACCACTTCAGTTGAGTGAGAAGATTTCTGCTGACTATATGGAGTGCTGAATCACAGGCAGGTGTGCTCAGGCACTAGGACTTCACCTCTTTGAGCTAGGGCTGAAACTGGAAAGAGAACTTGGATACCAGCCTTTTTAGTGACTTGTTCTCTTCCAATGAACATACAGAACCATGCAGCAGACTTACATTGTTACTGTCGACAGAGGGAACACTGCAATGAACTGAGAAATAAAGCTATCGTTATGCTCTACCCTCTCTTCAAAAGTTAAGTCTCCATTAAAAAAAAAATAATTCTGACTCTGCCTGTGTTAATAAATGGAGTTTCCTGCATCATTAATGTCTCCTAGCAGATTGCCTCAACTATAAGGTAACAGCTCAGGCCAAGAGAGCTAACAATAATACATTTCTCATACAGATTAAACACTGTTGATTTCTTCTTCATGTCCCTATACTTATTCATGATTGTGGAGTTTTTCCATATTAATCCCAAATCCATACTCATTTTCCTATTAATTATGAAAAAAAATACAGTGCACCAAAAAATGAGAATGGAAGACATAGGCAAATAATCAGACTCATTAAATATATTAAAAAATAGAACAGACGTGTGCTGGAAATAAAGCGGTGTGCCAGACCACGTTATTTTAAAAGTCCTATGAGAACAAAAACTGTTAATTTATGAGGAAATTTCAGTGAATCTAAATAGTAAATAAGCTGTAAATAACAGTAATTATGAAGATGTTTCAAATGATACTGCTGCAGTTGCCAGAACACGTATTATTACTCCATTCTATATGTTTTTATCAAGAATTTGAAAGGAATAGCATCATTTCAACAGACTGAATTCCATCTTTATAAAGCTATATTAAACAGATATTGTCAGGCTTCATCACTACAAAAATTCAAGAATGCTACAGGCTTCTGAGGGAAAAAAACCCCATAGAAGTCACTATCACAGGAGAAACAGGTTTTTTAATTAAAAGATTCTTGGTCAATAAAAATGCACTGGTATATAAGCACAGAGAAATATTTTTGTAATTCTTGGTCTAAAGAACACCTGCCAGGTTTCAGTACTCTAACTGAATGAACATGAAACAGAAAAGTCATTGCAAAAATCCACCTGTGTAAATGGGGCCAGTTCTATACTTCCACCTCTTTATTCAGGAGCTTAACAGGAAATATATGTGCAAATCTGTACTTAGTATTCAGTGCCCTCTCATTACATTGAACACTAACAACTTGGTTTCTTCCAGCACTCTTTTTTCTTGCCATGCACCAGTTGATTCAGATATCACATGTGTCAAGGAAGATGAAAGTGAATTTCAAGTTCTTTCCTTACACAACAGTGTTTCAGCAGCTATAGGAAGGTCCGACTTCTTCTGTGCATGATGTTTGAAGGTTTTATAGCTGATACTTTTGAATAATAAATCATGTTTTTCAAAAAATGAATGAATTATCAAAAGTGATACATTACTGACATTACTCTGTCACTGTAATGTCTTTCACTTGCTTCAAAACACATTGGAATAACTCAGTGGTGTCTACTATTTACTGCGTGGATTCCTGCCATGGTTATAAGAGAACATTCTCCCCCTAAAAAGCTCCAGACTTTTGCAGTAGGTGCATCTTTCTCCAGACTCTTAATCCCTGCATGTTTCAAGACCTATGGAATGGCATTGTGTAATTCCTAAGATGAAAAGGGTAAATATTCATATTTTTTTCATATCCTACAAAAAGATTTGGTTTTGACTAATGTTAGACCTATTATAAGATAGGAAATCCATCTTATGCACAGATACTTGGTTTGGGTACTTCTTCAGTTGTTATGAAATTGTTGTGTCAACTGAGCTTTAGAAAAGAAGGGATAGGGAAACTTTCAAAATGTTCTGCTTTTATACGCTCCTTGTTTGTTTTTTCTTTTTGCTCTAAGCAAAGACAGTAATGGAAGTAAGCTTCTTAGAAAATTTTTGATTATGCTTCAATAAGCTATGATTTCTGATATTCACTGTGTATTAGGAGATAGTTATTTATAAACAAGTATTTTTACTTACTATTATGGCACATCTAATGAAGTGCAGAAAGCAGGAAGAAAGAAAGCAGGAAATGTAACTTTCAAGGCTACACTTTTAAGATTTTTCTCCTAATGTTTTAAGAAACCAATTAGATTCATTCTAAGAGAAACAAAAATACATTCTTGACTATAGCAACCTCATTGTGCTTTTCTTCTGGGGGAACTTGTCAGCAGCTGTCTGATCCACTCTGATCTTTATTCTCACTGTAAATATCAAAGATGGTTTTTGTGGCTTCCCATAAAAATGAGCATCAGACTTCAACACGTGCTCTTTTGGTTGCTGTCTTCTGGGAACAGCAAACTGCAAAAATTCTGCCTGCAGTAGTGCTAGAAGAGAACCAAACAAGAAGTTTCTGCTTTCCCTGTTCCAGCAACCTTTCATATCTTTCAGTAACCTCTTGTTTCTCCTATCAAAGTTGCTTCATTTAGACTTTTCCACATGAAACTTTATCTCAAAACCTGTAGTGGTTAACAAACAGCAGGTCTGTTAGCTCCCTGGAAGACTTGGGAAACTTTCATGTGTATCCTTGAAGACAAGTAACTTATGTACACAGGCTGATTAGAGAACAAAGACAGACTGTAAGTATGTAAGTTCGGGGAGTGTGAGAATCACAGCTCAACCTTGAACATCTCCAGGTGTCTCACGACTACTGCCAAACATATCAGTGATAATGGATAGCCAATTAAAACGCTGTTGCTTGCTTGCTGCTTGCTTGCTGCTTAGAAAAGATATAAAAAGGAACTGAGAGTAACAAAGAAAGGAAACTTCTTATGTTGCCCTGAATAAGCCTTCTGATGTTTTTTATTGACCACTACCACATAACAGCGACAAAAACCTATATACTGTCCTGAGTGCCACACTTGGTATATTTGATATTAGGCACATCAACATCATTTACATACTGTAAATGGCTCTATGGATTTTTTGTCAGATTCTGCACTTGTTTACACTGGTAAAGTTCATGATGTTCATCTCTCAACACAGCCGCGTAAGATCTGTTCTGATGAGATGAGAGTATAATACTTTCCACAATAAAAGACCATTTTTAGAATTTCTGAAAGCCTCCTAGCTTCCTTGAACTTCTCTTCAGCGAAGAATAATGTTCTATGCTTGATTTATGCAATAGAACAGCTGCTACATTTGACATATTTTCTCAGAAAAAGCAATTAGAAACCTACTTTAGCTACAGTGAATTGTTTCTCTGATGAAAGGTTTATCTGCAAAAAAAACTGTGACATGACTTCTTTGCAGGCAGCATGAAGACACCAAGGGCCACTACATGGCTGTTAGAAAAACACATAATTTAGCAATAGAAAAGCTGTTGGCATCACAGCACATAAAAAGCTTTTTTTAAAAAACTTTAATGATATGTGTACTCCAAAGGCCTGCTTCAAATCTGTGAAAGGTCAGTAAAAAGGAACTTAGAAATTTTTTATGTACCCTTTTGTGTAATCCATTTATTATTGTGAGATAATTGTCACTTAGTTTAAAGAATCACATCCTGTGTTACACAAATAAAACATTTACTTAATACATCATGTACTTCTATGCAAATTTTTCAGAAAAGTAGTGATTGGCCCTTGGCTGGCGTTTGGCAAGTTGTGAGACTGACATACAAATACAACTGCATTTTACACACAGAGTGAATTTCCAAGTTTGTTTGTATTTTTATAAAACATATATAGATAAGATTCATTAGTAAATTGCATAGATTTTAGATATTAGTGAGCATAAAGACCCTTAAAATAGACAGGATTAATAGATAAAATGGACAGATTAGTCAATGCTGGTTTGCGTGGATTAAAAGTGAATACGCCTTTCTGGTACAGTGACCATTTTATTTAACAAGATTCTCATGATGTCCCAAAAATGTACATGTCCTGAGGGACTCTATTAGAAAGCGTGTCTTGATACCAGTCCTGGCGTGCAGCAAGGGAGAAGATTAAGAACACTCCCTCTGTCTCAGAGAGGATGGCTATGAGCCAGGTTCACTGCTAAGCCCTGGAGTGACAGAGGTTTCCCCCTGGCACCTTCACCAAGAGTGCCTGTCAGAAACACCACCAGCTCAAGAGGCTCCTTGCTCAGCACGTTGTCCTGAGCTGAAAACCTTTCGTTGAATTTCTGAGGAAGGCAGGAAAAATGGGTGGCTAGCACAGGATTTTAGGTGTCACTGTTGAGACAAGTCCCACAAGACTGTTAGACCAATGATTAATTTCGAGGTACAAATAATTATGCTTTATATATGCATACCATTCCTGCAGAGAAGTAAGCAAAACAAAGTCTCTGCAGCCCATTATGAGGCAAAATACAAAGGAAAGAAAGGCATCTTTGCACGTACTTTTCATGGTATTTTTTCCTATTTTTCCTATTGTTTTTGATGTTTGGAGTTCCAAAGTACTGCCAAAACTAGTACAATTACATTGCATGAAGCTACTGCAGATAGATTCATTATTTCTGATTATCAAAAAGAATAACTTTAATCTCAAAACATGTACCAAGTGTTGAGGAAAAAATCTAGGGCACAAGAGTAAATTTAAGCTATGAGGCAATGACAGTTTTTCTCCATCTCTGAAAGAGGATTTCTTTTCATTTATCTAAAATGATACCCTACTTTTCAGGTTTAAAACTCAACAGCTTTCTCTTATAAAAAAAGAATAAAACTCTCAAATCCTTCTCTAAAATATAAACTAGTAAGTGGACTGTCTTACGGTTCTCTGAATTATCTGTTGGGAGGTGCCATGTTTTACAAAATTACACTGTTTCCAAATATTCTTGCCAAATGAAAGGAGAACTGGCATCCACACTTAGGAGTGGCATTTCATCAAAACTTATCACATCAGTGATAAATGTTATCACTTCAGTCAAGTGAATATATTGCAATTTAAACATTTTAAGCTTTTAAAGTACTAAAGATCAATAATTTTTGAAGGTCCTGATTTTTTATTTATTTGCTTTGTCTGCTTAGAAATATATTCTGTAAACCCTTTTCTATAGGTCTCACTTGTTTATTCCTCTTCTATTAATCATCACTATATCACCTATCTAGTAAACAAAATTATTGCCATAGATTGTATAACAAGGACCCTAATTCTGCTGTGCTTGCTGTGAATTATTTTTGTTCCTCTTCAAGCCCCTGTCACCACCCTTTCATGATTTTTTTCTGTTAATGACAAAAAAAGATGTGTAGCACAGAGACGAACTGTGCTCGCTGACTGTGATTTCAAATGTTATAGTACTCTCAAGTCAAATGTAAACACTTCTTTTCAGAATAAAAAAGATTGATGCTTAAGGAATGTTTAATTATGGACATGTTACTGGTTTAAACTAGAGAACAGCAACAATTCATCCTTCATCCCTCTTAATGCATGGAACTCACAGTTGATTTTAAACATGAAACTATTGGTATGGATTGAGTTAACTCTTCTGGAGTAAGAATATGCTATTCCGTTTGCCAAAATTCCTGATTATTTTTTTATTAACAGATACATTTGTTGTTTTTGTTTTTTTTTTTATAATTTTGATAGTTGCTATCTCTAATAGTCCTTAGAGCTTGCCTTGCAAATACTGTCAAATTCTTGAAAAGACAGAATTAGCACACTTCAAGGATTAAGTTTGAATTTAAATATTCAGCACTTCACATAAAAGTGACCCAGTTTCAAAATACTGTCAGGAAAATTCCACGTATGGCAGCAAATCTTGCATTGCTTTCTATGCATGATTACTTATATTATGAGCATTTTCCAATCTAAGTCAGGACAATCCATTAGAAATACTAGAAATACATTTTTCCACATACATCTTTTAGGAACCAGTTTAAGGCATTTCAGAAATATACGGTCATACAGAAAACCTGTCTTGAAAAAGCTTATGAATTCTGATTGATCCTGGGAACTAGACAATTCATTCTGATTGTAAACTCCATTTTGAATGTGATACATGGCTGATGAAACCACTGTCATCACCATGCATCACTCACCTGCTTAGTGGTTAATTAGGAAGACTCTATTTCAAAAAAGCATCTTTGATAGTGGTCTGGCTGAACCTAATAAAAAAAAATTTCGCTTTGAGTAGCCAGGTTTGAGATTGAAAAATGCTCAAATAACAGGAAATATAAAGCATTGCTGTTATCTTCAAAAATGAAATTACTGAAGAATATCACAACACTGGAAATTATTAGGAAAGTATTTATCACATTTACAGTGGATTTTGACAAGGGTCCTCAAAGGGGCTTCTCTGGAAAACAGCTGGAACCACATTACAAAAAATACAACAGGATGACATTTAGAGGGATCTAGACAAGCTTGAGAAGTGGACCCATATGAACATCATGAAGTCCAATAAAGCCAACTGGAAGGTGCTGCACCTGGGTTAGGACAACCCCCAGTATCAATACAGGCAGGGGATGAAGGGATTGAGAACAGCCCTGCCAAGAAGGCCTTGGGGGTGCTGTTGGATGAAAAGCTGGATGTGACTCAGCAATGTGCACTGGCAGCCCACGAAGCCAATTGCATCCTGGGCTGCAGGTCAATGGAGCGGATTTTGCTCCTCTGCTTTGGTGTGACCCCACTTAGAGTGCTGCATCCAGATGTGGAATCCTCAGCAGAGGAAAGAAAGATGTGGATCTGTCAGAATGAGTACAGCAAAGATGACGAAAAGGATAAAGCACTTTCCTACGACAAAAATCTGAGACAGTTGTGGTTGCTCAGCCTGGAAAAGAGAAAGTTGCAGGGAAATCTTGTTGCCCCAATACTTAAAGGGGGCTTATAAGACAGATGGGGACAGACTTTCTAGTAAGGTCTATTGCAACAAAATAAGGGTTAATGGTTTTGAACTAAAAAAGGATACATTCAGACTAGATATATGGAAGCATTTTTTTACAATGAGGGTGGTGAAACACTAGAACAGGTTCCTCAGAGCCGAGGTAGATACCCCATCCCTGGGGCAAGTTGGACAGAGCTCTGAGCAACCTGATCTGATTGAAGGTGTCCCTGTTCATTTTAGGGGAGTTAGACTAAATGACCTCTAAACGTCCCTATAAACCCAAATACTGTATGATTCTATGAAGATAGGCAAACACACAATGCCACAGGCCTCCCAGAACAAGCTTCACTATGCACAGGTCCACTGTGGAAACAGGGACCCAATACCACCTCGTGAGTGCTGGAAAGGGGAGCTCGGCTTCTGAAGTGGAACTCAGAGCTGGCCTACAAGTGTGCACACTAAGCACACTTGTCACTACAGTGGAGTTCCCGGACTAAGCATGTTTGAGTCTTTGTCAAGTCCCAGTATTTCCTTAATTAATGCAAAATTGCACAGAGAGGATAATGATATTTGACAAATGGTATGTTGTTGAAAAGACAGGTTGTCATATCTCAGTCACAGTTCTTCAGAGAAGAAGAAGGCTCTAAATTCTTATGAAATAATCAGAGATTACACAGAATTTCTGATCATACGTTTTCATCTGTTAAATTCATATCACTAATCTCTATATTTTCCAATTTTATTACTGGTATTCCATAAATCATCTGTTCTCCTGACCAATACAAGTGGCTTTTTAAGAGTTGATAAATGTTTATACCAGACTTTAGATACTTATGATTCTTTAAAAACACTAAGTAGTAAGTACAAATCTAAAAGCAGGGGATCAACATGTAGTGGAATAATAAATATACTGAGTTGGAAAGGATACACAAGGGTTATTGGAGTGGGAGCCCCTGGTGGCCTAGTGGTTAGATTGCGGGACCTTCACAGCGGAGGCCAAGGGTTCGATTCCCAGCCAG
>JAWMRA010000090.1:50346191-50356583 GCA_035584735.1 Pseudotriccus pelzelni | reverse complement strand
GACCTTCCCCGGATCTTCGTTCGCGAAGACTGGACATTATTATTGGAGTCCAACTCCTGCCCTGTCAGGGCAGCGCCAAGAATCACTCCATGTGCCTGAGACTGTTGTTCAAACGCCTTTTGAACTCTGTCAAGCTTGATGTTGTGTCCTCTGCCCTGGGGAGCCTGTTCCAGTGGATAAGACCAGAGTTTCTTAAGAGGAAGAAATGACATTATTTTTCCTTCTAATTGAAATCTACATCTTCAGCAGAGAAGTGATATCATTTGAAAATGCATTCCTGTGATTTACTCTAGAAGTGGTAAGAAAAATGAAAAGAAAAAGCTCAGATGAGGATCAAGCTGAAGATATATCCACAAAGACTGAGAAAGAATGTCAGAAATCACAATCTGCCTGGCAGAAATAAATTTTTTAGAGAAATCTTTGAAATGTTGATAGAATTTCATTAAAAGTAAAGATCTTATCTTACCTAAGGTAGATAATATGGCAATACTCAGTACAAACTGCTGAACTTTGTAAATGGCATAAAGAAGAGATAGGAAAAAAAGTGCTTTCAGGTAACATATCACAGCCTTGGACCAACACAGGTGCCATGTTTCTCCACTAGAATTAGCAAAATTCCTTAGTAAAGCACTAGACTATGATACATTTTCTCAGCAAACAGCACTGCATTGTACTATTTCTCTTACTGACCGTGGAGCAATACTAGCTTATGTTGTCACTAGGATAATCAGTCTTTAACACACAGCTTTATATGTTACAAAAATTACACACCAAAAGACTGGTAGACGAACTTCTGTGGTTGTTCTGTATTCATAGAACACAGAATATGTGAAACACTGGCCTTCTGCATGCACTTGTATTTTTTCTTATTTGGTGATCTAGTTTGGAGAACTCCTTATGCCTCAGGTTTCCTGGGATAAAAGAATTGAATTTGGACCACAGAAACAAATTCAATAATTAGTTTTGTTTTTCCAAATGCTAATTTAGGCCAAAAAGACAAGTTTTTTCTAGCAGAAAAAGGACAGCAGAGACAACATTAGTGTTAATGATCTTGTATTTGTCTTCATGGAAGTCTCCTGAATGTTGATGGTTTAACTGGGAAGGCGTAACTCTGAACAGTCTTGATGTCCTAACACCACTGAGTGTGTTTAAGTAAAAATCAACTTTACAGAGGACATCTTAATACTGAGGATGTGTTAATGTTGTATTTTAGCCAGGCCTAGTGAACACTCTATTTCCGCACAGCAATCATATTCAGGCTTATCCCCAGGCAGCTTCCTGGACATAGTGGTGCTGAGCTATCCTTATGATAAAATTTGCTTCAATTTCTCATTTGTGGCAGGTATTTTGCAGTGATGCAAGTTCTCTTTACTTTACACTTGTTGTGTGCAGAGACAGGTCACTAGAAAGGATTATTACAACTAAAGTAGATTTCTGTGAACGCACTAAAACTTCATTCAAAAAAAGTTGCTCATTGTTTACCAGGGTCTGCTAAGTGTTATGATCACAGATTCTGTTTGACTCTTGTTTGCTGAACACTGGAACATCATGGGAAGATGGCTTAATAAATATGTGACAATCTATAAGATATTAACAAAATGAAGTCATGCAATGATCTCTTAACTTTGGGGCACATATATTGAATAGACGTTCTCAGAGTGTTTAGTGCCCACAGTTGCCTTCCTAAGATACACAAAATTAAATTCTTCTTAGATATTTAATTAAAATAAGTAATCATAGCTGAGAACAAAAAAGTTACAATTCTTATAAGATAACTATTGGGAATTAAACACCATTCTCTAAAATGTGTGTCAGCTTCTGGGGTTGGATGTAGAATGAAAACCTGAATGTCCCCCATTTCTCAATGTACTGGGTTATTTCACTAATTTATCTTACTCTGAGGATGAACAATTTGCAAAAAATTCACCTCTTTATGTAAACTTCTTTTAGAAGAATGTTAATATAAATAATTTGTAAGTTATCAAGGCAGGAAAGTTACAGGATAGGGATTTTCTTTTCAGCATAACTGTGTTCTGTTGCCTTTCTGTTTGTTTTGTATTGATGGTTGTTGACTTCTGAACAACAGAAAACAACTTGTCAGGACAATTTCTGATATAGGTGTACATGTGCTGCATATCCTAGAATTATCCGGTTTTGCCTGATTTTGTCTGTTGTTTCTGATTTTCTTAGATGAGGTTATAACCTCAGAATTAGAAACGAAAAATTATAGGAACTGTAACAACCTCTAAGTAACTTCATTTCAGTGCCCCTTAAGGGCACTTCAGTGGTTTTATACATAATTATTCAGAAAAGAAGTCTTCACCTCTTCTGCCAGCATATTGAAAATCAGGGATTCTTTGCTTAGATTCCTTTCTACAGGCATGTCCATGTAACTAGGTAAATCATTTAGGTGATGATTGAATACACAGCATTAAACTCATTGCTAAAACAGACATGAAGTTCAAATGAAATCTTTAAATCCAGGTGGGGGAGAAGGTTTAAGCAGGAGAAAAAGGATTTGTCATGATTACAATAGAAATGTAATGTTGCAAGGATCTGATAGAGGTCATCTAGCTCATCCTCCTGCTTGGAGACAGGGTGTATAGCATCTCTGAGAGGTACTTAACCTCTTCTTGAATCACCTTCACTGGAGAATTATGACAAACACCCCATATAATCTGATCCAGGGTTTAACTATGCTTAAACCAAAAGATCTTTCTTTTTCCTGTAGTGTACTTCAGCCTCTAGTGTATTCCAGCCTGAACCAACTGCTGCTTCTGCAATAGCAGTTTGACAGCAGGTTGTATTAAGCATGGTTATTGCATAAATCTCAGTAATTTTCAAAGCACTATTGATTTCTCATTTGTGTATTTAACATTTTCATTTTCACATTTAATCTTGCATATATAATAATTTTTGGGAATTGTAACTTTCTTCCACATGCCCACTATATCAACATGCTGCTTGTGCAGGACCAGTGTGCCTGCCAGGCCAGCTGGCATGATCCATGTACCCTGTTTTCAGCTCTTGTAAGAAGTTGGGTTGGACAAAGCTTCTCTTTGAGGTTCAATTTTTGAGTTAATCACAATACTATCGACAATTGTATGACTGACTGGATAATTTCTTCTAACAGCATGTTAAGAAGAATTAAAAATACTTCTTTTAAAATGAAACTTGGCAAAAAAATGTCTCTTGGGTGGGCTCTTTTGGGAACTCTACACAGTGCCATTGTTAGCAAGTCGAAGGGCAAAAACCGAAACATGCGTATTTTTCATATGCCTTTCTGCTAACTGCCTGAATTTTTATCAGTGTTGCACTAAAAAGGAGAAATTCAGTCATATCTTTGCCAGAGGAAATAAGAAATAGTCTTTCTTAGGGAAGATGCTGGGACTCAGATGATGCTTTATAGCACTCCACAGGTAGAGACCCAGAAGTTTAGTAAGCAGAAATTAATATGAATACATTTCTTTAAGCTGAAAGAAGAGAACAGCTTCAAAATATTTCCTACTTACTTTCAGAGCAAACCATAAAACCCAGTTTTTTCCCCAATATACTTTCACTATCTGTGTAGTACTCTGTACAAGTACAAAAAGCTTAAATGTATTTAAATCTATTCCAGTAGGTGGATCCAAAACATTCTAAGTATTTCTTCCTTCATGAACTTGATCTAGTGAGCTTGGAAACATTTGAATTCAATTATGAACATTCAAGTGAAAAAACTTTACACTAGATTCACACTGCATTGAAGCATGCTGGTATGTTCAAATAACTCCACTCCTTTGCTCCATAGCAGCTGTCTGTGATTGTAGCCATGCCATTCCTTTCAGCCAGATACTTTATCTTCTTCAGAGGTGTCTCTGTCCACAACTCAGTGTAACAGCTTTTATGCCTCCACTTCAGAGACCCAGACCTCCTGCCACCTTCTCTGAACAGAAAAGGGCTTGCCCAGTCGCTGATGCCTGCCAGAGCCCTTCCACACCAAACTGCAACCACACCCCATTTACATTTTGATCCTGACTGTCTGAGCCACAGAATCCATTCCAGTACAGCTAATTTCTTAAAACTGTAGGATTTTTATCCATGTCACTTTTCATAGAATACCTGTGCTCTTTCGGTGAGTTGCCCTCCTACACGTTGAATGTAAAGGATCCTTGCTTTCAAGTAATCTCAAAGTAGCAGTTCAGCTGAAACTGAACTGAGTTAACATCTGCTTTGACTGGGAATAATTTCTTCCAAATGTAATACTTTGTTCTCGTTGCTTTAGGAAACTAAGAAGCAGTAAGACATATTTTCTAGGGACTGGAAGACAGTAGAGTTGCACAATTTTATGTTTCACCATTTCTGAAACCCAGGAAAGAGGAACGTAGTTTGACTATACCCCTTTAATACTGGAAAATACCATAAAGGATGTTTCACAAAAAAGGGGCATTAATATCTTCTAGCTTTTCTGGTTATTACAGTTAGTAGTTACAATGTCTAAAATTTATTTTTTCTTTTTACTTATGGACAAAAATTTATTTTTGCTATGCTTTTGACTCATAAGAGCTCCCTAGACATAAATAGCCTTTGTTAAAATACCTTTAAAAATCTTCATTCTAATAAATACATGCAACTTAATTTGTCAAATGCACAGCTGATCTGAATGGTCTGCATGTATAATTTCTGTCTAGTTTTCAAAGTGAATGGGAAGGAAATACAATGATTTACAAGCATGTAAAAGTTGATAAATCTTTTCAAATTTATTTTTTTCTCTGACGTTAATGAAGATAATAACATGCATTAATCCATTTGTACAAAAATTTATTATTTTTTCCAATGAATCTGTCAAATTATTAAATAACTAATGTGTTTTAAGAAAATAGTTTTATTTAGCAGTGATTTTTTAAAATAAAGCACCTTTTGCTTCATTAGATATCTAAATTGCTAAAACAGATTTTTTTTCCCTAGTATTTGATGCAGGGGTTCTTCTACGGAAAAACACAGAATTAAAATGAACCTGACTGCACCAAATTTGGTCTTGTAGGAGGGTAGGGATGAAAAAACAGTTTAATGATGGAATGAAACAGTAGGGATGAAAGGTTTTAATTATTTTGATTTAAAAAAAAAAAGTTACCTCACAATTTTTACTTCCAAAAAGTATGCATTGTTATAGTTACAAATGTACTCCAGATGCACAATCAATGTCCTATCAGAAATATATGTCAGAAATCCATGCTAGTCCTTAGAAGGAACCCTGGGACTGCTGTATCATCATACTCATTTCAGTGTTTTCTGTTTCCCAGGATTTGTGTAACAAAATCCTCTGCATGTCTTCCTTTAGAAGAAATACCCTTTTAGCTTGAATTCAAGTCCTGACTATCTCATGATTGAGGAACTGCAAATAGCTTTTTTTGTACTTTTTTCACCTCTGTGTTGTATGTTGAGGAACAGGCATATTCAGGACTGATTTCCGTGTCCTTTGGGTGTATTATCAAGCCGGTGTCTGTTTGGGTGTTGCCATTATTATGCAATGCAGTCTCAGCTGATTGCTCAAATGTTGCACTGGACATATGAAAGGGGATTAAAAAGGGGTGAAACTACAAAACAAGCATGCTGACAATCTACACGAATTCAAATTTCAACCTAAAAATGTGCTGAAGAACTGTGTGTTTAGGCAAAAATACTTCATGTGTGAATACTCGGTTTTGCTAATATCGTATGCTAGTAATGCAGACATTCACAGACAGCTATAGAATAACTTCTAAGAACAAGTAAAGAAACCCTTCAGTTTTTACAAGACAGAACAGGTCTATATGGTTTGCTGCAGAAACCTTACTGGCCTCCACTATCCAAGAGCATAGAGCAAGCCAATTATATATTATGAGTCTTATTTTTATAAGTCAGCTTAAAATTTTTGTTTGAAGTTTAGGACATTCTAAAATTATTTGCTGCACTAAAGCCAAAGTGTTTCAAAGATTTCAAGGTTAACTCCAGATTTATGTGTACTTAAGATTTATTCTATTTCAGAGTAGAATCTTATTTTGTAAATACTTATGGTTGTCCATATGTTTCTAAGATACACCTTTGTTAGCTCAGTAGAATGATTTCATAATTTCCATTAATAATACATATAAAAGTAGTCATCTATTTCTGCAGTGACAGGAGTCAAATAATTTTTCAGAAAATGATATATAATTTACCTCTACAGTTTTTCAGTTTAACGTTTATGGAATACACAGACCAAATAACACGAAAAACAGTTTACTGTTTCTTATTTAACTATTTCAAATGAGGTGCTTTTCCATTACTCTGCAACTAACCTGAGGATCTGAATGTTTTCGTTTTTACATTACATAAAAACATCAGGGAAGGTTTAATCAAACTGATAATAAATAAAACAGTCTAGGAGAGCTCAAAGGCTCTCAGTTAGGACCACTGCGTATAGATTTGCAAGAAAATGGGCTTTACTCATAGTAATTTTCCATCCTGGCCACAATTCAGGGCTGTAACTTTCTCTGAAAGTTCAATAACAAAAATGTTGTTCCACTTGGGTTGTTAATCAGCAAGGAAAAAAAGTTTCCAAGGCCACTAGTTAAAAAACAGGAGCTCATTAGACAATGTAAGTTCCTGAGAACAGTGTTTCTGATAAGCTTGAGAGCAGCTTAGCACAGTTTCTGTTTGTCAAGGCCTAACAAGCATTTCTGAGATCATAATTTGGCCTGGGGTGAAAGCTGTACCACCACAGCTGCTCACTCCATATGTATAAAGGCTGTAGTAATTGGGAGCCCTGATTTCTTGACTCTGACTTTCCAGGTATCATACTGATTTCAATATGAAACCAAGAGTGGGGAGGCAGGGAGAAGAGGTGACACAAGTAGGGTGACAAGCTGGCTGGGAGGGCACAGCTCTCAGGGGGGTGGCACTGTGTCGGCTGTCATTCCATATTACCTGCTGATGTCTGGATTGGAGGATTATTTTTACTAGCCTAGTTTTTGCTGGGCAAGTATTTAGGGAGTTTATTGTGATGCTGTTCAAGGTCACCAGAACCTGTGCAGGAAGGACAATTTTAAACCAGGCAGCTTCATCATGTCAGGAACTGTCCTTGGAGGAGAAACCTAAGGGGTGATGTATTGGAGTAGAGGCATTTGCAATAATTTTTATAGCACTTAATGCAAGATCTTTTGTTTTATCAAAATAATCCAATGGGATTTGGGCCTGTGCTTGATTAGAGGTGTATGGGCCCTCCCCTAACATCTTATTCATGGTCTCAGGAATAGGTATTCTTCTGGTTACCAAAGTATTTTGTGCATGCCTTTTTATTCAATCTCACCACTCAGTTTCAAATAAAGCAAATTGCATAGTGTTTAAAATTGCTTTAGCTGTTGTTTGGAGATCATTTGGGGTAAGGGCATATGCTGAAAATGACTCAATCAAGCCTATGACAAAGGGTCAACTGAGGACATATTCTATGATTGCCTTTTTTGTATCCTTCAGTAAGGGACATGACACTGGCTGCCAGGTGGGCGGCTTGCCATTTTCCAGGTATACCAGAAAGGCTTTCATTAATTCTAAATCCCTGGCCTCTTCTGCTTGTTTGCGGGTGACAGCCCACTTATCAGTTTCATTTACATTTATTGTTTGAGGCGTTGGATGTTCTGAACAGCTACTGCTATTGATCATTTGGTTTGCCGGTATTAGGGCATGGGTGCTGCCATTTTCTCAGATGTTGTAACTGGGGAAACCAGAAGCTCCCACGGCCTGGGCAACACCTTCTGGTTGGATGTTTTCACCTGGAAGATTGGAAGGGTGAAAGTGTGGTTCCTGGTTGCCAAGGAAGTGTTAGTAGCTACGGCACCATTTTGGTAGTCCATGAATTTTCCTTCCACGGAAGTTAGATTTCCCTCTGCGGAGGGGCAGCCATCTTGTAAATATTTTTGGTGAGGGCCTCCATTTTTGGGTGTTAGAGGATTTTCCTGCCTTTTGCTTCCCTCACAACTCCCAACGCCATCTTTGCTGTTGATCTCTGACTGTTTGGGCTGGGAGATTTTTGATGTTATGTTCTCTCTCTGCACTTTAGGTGTTTCTTTTTGTTTCTCGCACTGCTGTAAAAGTGCTAGAACGAGTCTCCATGCTATTTGAGACTTTGATGCTAATTTATCTCCTCTTTCAATTGCTTGATAGAATAAAAAAACAATTTGATCCCATTCTTTATAAGTTAACACTTCAGGAAACCTCTCCTTATTCTTTTGCATCCCCTTTGCTAGGGAGTGCAGAGAATCTTTATTTTTTGGATGTCCTTGCATGTAGAATAAAAGTTTTAATTCAACGATAAGCATCCTTCTCTGTTGTGGACATTGAGGCTCCCATTTTTTGTTTTAAATTTTGGGACAGGCAGGGGGATTTAAGGAATGAAAGTCACTTCATGACCGCTCACCTTTGGGCGTGCCAATCCTAAGGATCCATTTCTGCAGAGCGATCACGGGAGGTGCTAGTGCTGAACACAACCACAGTAAACAGTGAGAAACCCGTGTGAGGTGGGCGAGTTCCCTCAGTATGATTGACCTCTAGCTCTGCCACGTGTTGGCACCATCTGTTGCAGCCTGGGGGGAAAATGGGTCTGATCATGGAGTTAGGGTGAAGCAAAATGGTCATTTATTACAGGGCAGCATCAGCTTTTACACGGTTCTGAGGGAAGGTGGATGGAGCAAGGGAGTATGCTCATTAGGGACATATAAGGAAAATGGGGTAGTGTTAATCATATATGGAAATGACCATATAAGGGACATAACTGCATTAATAAATATATAATAAATATAACATACAATAAAGATAATAGATATAGATATTAATAAACAAAGGTACACCGTAATGTAGCGACAGGGAAAAGGGGGTTAACATAGGGTTCTGAACATAGGGGACCCCTCACAAAATTGACAAAAGGGGGGTACATTTCAAGGGCACAGAATACAACGATATGAAGCCTATAATTTAACCCAAGTCCACTCAGCTCGGGTAATCACTTGAAAGTAGTAAAAGCGTAAGTCTTGGAAGTTTCACGGACTTCTTCCTTAGTCTTTAATTCATGTTTCCACATTTCATAGCAGTCAGGTTTTTGGCTACCCAAAACATATAATGCGGTGTGGGGTACAGGAGGCATGATACTGAAATGTGGAACATGAAGTGTGTCTTATATTTGAGCTGTATAAAGGCATGGGGCATTAATGAGGCAAAGGTCATAGAATCATAGAATGTTAAGGTGTTGGAATGGACCTTAAAGACCATCCAGTCCCAACCTGTCCTGCCATGGCAGGGACCACTCCCACTAGGCCAGGTTGCTCAAGGCCTTATCCAGCCTGGCTTTGAAGACTGTAAGGTTTGGAGAGTCATCCACGGCCTCCCTGGGCAACCTGTTCCAGTGTCTCATCATTCTCACAAAGAATTTCTTTCTATTATTTAATCTGTATTTTCCCTCTTTCAATCTGCACCCATTACTCCTTGTCCTATCACTACAGTTCCCAATGAAGAGTCCCTCTCCAGCTTCCCCGTAGGCTCCCTAGAAAGGATGGATGCTGCTGATGGGGTGACCTTCATAGAATCACAAAACGTTCTAAGCTGGAATGGTCCCACAAGGATCAGCAGGCCCAACATTTAGGCCTGCACAGGGCACCCCTAAGAGTCACACCATGTGCCTTTCTTGGACCACCGCTGGCAGGTTGGGGAGAAGAAACACTGCTGCTAAGCCGTCTGCCTGGCACATGGGCAGCGCATGAGCAGACAGCAGGTAGACAGAACTACCACATTAACGCTTCGGAGCAGCTCGGACACCATCTGGTGCTAAACGGGCGGGCGCGGCTGAGGCCGTGCGTGTGTCCCTAAACCGCAGGGACAGGTCCCGGGGGTGGAGCCTGGCACAGCGGCCTGCGGCGGTTCCCGGGCCGGATGTCGGCGGGGGCGGTGCGGGGTGTGCGGACGGTGAGCGGGTGCGTGGGGAGGCCGCACGGCTCCCCCGCCCCCTCCCGCGGGCCGGACCCGCCGTGACGCGCCGGCGGCCGCGCAGGCGCAGCAGCGACCGCAGCGCCTGTTGTATCCGGCCGGCGCCTTTTCTCTCCTCCCGCCTCCTCCTCCCGCCCGCCCGTCCCGCCCGCCCAGAGCCGCCGCCGCCCCTGCCCTGCGCGGCCTCTCCTCCCTCCCTTCCCTCCCCTCCGTGTGCCGGGCCGGCAGCGCCTCCGATCTCCCCCCGTGCGCCCCATGAAGCGATGGCAGCGGCCAACTTCGGCAAGCTCCAGATAGGGATCTACGTGGAGATCAAGCGCAGCGATGGTGAGCGGGACCGGGGCGGGGATGGCGGCGGCCGCGGCCCCTTCGATGCCCTGTCCGCCTGCCCCCCCATCCCCCTATTCTGCCCGGGCGGGG
>JAWMRA010000090.1:50335095-50346173 GCA_035584735.1 Pseudotriccus pelzelni | reverse complement strand
GGCGCGGCCGCGCGCGCCGGGGCCCATTGTGTGCGCGGGGCCGGGGCGGGGCCGCGCCCGGCGCGCGCTGCGGGTGTCCGGGGAGCGCGGGCGCGGCTGGGGGGCCGCGGGGACGCGCGCGGAGCCGGGGTGGGTGTGGGGGGGCGTGTGGGGGGGGGTGTTCGAGGCGGGGGTGGTGGGAGGAGAGCCGGGGAGCTTCTGGCGGGGAGGTGGGAGGGCCTTCGGGGAGGGGATGAGGTGATGGAGGGAAGGAGGAAGGGGGGAAAGGCCTTGGGTGTGAAGAGGTAACTTCTTGTCTGCTGCCGCTGCTCTGAAAAATGACACAACGGTAATGCCTTGGCAGGAATGCGTTTGGACACTTCATCGCTTGGCAGAAAGCACGATGTTATTATTTCAGATGTTCTTTGTGATTAAAATGTAAGAAGAGAGCTTGCTATTTATGCCCGTGAGTTGTAATTTCTCCGTTGGGGATCCAGTGTTTCCCATCTTGCCCAGCATCTCCTCACAGGAGGATGTGTGGTGCCGTCTGGAAAGACACGTGAATCCAGGAGGCATGTGTGACAGGTTTAGGGTGCTCAGTCTTTATATTTGTCTCTGGGGACATTCAAAACCCACCTGCATGCACTCCTGTGTCACCTGCTCTCACTGGCCCTGCCTTGGCAGCAGGGTTGGACTAGAGCATTTCCACAGGTCCCTTCCAACCCTAACAATTCTGTGATTCTGTCTGGCAGGAGAACTGAAATGGGAAGATGGCTGGCTGAGTCAATGGCAGGTCACTCGTGATTTCAGCTCTCGGATTTGAGTGGGAATATGTCATCTTTTCCCAGCCTCTGTGAGGCCTGTGAAGCCTGCTAAACTGGGGTGGGGTTCTGCTGGGATTTTCTGGAAGGTCTTTTTTTTTTTTTATCTCTGGGGTCCAGGAGCTTGCTAAAGAATAAGCAGATGTTTCTAAGGGAAGAAAGATCTGAAGGTCAAAGGCCCTGAAGTTAGCATGGTTTTGTCATGAGGCAGGAAAAAAGCAGCCAACAAGCTTTATGCAGCTTGTCTTTCTTGTGTCCCATGCTGCAGTTCAACCCTACAATAAAATAATGGTTGGTGTTGGCTGGACACTGTATTGTACCCAATCCCCCAATTTGTGCCTCATGGCTTGTCTGTCATGTGAAGAATCTGATCAGTCTGGCAGTTGTTTGCATAACTCCTGAGTATCTCAGTCTGTGTTTTCAAAACGCCTCACAGTAACAACTCAAAATGTTTTTGTGAGGTCTGTGTGAACTTCTAAGAAATGTTATTGTTTGGTTTGTATGCCTTTGGAAAATAAGGCATGAAAATGCTTTGCTGCTCTTGTTTTTTCCCCTCTACAGGGGGCACACTTTAATGTCAGAAGTGAGTTTGGTAACTCTCAAGTGTAATGATACTTATTTTCATCACTGTTGGTGGTTGTCGTATTTTGCTGCATCACTTATGCATGTGGTGCAGCACATTAAGTATATTACACATAAATAATATCTACTAGGGGGATGCCTTCACAGCAGTTGTTCAAGCTGTAAGGTTTTGAGCATTTGTTTTAAGTTGGTCCTTGTGTGAGCAAGACTGCGGTGTCATACCAGGTGATGGTTCTGGTTATTGGAAGGTGTCCTTGTTTTTCGCTGGGGCTGGAGGAGATGCCCCATTCTGGCTCAGGCTACTGCAGCTAGGTGTCATCCTCTTCCCATTAAACTACAGGAGAAACTGTCCTACGTATGTGGAAGGGAGCATTTTAAGAAAGATATGGAAGGACAGCCAGAACTAGATTGCATTGCCTTTCAGAAGGTAGTTTTCTAACCTCAGCTGTGGTTGCATAGGCAGTTGAAACTGATCTTGCTGCTGCTAAACAAGGGGAGGGTCTTGCTGCCTGTGCCTCTGTCAGCTGTGTTGTTGCTGCAGACTCTCTTATCCAATGTGGCTAATGATTTTTTTTCTGATGATGATTTAATACATTAATTGATGATTTGATTCACTAAACACAGTGGAAAACTTTTGGATGTGCTAGTTTTCTGCACAATTAGTGTGTCCTAATAGCTCACAGAGAGACCTGTGACCACAGCAGTATTAGTATATAGAAAAGGCATAGCCCGGATGACACGGAAGTCTTCACATATGATCTTCTGATTCAGTTACAGCGAGCCTTCTGGATCTCCTCTATCCAGAACTGTATCCTAGATAGAATCAGGGCTGTCTGTCATACCAGCTATCCTTGGCTGAGAAAGCATGATTAAAACGGGTTAAGAAACTTTTGGAATGTGTTTGTGTGGCCTTTTGTTCTACATGTTGTCTTGTCTATAGGGAATCCTTTTTTAAAACTAAATATTACTTTGAGGGGTAGGTATACTATTCTTTAAATTTTCTTTATTTACCTGTTTATTTGCTGAATCCAGAGAAGAATAAAGTTTTACTCTCTTAGTGGGATCAGTGAAAAAGTATGCATTGTTTTTCTGTCTACCAGTTAAGTTAAACACATTTCTGGATACAGAATTTTATTGATTCCAGATAACTATTTTTCTTTAAGTAAAAAGAAAAGTTAAAAAACCCCACACTTTTGGTGAAGCATGAGTGTTACAAGTAAGACCAGAACATTCTGGAAAGAAGAGTCATTCTGTTATTTTGACAAGTTCTAATTAGCCTTAAGTGTTTCATGAGAGATTTATTATAGAACTGAATAGAAAATATTGTTGTACAAAAGAAAGGCATTGTTAGAAGTCATGGCCAAAACCACATGAAAAACAGTGTTTGGATAAAACCCAACATTTTCAAGGACTGACACTGCAGAACTGCTTACTGTGTATTTGTGTTTTTTCTCAATGGGTAAGCATTGATATAAATGTTGCCTAGAGTTGCTGATAATATTTCCACTTATAATTGAAATAACTGTTTATGTTCATGTATTGTAAGAGTGTACTGAGTGATCAGCTAGTTTAGTTTTTTTAAATAACTTCCAATGCTGAAATTTCAGTACGTTGCATGAAATATACCTTGATAGTCTGCCTTGGAAATGAGAAAGAACTTCTTTAGCTTAGGTTGCAAATTGCTAAGAATGGACTGCATTTGCACATTTGAAAAATGTACCTTATCACATGGAAGCTTAGGGAGGCGGGATGGAAGCCAGAAGGCACCCATTAGACCTGCTGTAATGATCCTGTCCAGAAGATGCTCCTTGTTGAAGTCTAAATATGGGCATTTGTTGACAAATTCCATTTACTCAAATAATAATACCCTACTGGTTTGTGTGTGAACTTATACCTGTATCTACACTTCTTGTGCTTTATCCCATTAATGATTAATGATGACAAAGACCTATATAACTACTTGAAGAAAGAATCTTCCACATTTTTTTACTCATAAATTCAGTCTTTTGCTGAAAAAAGATAAATCCCTTCTGCCCTGCAGCCCTTCTTCAGCAGGCTGATTAATGTTTTTTCCTTTACTTTTTCAGTCTCACTTTGTTCTGTCCGTTTCCTTCTCAGGTTGTTCCTATTCTATCTGTCTTTGCATATCTGAAATACTACTTAGATAGACAGGAAATTAATTATATATATATTTGCTCATTTTGAAAGTGGGATATGGGGAGAGAGGGACAAATACAGTTCTGGTCTCACTGTGTCTGAAATAATGTACAGGCATGAGAAGAAGGGACATTCTTGTAATTGAAAGAGTGACTGAAGATTTGACTGAACTTTAAGGATAAAGGAAAAATACTGCATTTCCAAGGATTAACCATCAAATGGTGTAACAAAGAAATATCATGATTTTGTTCCCATATTTTTCATAATACAAGGCACAGGAGAGCTGTCAGTGTTTGAAAAGGAAATCTTAAAATTGTTAAAGGAGAAGAGATTACGTATGGTTATCCCATGGAGCTTGTTACCAGAGGAGATTGAATCTAGAAGCATAACAGAATTTTAAGAAGGATGGTCGGAATATCCAGTTTTTCACTAAAAGCTAAAAAAATATACACCAGCAACTGTAAACAATATTTTCTGTTCTTCCCGAGTTTCTAATTAAAGTAACTTCTAACTGATGTCAGATAGGAGAAATCCTGCCATGGCTATGTTATTTTTAATTGCCTACTTAAGAATTTTCATTTTTTGTCTTTGAAGCAGCTGGAACTGGTCATGGTCAAGAATAATCCATCCAGTCCAAAAACCTGCTGGCAGCTTCTCTATCCTTCATCTTGCCAAAACATCATAGTAGCTGTTTTCACCTTCCACTGTAAATGAGACTACATTTTTGCAACAGTCAGAGCTGTAATTTTTTTCTTTAAAATCCGACTTCTATGAAACTTGTGTTTCTCAGAGCTGAGAGGTCCACAACATCCTCTCTCTTCTGGGTAATCCTGTATGATGTGATCTTCATGTACAACTCCCAATAGCAAGAACAATTTTATAGTAGGATAGAAGGTTTAATGATGCTATAAAAATTCTGTTCAGATTTGGGTAGTCACCCTATTTTACAAGCTTATGAGGAGAGATTTAAATAGTAATGCACTTTTACTCTTTCCTTTGGTGACATACATCTGTTTGTTCCCTGTGATTAAGACTTTTCTGTTACCACATTTAAATCATTTGACTCAATTACCTAATCCCTGTGTAAGCATACAGACACAATGTGTCTTTGTGCTTCCATAGTAGCCAGAACACACCCAGGGTTTCAAGTCTTCTGTTGCTGGTCCAGCTGATGGGTCCAGCATTTAGGCTTGCTTATCTGGTGTGGATTCTGATTGTTACATCCAGGGTTTCTGGAGATTGTTCCCTCGGAAGAATTGACCAGGAGGATGTGTTAAATTTTCTGTGTCCTATTTGAAATAATTTTTTAAGCATTCAGCTTTCATTAAGCAGTAAGTGAATTTTCACTGTAACTCACAGATTCTCAGATATTTATGTAGGCCTTCTGTATTTTGTATAAATAGCTTTTTTGAATGACAAGAATTGAGTCCTAATCTTCAGAGAATCTTCTCATTTTTGTTCCATAAGTGTGTTTAATACAGCATTACATAGAGAGCTGTATGTGGCAACTGGGATCACGCAGCTTGCATTGCATGTTTTTCCCCACACAGATCATGTTGTGGGGGAATCTATCCTTTGTTTCCATTTTTTCTTAAGGCTTAATGAATGGAAGACTTTGCCATGCTGCTGTGGCACCAAGCATAACTTTTCACCTTGTCAAGGTGGGACAAGATGGGGAAGAAGTCATGCGTGACTGAAAAGTAATGTCATTGCAGAAATATCTTTTTCTGTTTGCTCTAGGAGATAAACTAGCCCTTTGAGTTTTTTTCATACATCCACTTGCTGTGGAACAATGTAGGGAAATGAAGTATTTACCAGTTGAGCTTGTTTCCTGGAGCACAAAATCTGTTGCATGTTTGCTGTCTTGACTTGTGGAGTGTGCCACTGTGGTTTTTTATTGTGCTTGAGGAATAAGTAATAGAATGGAGCAAATTCACTTCATTGCTCTATTCTTGTTTAAGTTCTTCCTTTGTAAACATTTACTGCTTTACTGTCAGTGAATTCATCTGCCATGTAAAATGCTTTTCTGAAGTGGAGCCCCCTTTGGAGGTAGAACAGAGAGGGCTTGATGTCTCTTGTGCCATTCTTCACCATTGCTCCTGGGGAACAGTGCAGCCACAGGTAGTAGTTCTCAGGGAGAGAGTTACAAAAATGACATTGCCATTTCCCTGTTAAAAAGTGTTCTGTGGAGTTAATATTGCTGTATTTGTATTTGGTCATTGCTAAATATAAATAAATGTAAAAATGAACTTAGATTTTACATCTCTTAGACAAAAGGCAATAAAGCTGTGTGAAATTACATGAAATCTGTCTTTCCTGGAAAAGATAATGAATTTATTAGGCTATGTTTATGTTTGTTTGGTTTTTTTTAATGTGTGTAGTGCACTGAATCAAGTACATGAGCAGTACATGCCTAGAAGACTTCAGATAACTCTACTGTTACTGTCTAAATTCAGTTGTTTCATGTTGCTAGGAACCAAAGTTAATTTTAGAATTACTTAGGTTAAAGGAGTAGGTAGAAGTTCTTGAAGACAACTCTCTGTTATGTGTCTAACCAAAACTGTTGACCGTCTTTTTCAAAAATTTGAGTTAGCAGTTAGATTTAGTAATTAAACCACTTCATCAGTTTTTTTCTTTTTTTTTTTTTTTTTAATTGGGTCTTGCTTGACAACATTGAATCTGATACTATATTTTGACTCTTGAAAGATGAATGAGGGACTTTGTTGCATAAAGGCTTGAATGTGGTAGTAGAGTTTTTTATTTCTCTTTAGTCATATAAATATACTTTCAGAGTAGCTTATTGTTTTTATCTAGGAGCAGTTGCATGTTGCATCAGGCATAAGCAGCATTTGGGTTCCCCAGGCTTGTAAATGGGACTGTCTGTTGCATTCCCTGCTGTTGGTGTGGCAGTGACACCTTGCAAAGCTAGTTGATCAATCCCAGTCAGTTAGAAAGTGACTTACAGGTAACTTGCAGATAATAAAAAAAGTCTTTTACTTTGTTTTCATTTTTATGAGTGTGGTAATGCTTTTCAGGTAGGGGAATGTTACTTGCTTTCAAGTTATGAGGAATCCTATTGAAGCTTGCTGAGTGCAAGTTTGATTTTCTCATGGCTCCCATCAGACACTCACAGCATTGTGTAATTACAGATATCAGGAATGTGAGTATTGTCAATCGCTTCTGTTAATTACAGGATTGTTGTGAGAGTTGCCTTCAATGGATGAACACATTGAATGTGCGAGTGGAGGGAGATGAAGGGTGGTCTTCTTTAGAAGCAAGGTATGTAGCATAGCAGAGTTTGGCTGTGGAAACTTTGTTGCACAGGGCCTCACATTTTGCAATCACTGAGAAGTGTTCCTTTTCCCCAGTGGTTGAACTACTTGGAGAGTTTGAGGAGTATTTCTGATTGATCTGTAAAAGTGTTTTCTAGAGATGCAGGCGTTGCATAGTGATGTGCTGACGAGGACTTCTGGCTCCAGCAAGATGGCACTAGAAATAAATTCAGCTTGAAAAGCACATGCACAATTAGATTTCTCTGATCACAAAATTCTCTAATGCTCAAAATTTCTGATATCAGTTTTGGTTGTGTTTTCTTGTACTTCTGTGTTTTTATAATTTGAACTTCACAGTCAATTTTGACATTTTAGTATGATAGGAGTTCAGGTGATGATGAGCAAGGTGAATACTAATCACAGCCAGATGATTTTTAAGGTACAACTAGCTTTCATCAAACACATAAGAATTAAAACATTACTTAAAGTTTTCTTGTTCGTTTAAGCTTTTAGAACTTTGTTAAGCTAAAATGCAAGCTTTAAACTTGCATGAGAATAAAGTTGTCTCAGTTTTAACCAGGAGCAACAGTTGGCAATTCTGTGATGAATTGAGTTATGGCAGATGTTCTTACTAAATGTAATATTTTAAAGAAAGGGGAAAAAAAGCCCCAACAAACAACAAACTGTTATATGACATGTGGGTCGTGAGAGGCAAATGGTGAAAGTATGAAATATCCCTGTGGCCAGTTTAGGTCAGCTTTTTAGGCCGTGCTTCCTCCTGGCTTCTTATGCACCTGCACACTAGCAGAACACAGAAAACCTAGAAGTCCTTGATTTAGGATAAGCACAGACTAGCAACAACCAAAACATCAGTGTGTTATCAACATTATTCTCTTACTAAATCCAAAACACAGGGTACTGGCTACTTGGAAGAAAAATAACTATCCCAGCCAATACCGTACAAGGACATACTTGGACAGAATCTAATTTTGTTCCTAGACATCATAAATGCATTGAAATTTATACTGAACACAGAGGACCTGGATGTGCAAAAGTATTTAACAAAGTATTCTGGAGAGTATCTTTGAGAAGCAGTTTTAAAGATTTAGAGAAGCCGCTGCCTTAACTGTCCTAAAGGACTCCAAGAAACTGCAATAAGATATTGAATTATATTCAGTTTTACAAAACTCTAAAAAGATATATATACAAGACGTTGAAGTATTCTTGCAATTAATTTCCAAGTTGTGAACTTGTGGAACAGTGGGAATGTTATTACCAGGAACTGAATGAAAACCTTCACTTTTGCCAGTAAAATAAAAATGTGACAGAGGACAGAAAATATGGTCATGTTATACATGAATGTCTTGCTTAATCTTTCTTAAATATGAGAACTGGGGGCAGTTCATATGGGCTATGGAAGGGACCAGCAGGCATTGGAAAACGTTGCAGGAATTTTGAAAATAGGTAGATTATTGTTGTTTTCATTTGGGCTTTTTTTTTTTTTTTTTTTACACTTTGGAAGGGATATTGCCATGTGAATATATGACAAAATTAAGATTACTTTTTGAAAAGTGAATGAAAACTTTTTCCTTCTCTCTTTTTAAGTCTTCTACTGGAGCTGAAGAATGTTGTGGTTTCCAATCTTTGTGAAGTATTTTTGCCTTTTTGGAGGTTCATCCATCCCCTTACCACTTATAGTACTTACAAGTAAGCTCACCACTACTATAAGAAGTATCCTAATGGTTTGTCTAGCCCAGCAGCTCTTGGAGAGACTATTTTGGGAAAGCAGGTCAGCCTTGCCACTGTCCAGTCACTGTGTTCCTACACTATCCAAAATTATATCTAGAATATTAGAAGTACAACTCTGCCTAGTCCTATTAAATAACCATTTGTAGATCTACTGTCTGTGAAATTATTGAATACCTTTGTTACCACACTTACACTGTGTTTTGCAGAAGCAAGATTGAGAGGTTCTTCAGTGCTTGCTGCATAGAAAAGTACACTTTTATCTGTGCCTTAAGAGACTTCTCCAAGCTTTATTGTTGCAGGATGAGGTGAATAGCTGTTTCCACTCCTTTTGTCCTTTATGGTTGTTAAGTGCAACCAGTTCCACCCCCAGTTTTTCCTTCAAAAGTGAGCAGTTACTTGTCTTAATGTTGTAATTTTCTTTTGTCTTCTTAGTTGTCCTTCTCTTAGCCTCCTCTAATTACGCTGCATTTTTTTCATGGTGTGAAGACTAGTGTCACAGTACTTGAGATGTGGGTGTACCTGAGTTGTATTTATACTTTGAAAATAATACTTGCTTTTAAATTTTACCAGCTTTTTTTGTCATTGCAGCTGCATGTTTAGTCAACAATGTTTTCAGAGAACTGTGTCAACCTAAGGAGCTCTTGATTGTAACTTTCAGTTCCAGCTTCAGTGTCACATACCCATAATTTAGATTTGTTTTCTCTCGGTGTGTTATCTTTGTCTGTGTTGAAGCTCATCTGCTGTCTTTTTCTGTACTCCTTCCCTTATTTTTGGAGGGCCTTTTGAAGTCATGTCACCTGACTACCCAAAAAGTTGTCTTGCCAAAGGATCAGACGGCAAATTCAGTGTAATTCAGAGTGTAACTAAACGCCAAACTGGAAGATGATGTGTAAGTTTGTAGCTACAGTTTTGAAAGGTTTATATAATAAAATAAAACAGTGCTTCGTTTTCCCAATACCCTCCTTTATTAGTACTTGTTTGCATGTAATATTCTTGTGCAGAGGATTAAAGTATTTTATGATTTGCACTGTTCTTATTGTGAATTGCACCTTATTTTAGTCTAGTGTCCTGGTAGCATGATCATTCTCGGTTCACTTGTGCTAGTTCACTTCCTGACTCACATCGGAGTGAACCACATGACCTGCCTCATACCAGAAGCCTGAACTTTGAGTGGTTCTCAAGAAGAGACCTGAACTGCACCATTTGCTTGAACAATCCTTCTGTATTTTAGTAAGCATCATACTTTCATATTCTTTCATATTCTTGTGCATGTCCCTGGGCATGCAGCATATGCTTCTGTTCATGCTCCTAAAAGCATCGTAGTGGGAGGCTGCAATGCACTTTTCTCATTTTTGTGTAGTTCAAGGTGAATTAAGCAGCCTTGGTGCTCTAGGCATGCCATTTGGGACCACAGGGTTGCAACGGTAACAGGGATTTCAGTTCATATGAAAATAGGCTTTGGACACATATTTTCTGATCATCTCTTACTTCCTTGTGCTATGCTTTAGTTCACTGTGAAAGTAGCGTGGAGCACACTGTCGCGGGTTTGCTGACCAGCCCCCCTGGGGCTGAAAAGAGTTCTTCTAGGTGGATTTTCAGAGCAAAGCCAATTAAAGGTTTCAGTAATGCTTCTGCCAATTACATATTTAAGAAAAGGGAAGAGAAACTGTGGGGCAGAAGACAGAAGAGCCACAAGGTAAAAATAAAATGGGAGAGCGAGCGTAGCAGCCGGCCTTATTGGGCCTGGGCATGTGTGCCACTCACCCCAGGACAAGTTTGGCCTGGGCGAGGGGTGCCAGGCTCCCTTTTCTTCTGTAACAGAGTAAAGAGAAAATTCTAGAGAAAAACTGCCTGGATGAGACATACTGCAAAAAGAATTCCAGGCAGAGAGATAGTGCAGCCTCTAAGGTCAAAGCTGGCAGCCAGAGAAGTAAGAAAAAAAATCCAGGATGGTGGGGGGGTCCTTCTCTCCCTGCTGTGACCCTGTGGGAGGCCTAAGATGAAACAGATTCCTGCTGGAGACCTGTGGCCCTTGGAGAGAGAGACCTACGCTGGAGCAAGTCATCTGGGGTAAGACTTGTGGTCCCAGTGAGGGATCCATGCTGGTGCCGCTGAATTTGTGACCCTAAGGGACAGCAGAGAATGGAAGAACTGTTGCCTGAAGGTGGACTCACGCTAGAGAGGTCCATCAAAGACTGTCTCTTGTGAGGAGGGACCCCACAAGAAATAGGGGTGGATTCAAAAGCTATTATCCCTTGTAACTGTGGTGAAGACCATGGTAAGGCAAGTGTCCCTTTGCAGTCCATGGAGGACATCATAGGGCCAGGGTAACCCCCAGCCTTAAGTCTTAGCCCAGGAGGGGGTAGGCCCAGCCCTGAGCTCGACATAAAAGAGAGAGAGAGTTCCAGGTGTGACGAATCAGAGCTGTTGTCCTAGAGATAATTGAAGAGGAACTTTGAAGTGCTACAAAATTATTTAATGACCTGTAGTTTTGGAACTGAAAGAGACACTGCTTCTC
>JAWMRA010000090.1:50300761-50327479 GCA_035584735.1 Pseudotriccus pelzelni | reverse complement strand
GCTATCTGATCCCTTCCCCCCACGCTCACAAAAGCAAGGGGAAAGGTAAAATTCCAAGAACTAACCTATGACACTGAGCTAATAGAACACATTTGTGCTCCTGAAGATGTGGCAGGTACAGGATTTCATTTACTGAAGTTTAGGTCTATTAACGTTGCCATAATCTGGTTCTGCTGAAAATAGTTGCCTGGGTTTCAGCTGACTAGGCTTAAACAACTGTATGATAGTCATAATGTAATGCTGCTGGGTAGGATCCTGCTGCTGATTTTGGGGGTGGAATGAGACAGTCATAGTGGAAATTATGGCTTCTCCAAAGCTCAATCCAGAGCCTGAGTGTAAACTTTTAATTATTATGACTCAAAGGTATTTTTTAAGACTTCACAAAACTTTTGCATGTGATGTGTGAGTACAGTGCCTTTTGCAGTGGGCAGACTTCAATTACGTGCAAGTGGTTCGGCTTTATTTCTTGAGTCACTTGGGAGGGCAAATAAAGAGTCACAAGTTGGCCAGTGCCATAGCCCAGACTGTAATTTGGAAAACACTGACCCATATTTTGCACTGACAGCTTACGTTTCTGAGAGGTAGTAGGAAGATGAAAAAGCTGTGGTTTTAGTATTGTTGTTGATCACTGCCTCAAAATTTTGGCGGTTTGGAGAAGTTTTGCAGGCAGAAAATGTTCAGTTTGCTTAGAGGTAAAAATCTATGTACAGCTTGCTACTTTTGGTCAGTTGACACTACTAGGTAGGTTGTTTGATTTAGCCCTGGTCATTTGCTTTTGCTGCTCATCCTGAACATTTTTGTGCACCGTTAGCTGCCCTAATAGCTCTTACAGCAGTGGATATTTATCTGATATGTCAGCAAGTCAGATCAGTATGCTTGTTGCCTTCTGTTTGTCAAATGTTCATCAGAATGACTAGGAAGAAAGGGGAGGGAGAGTTATTTTTCACTTCTATTGATTAGAGTGAGAATATTATAATGTATGTGTATTTAAGGTAATTTTAAAGTGTTGTATTGCTGTGTTGGCAGCAGTATTTTCTGCATGCTCTAGTCAGCGGGAGATAAGCCAGATGTCACATACTGTATGACAGGACATATTTACACAAATACTTTTTTTCAGATAACTTCCCCATTAGTTGTGAGCCCTATAGAATATGCTGAGTTGGAAGTGATCCATCAGGATCATCCACTGCAACTCCTGGCTCTGCACAGGACACCCCAAGAATCATATCATGTGCCTCTGAAAGCATTGTTGAAATGCTTCTCGGACTCAGACAGGCTTGGTGCTGTGACCAGTTCTCTGGGAAGTCCTATAGCAATGGAAAAACTTCCCAGAAAAAAAGTTGTTTTAATGTGAGTTCTAATCATGTGAGGAGAGGCACTAGAAATTAAGGGAGTGCCGAGGGAATAGTTGCATCAGCTTTACTTGCTTCTTTTGTTTTTGAGGTGTGTATGAAGATGAACTTCCTTGAATCACTGGTTACTTTTTCAGTTTGTCATAATGCACATTAATTTTTACATGGACATGTTTACATGTCACATTTTGATACCAGCTCTAGAAAGTGCACCAGAAATTAGGGACCTTGTGTTAAACTACTCTGTGCAGATTGATTTGGCTCTCATGCTTTAACATTTGTAGCTTGGTCTTGCTTTATATGCTAGACGAGGTTTATGCCAGCCTAATTGGTTGCTGGCATTCCTGAATTTCCCAGCTGCTGTATTCAGCTGTGTACTAGAAAAACATAATGGAATACTGTTTGCGGAGAGCAAGAGGCAATTGTAAAGATGTAAATGTGCTATCTGGCATATATAACTTGTAAAATTTTAGTAACATAAAGAATTTTTAGGAACAAATTGTATGAAGTACACTGCGAATTTAAATGTTGTAGTGAACATTTTCTGTTTAAGCTCAGAATATTTGGAAGATGGACATAACTTCTTTTTGTTTGTGTTGATGTTTTTCATGGGTTTTATTCAGAGGTGTATTGAGGATGGTGAAATCGTGCTCAGGGAGCACAAATGGAGGGGTTTGTTCAGACAAAACATGGCTCAGGGAAATAAAAAGTGAAGGCGAGAAGACAGGAACCAAGTGAAGCAAAAGGGGAGGCTTTTTTCTTTTAATGTTAAAAACTACTTAACCTTCTTCAGTAGTGGAGTGAATGTTCTGCATTGGACAAGGAGAAGCTTGGAGATTTTAAATGCACATATGATGTATGTTGCTGTTGAGGTGAGTGCCGCAGATGTGAAGGCAGTGGTGCCCAGGGCTGCCAGCTGTTCCGTGAGTTCCCTGGGTGCTGTGCTTCGCCCGGATTGCTGTCAGTCTCTTACTCCACACATTGCATTAGAGTACAGGAAGTTGCTGTTACCTTCCATGATGCTTCCCCGTAGTCTCTCTTCTTCCTGAATCTTAACTAGATGTGAATGCTTAGGCAGCCTTCGTAATAAAATAATTAGTGGAATATATTTGTTACTTGCACTGTTAGGTGAGATAATTTGGGATATCACTCAAGGTTTTTCTTTCTTTCTGTTCCTCAGTGGGCCCTAAAAGGCTTGGACTGTATAAAAACATTAATCTTTATGTTTTTGGAAAACTGTTAAATTGTAAGTGAAGTGGCTAAAACAAAAGTTTGAAACAATCAGTGGGGGAGAAAACTGTGAACACATTGGAGCAGATGTGTGTGGATTGTGCCCCAAGCAGGTGCCCAGAAGCAGCAACAGTATATGCACAACTGCTCCAGGACAGTCACTCATGCTTTGGGGGCTGCCTCTGGCTGTAGGGGGTAGAACGAGGGATTGCTTCTTCACACTATACCTCATTAAAGGAGGGTGCCATTGCACTCAACTTGTGTTCTTTAGAAACCTCAATTCTTGGTTCTCTTAGGGCAAAGCATGGATGCAAAATCAGTGTGACACCTCGATCCTTTAGTGTCAGTGCATGGCTGTTCTGCTCTTCCAATTGTTCTTCTCTATTGTTCATAGGAAATAGGACATAGGACATAAAAAAAATGCACTACATATTTTAGAAGAAAAATCCTTTTTCCTACTGAAAATTTACTGGGTTTATTGTACTTTATGGGGGCTTGCTATCTTTGTGTCTTTCACTGGAGAAGTCAAAGCAAAAGCACTTTCACTCAAGCTCAGCAGCCTGTGTAAGTAAGTAGCTCTTTCTAAAATAATAGTTTGCATTATTGTTCAGGGCAGTTTAATTTTAGTTGGGCTACCAACTGATTGGATGCCCATAAAAAAAGGATATCAGAATAAAACCTCAAAGGGCTTCAGTTCTGTGTTGAGATGTGTAATCTTGAAGCCTAGAAGGGGGACAAACAACCCTTGGGGAGTGCACCTCAGGGGACTTTAACACCTGTGGGAGTCTTGTGTTATTCGACTTTTCTTCTCCAAGGAGAGTCTCAGTGGCGTGGCTTTCGTGTGGAGTTCTGCTTATGTACCGCTCAGTTTTCTGTTCATCACCCTTTTCACTTGGATGCTGACTGTCCCATTAGACCCTCCACTGGTGGATCAGATCTGAGCCATTTCACAGTGTGTGGCCTGGAATCACCTAATTGATCACTTAACTTTTTTCAGCCCCCTTCTTCCTACTCTTTCTGCATATCTCGGTAAAGAGATGAAAATAAGTTCTTGAAATTTTTTCCACTAGTTAATAAATGATTATCTGTGTTTGCTTTTTAGGCCGAATTCACCAAGCTATGGTAACATCCCTAAATGAAGATAATGAAAGTGTAACTGTAGAATGGATTGAAAATGGAGATACTAAAGGGAAAGAAGTAAGCTTAATTATTTAGAACTTTTCTCTTGTGTAGTCTACATGAATATTACTTTGAATTTTTGCTGGAAACAAAAATTATACATAAATCTGAACTTACTTGATGATTCTTTGGTTACAGCCTGTTTTGCATAGGAAGTATAGAGCAAATTCTGGTTTCTGTTGTAGTAAATTTGACTTCCTGAGCTCGGTGTCTTAGCTTTTAAGTAGTTCTTCTCATCTACTGATTAAGAACCAGAATACAAAGACTGACCTTGTTATCCTCTTTTTACAAATAGAAAAATCAAATTCTTAAGAGGGAGAATGAGACAGTAATACTAGCTACTTCTGTGCTAGTTTAATCACTTTACAAAATTGCAACTATGTATTGGTCATTTTTAATTTATCCCTTTCTGACTGATGTATTTTCAAATAATACGAACACCAAAGCTTTGTCTGTTTTTAGCAAACATAGAACAAGGTAATTCAGGTCTTGGAATTAACAAATTGTGGGATGAAAACGCTAAATGTATTTACTGTTTATTGTCAAATATAATAGGAGAAATAGAGAGGGTTTATTATGTTTTAAGTCTCATAAACGTGTTTTATGTTCTTTTACACAGATTGATTTAGAGAGCATATTTTCACTTAACCCAGATCTTGCAGCTGATGAAGATATTGAACCTGGTCCGGAGACACTACCACCACCTGCTGCATCATCCAAAGTAAACAAAATTGTGAAGGTTTGTAATATCTATGCAACATGTTCATGATAGCCTTACAGTAATTCTATATACGATGTCATGCTGGAATTTTTAACTTCGGTTTCTGTTGTGCTATTTGATAACAATGTTGCATTCTTTTTCTTATGGTGAATAGAGATTTCTAAATTTTTTTAAGAACAAGTTTGGCAAAGGGGCAGCTGGAAACTAATATTTATATAAATAAATATATCCCAATGAAAAATACAGAAAAAGTTTCGGAGGTTGTTTTGAAACATATAGTTCAATCAGTCTTCACCACTCCACTTTTCAGGAAGGGATTTGGCAGCAATCACGTCTGTATTGTTTATATCATGTTATTTTCTTTAACTGGAAAGAGGCAGAGGTGGGTCTGCAGCTTATGTTTTCAATAATATGCTGATCAAATAAGAGAGATTTCTTTCTTTATAGACTCGACGAACTGTGTTGCCTTCTAAGAATGACCCTCCTACCAGAGATAATAGAGGTAAATGTTATCTCTTTTCATTTCAAGGAAGTAAAAAATATGGGAACATTTTAACCTCCTGTTCATCTAGTATTCCATAATAGGTTTACATTTCTCATTTGATATGTGTGCTTGTGACATGTGAAAGACATGGTACATAATTCCTACAATTATTTCTCTGTATGTCTAGGGGTTCATACTATACAAATAACATTTATATGCAAGTTTAAGCAATACAGCTTTATGAAAGTTAAGCTGAATGAACTGAAGGTGTAGAAATTTGAAGATAATTATGCAACATTAAATGAGGTGTGGACTTTTCATGTGAGGACTGAGCATCCTCAGATTATGTACATATTTCAATATGCACTAAGTAGTGCCCTTAAAATTCCTATACTTTCAGTTTTTTAACTTAGTTTTTTAGCAGCCTTTGTGTGAACAGTCATTCAAAGAGTACTTAAGCCCTACAGTTTTTTTTTCTCGCTCTACAATTAATAGCGAAAAATTTGGAAAAAAAGTGCTGAAATACCACAGGAGGATAGGTGAAACATATGTACTGGATGAATATAGATGTGATCCATCTGTATCGTGAAAGAATAGTTGCTGCTTATTGTTTTCATTTTCTCTCCTGTGTGCAACTTAACTAACTTGTACCGATGATGGTAATGATTCTTCTTCCAAACATTAACCTACTGCATTAATTGAGACTAGATTCCAGTCCATCTGTTTAAAATTGGAAAACAAGTGGGCTTGCATATCCTTACAAGTGACGAGACTCCTCTGGTGGAGGGTTGGGACCACTTTTACCTTTCTGTCATTTGCCTCTTGGGGTATTAAACAAATGGAAAATCTCATGAAGAGCATATTTTTTTTTTCAAACTAATATGGTTTAAATATGAGACATGTTACAAATGGACTGCCCTCACATCCATACATGTTGTTATTTGTAGTAAATGACCTGTTTGGTATGGAATTACCCTGTAACTTGTATTTTAATAGGTACCATGTTTCTTATTTTTCACTTATTATGCCTCTGTTTGACTAAATATTTTTCTATTTTGGCTTTGTAATTTAGCTTTTCTGAGCACACTGAGAATTTGTGCTATAAGCTAGATCTTCTATGAATGATCTGGGCATTTGTCTTGTCTGTTCTGTTCAAAACCTGTTTCCATAGTTGTCTCCCTGTTACACAGTGAGATGGGTCTTCGCTTGGAGTGTCATCTCTGCTTGCTAATCAAAGCTGATGCCTTCACTTTTGTACTGTTCTGGCAGACTCTGTTAGAAGTGTGTGCAGGAAGTGGGCCAGCTGAAGCAGAGCTGCTTGAAGCAACTATTTGAAAAACAATTTAAAGCATTCAGCTCTATCAAAGAGGCTTGTATGCTCACCACTCCCACTGCATTCACTGGAAACAGACATCACAGCATCTTCAGAAATTGGCATCTTTAGCACGTATAGAATCAAGTTTACACATATAGAATATATCTGTGTCCCTTCTGGTATAGTCAAAAAGGTTTGTTTCTTCCACTCGCAGGTTGTGTTGCACTTTGCTGGCTTTCATTTCTATTGCTTTGCTCCTCCAGAGATCATAGGCTCGGTGGGGTTGGAGCATTTTGTAACATCTAGAGAATGTGAAACAGTGGGGCTTTTTTTCTTACTAGTTTTTTGGGGTATAATCACAATGTAAGTGGAATTGCAGCACTTTAAGCTTCAGGACTGCATATCTCCAAGTACTCTCTTCATTGTGTGCACACAGTAAGTTGTACTAATTCTGCAGTATTAAAAAAAGTGCATGTGTAGCATTGGTACTTACTAATTATGTTGTGTTGGTGTATAGTGCTAGGATAAAAAAGTCTGCATACCAGATGTCTTTATTAATAGACTTCCTATGAGTATGGCTCCTTCTAACCCCCACTAAATTGTTGTGTCTGGAAAGGGGCCGCATTTTATTTCATCATAACAATGCATTTCAGAAGCGGGTGAAACTGTTACTGTTGCTCTTCGGTGTCCAGATGAGCTTTGTTCTTTTCCTTTGCAGTGGTTGGTTCTGCACGTGCGCGACCTACTCAGCTTCCTGAGCAGTCTTCCTCCTCTCAACAGAATGGTACTGTTTCAGATATATCTCCAGTTCAAGCTGCAAAAAAGGAATTTGGACCCCCTTGTATGTAAACCGTGTATCAAGGACTCATTCATTCTGGGCATTAAATATGCATTTTCTTGGATTCTGTTGTTGTCCATAAATGATAAATCGTCTATATGCTCAGTTGTCGGTGAGCTTCCTTGAGAAGCTCTTTCAGAGAGCTGTGGCTAAACACATGTTCATTTTTGTCATAATTGCACTAGTATTTGGAATTTATTTTTTCTTCATCTTCTTTTGACCATGGTGGTGTTGTTTTGCTTATTTTTTTTTTTAATTTGATTTGTCTGGGCTTTCTTTTGATTCAAACCAAGAGATCACATGTATCTGTCCAAATATTTTTTGAGGGTCATTGTCCATATATTTTTGATTGTGTAATTATTTTTCATTCCCATTACTTTTTTCTAACAAATTTTATGAACTTTAGAAATTAAAATGCCATCATTATTCTTTCTTAATAGTGATTTACTTGCAAATATAATTCTAATTATTGATAAATTAATGTAATTGAAATGTGCACTGTAAATACTGAATTTGTACTTAAAACATCTTTTTCTTTAAGCACGTAGAAAATCTAACTGTGTAAAAGAGGTTGAAAAATTGCAAGAGAAGCGTGAAAAAAGAAGGTTGCAGCAACAGGAACTTAGAGAAAAAAGAGCTCAGGTTAGTACTTTTAGCTCAGATAGGAAACATATGTCAGCAAGAGAAGTTTACAAAATCATTAAGCTTTTTTCAGTCTTTAGTAATTTTTATTAACTGTGATAATCTTGAAATATAATGCTGTCATCCTGTATACAAGTTTTGTAAATATTTTGTTGTTTGGTAGAATTTCCCTCTTTTTCTTCTTATAGAAATAATTGCTTTCAATTGCTGTGTTGCTGTATCTTCTTCAAAGAACGACTACTGATGATAGGTATTTCTTAGGGAAAATGTATTGTTGAAAATAATCAACCTTTTGACTTTTAGAAAGGTCTGTTATTTTACAGGAGGTAATACAACATAACGATAAATTGTTCTTTATGATCTTTGATGCTTCATAGATCTATTTGAGGCTGAGATGTGAACAGTGACTTAATTTTTCTTTCTTTAAACTGATCTATGCTTTTACAATTTCATCATGCAAGCAGCTTGGCAGCAAGCTGTTAAAAACTTGTGTGAAAGAAATGAAGTTGTTAATCCTTTGACAAAAATTTCTTAATATTAAGTGACTTTCTGTCACAGTGCTGTAAAAGCTTTAGCAAAACTAGAAGGATAATCTTGTTGACAGCCCTGTGCGTATGTGTTAGTCTCTAAAGACATACTACCAATCCACTGCTGACATGAGAGTTGCTTCCACCAGGTAAATAATTCAGACAATTTACTTTTCGTGGTCTAATGATATTTCCAAGTTGACCTAAAATCACCTATGTTAAATTTGTCTTCTTTATTTTATGTCCATTTACACAAATACAAAACATTACTACGTCTTTTATATGTGAGGAACGACCATTTATATATTAAAATACTTTGAAGTGATGTTACTTCTGAAATTTTCTTTTTATTGCTTCTGTGAAGACTCCCTTTCCATCTGTCTTAAATTTCTGTATGAGGAAGTCGTTGTGAAATGTAGCGATAATTGACCAAGCACTGACTTCTAGTGTGCAAGACCTTTAAACAGGGCTTGAAGAAGATTAGGCAAATGGTTTTTCCACAGTTAGCAATACTTCTTTCTGATTGTTAAAAGGAAACATTTCAGCAGGAATACATTTTGTGAAGATTTATTGCCAGCAGTTTTTAGTTCACTGTAATCAGAGTGAATGACACCAAGGTACATTCAGCTTCTGATTACCAGGACACAGTTTTGTCTTAGGTGGGGACTGGCTGTGTCACAGGTGCAAAGAATGAGTTGGCTCCTTTTCAGCTTAGTAACTCCTATGCAGTGCTTTCTGAGCATGCATACACTGTATCCACCAACAGCTGATCCGGAAGGAGTTTTATGTCATGTGGGGATAGCCATCAAAAATGTACTAAGGTGTGAGCACAGATCTGGCTATGTATGGCACGAGCAGCATGTTTCAAAGTGGTGTAAAACAGGTAGTTGCAGGAAGAAGTGACAGGAAGGTTGTTTAATCAGTTCTGCGGAGAACCAGCTCATCTCACAGTAGGCTGAGGCTTAGCAAGGCTTGGTGGTGCTTCTTGCTTCGCCTCTTAATGTGTCCATTCATTCTGGTACTGATGGCTCCAGGTTTAAGGAAGGGAGAGGTCTGAGCCTGTGTCATGGGGTCAGCTGTCTTGGCTGTGTTGGCCTCCTTGCTGGTGAGGTGCGGTGAGGGACAGAAAAGGCCTTTGCTGTGTAAGTACTGCTCAGCAATAGCTAAAACATCCGAGTATTATCAACCCTGTTTTTAGCAGAAATCCCACACAGAGCTGCATACCACATTCTTCTATGGAAAAAATTAACTTTATCCTGGCCAGAATCAGCACAACCTGTATGTAGCCTACGATGTATTCTTGAGATTGCGTCTGTGTTTTTGGGGGTCTGGGACCATTAGAAGAGTTTTTAATGCATCCAAGTAGGAATTAACACAGAACCAGTACCAGGACCAAGCTCCTTTAACTGACTTGGATCCAGCAGGGTTGTGTTTAGAGCAGCTGGGGTGCCCACACTGTCTTCTGTAGTGTGTGGTCTGCCTGTGTAATGGAGTGTATCTGTGCATCTGTCAGAGTGCCACATCTCAGATTAAGAAGTGTTGACTGTAGGCTTCTTTAGTGTGAAGGTTCTGACATAGGTGGGAGTAATTATCTTGAGAAATGAGTCCTCAATTAAAAAGTATTTTCTATTTCATGCCAACCAAAACCATGAAATAGGAAGCATGTAATTTCTTTGCTCAAAGGTCAGTAAATTAGCTACACCAGAATGGAAAAAGGCATTAAACGTACATTAAACTTGCAAGAAAGATTTCTGGTGTTTTGAAGAAAAAAATATTGTTTCAGTTAATGTGTATTTTTCTTAGAGATGAATATAGAAGATACTGAACTTAGTCCATTTTAGAAAACAAAGAGTATAGTAGAAATTTTGTTGCTTACTTTTCCCTAGGATGTTGATGCTACGAACCCAAATTATGAAATTATGTGTATGATAAGAGATTTCAGGGGAAGCTTGGATTATAGACCGCTGACAACTGCAGACCCTGTAAGTACGCCATAAACATGGAAATGTTTTATCCTTCCGTGGCTTTGCTGTGGTTTTTTGCTTGTTTGTTTGGTTTTTCTTTTTGATTTATGCTTCTGTCTGTAAATTTGAAAAATAGGTATTTTTAATATATAATGGGATTCAATATAACATGTTTTCAGTAATTTGATGATATTGCAGATAGTAAGCTGAGAGTTCTAGGTTACTAAATTATTGTTAATTACATTTGTTAAGTATTGTTTTGCTATTAAATAATGCCAATATGTACTTTGTATCGTAAATTTTCCTTGGATGCTAGATAATGTACACACAGAACCATTAAACTTCTCTGAAAAGCCCTGTTTAGCATAAAGATAAATATTTGATCTTTGAAGGTGATGTAGGCCTGTGGTTTGCTTAAAAATCAGAGGAGCAAAATCCTGAAATGATAAAGATTGTCAAATCTCTGTGGAAATCAGAGATTATGACAATTTCTGTCAGTAGCATATATACCCTGCTAAAGCTAGATTTGCTTGCAAATAGTCCAAGATGTACCTGGTACTGTATAGGGTTAGATCACTGTCTGCGGGGAGTTTTGTTAACGGATAGTTCTTGTTTTTGGGTTCTTGGCTATTGTGCAGACACAAAGGGGCTTTTACATGTTCAGATGACACTGTCTTGGAAATTTCTCTCTGTTTAAATGATTGGTTAATTAGTTCAAGAATAGAAGTAAAGTAAAATATCTTAAAAATGCAATAGTTGTGTAGTTCACTGAAAAACTTTCCTTTGCAGATCGATGAGCACAGGATTTGTGTTTGTGTACGGAAACGACCACTCAATAAAAAAGGTATGGTTACTGAAGATTCTGCTGACTTATTTATCTGAAAAGCTGCTTCTGATAATGATATTATTTGTATTAAAGAGCTCTAGAAATACTGATCAAAGGTGAAACTGTTATACTAGACAATATGTTTGATGGACCTAGGAAATTCATAGAGGTGTCATAACCTGGGTAGAGATGGGAAGAAAAGTGGTTTGACTGTCACAGTTTTATGGATTGGGAGTTGAGGCATAGAGAGACTGCCATTTTCTTCCAAGGACATCTAGAATGTATTTAGTTGATCTGGAAATTAATTCTACTGTAATTTTTTCTATATTCTTACGTCTCATTAGGATCACTGTTATTTTAAAGTATTCATCAAGTGATCTGAGTAGAGAGTTACACAGTGAAAACTTTCGTACACGTTTTTGTACATGTGTTTTTATACTTGCAAGTGGTCTTGAATCAGACATCAAGAGAGCTATTCAGATGCTGGTGTCTTATGAAGGGTAGGTGCCCAAACATGTCCAAGATATCCTTTCAGGGCTAGTGGATTACAGACAAACAGGAAACTTGTATACCATGTAGCTGCTGCTCAGGGCTTGGCAAACATACCTTAGAGCATATCAAATACCACTAAAGAAAAGCTATTAGGTACTAAAATAACTCCCTAGTGGCTTTTTTGTTGTTGTTGTGTAATGAGTAGTACAACTATTTTTCTTACTGCCTGCTTATCATACTGGAGTCTGTATTCCAAAAACACCCCAAAAGTCTGTTTAGGTTTCAACTCCAGTTAAATCTCAATCTTCGTAGAAGTTTTTTACTTTCAGTGGGAATTAAAGAACTCAAATGCTTCTGGATTGCAGCCTGTCGGAATCCAGTGCTGAAAGATGTTTCTTTCCTTCTCTGTATCTGTTTAGCTGAAGGACTCAAAAGAGCATCACTCTGATGCTGAAACAACATTTACTATTTTTGTACTGTCAGAACTGTGAAGAAAATGGGAGAATTGTTTCCCCTTTCTCATACATAAGTTGACACCTATATATAGTTAGGTTTTGTTTTACTTTTCCCTTTCACATTGCTGCTTCTGGTTTTTTTTTCCATTTTTATTTTTACTTATTTCTTGTACATTTGGGACAAATGTCACCTTCTACCTGTGCTAAAGTTACAAAGGGGCATTACAGTAAATGAGAACAAGTTGTCTTTAGACATGAGTTTGGATTCAGAAGTAGGGCTTGATTTTGTGAAAGTTGCATTTCTTAGGTATTAGTAATTCGGAGCTATTAAAAAAGTGTATCAGAGGTGTTTGTAGAAAGATGAATGTCTAAGTGAAAATGAGGTGGTCAATAAAAGCCATTTTGCAATTCTAAGAATAAACTATAGTAAGAAATGTGTTAATTAAATAATGAATATGCAGAGGATGATAATCTAGTACTCACATGATACAATCTTCTGGAAACACTCACTTCATAAGAAACAGTATTTCTCATAGCATCGTAGAAAAGTATAAAATAAATAAAGATACTAGACTGTAACCTTTTGAATAGAAAAAATAAAATTAATTTGTTTTGTGAACTCACAAACACAGAATTATCACCAAAAACTTTAGGAGTTCTCAGCACCAATTGTTCTGTGGATTGACTTTTCAGAAAGTAGGTGTTCAGAGTGACATTTCAAGATTTTATATCAGTGACATATATTTATAATTGTGAAATGTATGATGGGTTTCAGAGACACTGTTTCTAATTTTCCTCAACAAGGAATACAGGTTCTCATACCAAATAGCTGGAAGCAGGTAACTGTCTTATTCCAAACAATTGTTTAAGAAAATAATCTTTTGACTGGTTGAACTATGAAGTTTTTGCTGCAAAGAATTGTCCATCATACATTCTTTTTCAGCACTATTCCTTAATTTTTGCTGTGATTGTTGCAGAATAATTGCATTTTACTTTATTGCAATGCAGTTGAAAAATTGTTTGTACAGTGACTAGGATGGATGTTTCTGCTGGTGTGTAAGGCAATGCAATGGTAACCATTGTACTGTTTGATCAGTTAACCCATGAAGAGGTTTCTATCTGATTGTATAAAGTCACATCAAATTCTTGAACTGCATGCCTTAAGAAATTTTACATAGAAATGCGAATAGGACACATTATTGAATCCCGAAGGTACACACAAAGGTTCTTTATTTTTGTGCATATTATGGATCGCTGGGTTCTCTGTTTTGCTGACTCAGATATCATATAACAATTAGCAGTAAATTGTAGTGCTGTATAGTAATTATAACCTGGGACGTCACTGTTGAAGTCCAAGTGATAGGATCATTAGCATTTTCAGCCTTTTCTGCTTACAAGGTAATTTTTAGGAAGGATGTTAATTTTAGAGAAATCCTATATTAAAGGTGTGTACTGTAGGTTCCAGAATGCACAAATTCTTTGTGCATTCTGGACACAAACTGTCTGTGAGGAATGAAAGCAGAATTTTTCTTTTTGGAAGCTATGAACTTACAACTGTAACTTTCAGGGTTTAGAGAAATTATAAAGATAGTAAAGTAAAACAGATCATAAAGGTGTTAATTTCTTTGTGTTTCCAAGTTTGACTGTCCAAGCAGTGTAGGACTTTCGGCATTTAGTTTCTCCCGTGGGAATGTAATTATAAAAAGTCAAAAAGTATGGCAGTAAACTGTAAAAGAGTATAAAATCTATGAGGAAAAAGATCTCAAATCCATTAAAAGTGTTATAGAATACATAACAAGCTACAATGATAATGCTGCAATTAATGGTATAGTTTTTCTAATCAGTGTTGTACAACTACTCTTTCATTTCTAGTAACTGATAGACTAGATGTAGACTAGATGATGACTAGACTTCCAGAATGAAATCTCTTACAGATCTCTTAGCAGATAACTATCAGGGCATCAGAAGCCCAAATCCATTGCAGTGTTGCTACTTGGAGGAGCTGTGTTATCTAAGATAAGAGTGTAAACAATGAAAAATGTAAAAAATAATTATGTGTTGTTAGTTAAATATATATTTCACTTATTTTATAGAAACTTTAATGAAAGACCTTGATGTAATAACAATTCCTAGTAAAGATGTTGTGATGGTACATGAACCAAAACAAAAGGTGGATTTAACAAGGTACCTAGAAAACCAAACTTTTCGTTTTGATTATGCCTTTGATGACACGGCTCCTAATGAAATGGTTTACAGGTATGTGTATATGCTTTTTTTTGTGTGAATCTTTTTTCTCATGTTTTTTCCATGTTAATAATTGTTGCACTTACCTTGGTCATAGACTTTATTCCTATTCTCTGTGTTACCGGCTATATTGCTACTTCCATTCTTTTGCTTGTTTACTTTTGTTTTAACACTTTATCCCTAATTCTACACCTGCAATGTCATCTCCACCTCTGTTGACTTCATTCCTGCTCCCATGCCTCCTCCAAGCCCCGCTGGTTTCCAGGCTGTAAGAAGTATTGCCTTCTTCCTCAGCTACTGATTACTTGAGCCTGAAATGAGCTCTCCATTTGCCTCAGGGTTGTTGTCTTTTCTTGAACAGTGTGTGTGCAGCATCTGAGGAACCTGAGTCCCAGCTTTTGGTCTTCAGGAAACCTGGAAGAAAAGGACAGCTCTAGCATCAAAGAGTTTGCAGTTTGAATATAGAATAATTAAGATACGTAAACAAAAGCCGTAGAGGGTGAGGGAAGAGTACAAAGAAAGTGAGAGAGTTTGTATTTGCTAAGATACCTGAGCTATCTTGTCTTCTGGGACCAATCTGGCTGATATAACATGGAAGTGTGTAAGTTACCTTTTGGCTCAAAATGCCAAATCTTTCTGATTTAAAGAACATTGGCAACAAAGAAACACATCCCCTTTCAGGCCAAAGGAAGTTGGATCTCCATTTTTTCCTTTACTCATCTGCTTCACTTCCGCTGCTGATACAGACTCATTTGCCTTGTCCAAGTCACTAAATGGAGTAGATACAGTCACAGGCAAGGTTAGATACCACAAGTGGTCATAGTCTTGGTACAAAGTCTAAATACTGTGAAGCACTTTCCAGGGAATATTGATATTAAAAAGAATTTGGTGTAAATACTTCTCCTTGTGCTTAGAAAGTGCTTCTCATAGTTTTAAAGAGTATTAGCAGATGGATGTCTTAATTCTTGTTTTTAATCCACAACTAGGAAGTGAAAGTTAGGATTGTGACCTGACTGATTGTGGGTGCTAGCATCCTGTCAGTGGATAACAGAAAATTCACAATAAAAGAATTCTTAAAAGGCTGTGAAAATAAAGACTTCTGTCTTATGCTTGATATAATTAGAAAAGGGTGGCGAAAGGAAAATCTCATAGTCTGTTAGTTTACACTAACAAAAGATTTCTAAACAGCAAAGCTGTGTCCTTGGAGATTTCTGTTTTTGCTGGTTGAGTGCTGGTATCATCTTTCCTTTCCTTAATACTGAAGAGCTGTGGGAGAGCCAGCTGGCTTGTGATGTGTGAAATAACTCTCTTCCTTCTTGACAGTCCATTCTTATAATTTCTCTCCTTCCTGTGCTCTATCTGTGTGAACATAGTGTTTAAATGTGAGGGGTGGTTATGGTACACAATGTTGTTGTATTTTTGTGCTAATTTTCTCCAGGCAGTTTTTGTTAGTTATGTAATACATTAATGGCAATAGAGGAAAATATTTTAAGATTGTTGTATTCATATCGAAACAGTAATCTGTAGTCTTTCTTCTTCTGCCTCATATGGCACAATAATGATCATTACTTGAAGGGCAATCTGCTGCAAGGTCTCCTCTAATAACAGAAGTAAGAGCAAGATAGGTATCATCATCTGCTCTCACCAGAACTTCAGGGTCACAGTGAGGAAAATAATACTGTGTCAAGTTGTGCCAGTTCTCTCCAATATGCTAAAATTACTGTACGCCTATAATGAAAAAATGTTCTCCAGTTTGAGACAAAGGGGTGCTACTCTATTATTATTACCACCATTATTACAATTTTTATCGTTATTACTATTATTACTTTGCTTAATTTGCATTTTAAGTATTTTTTATTCCAAGAACTGCAACACTGAGGTGCAAGTTTTTGTTAATATTAGAAAATACTCACTAGTTTGAATGTTTTAAAGGAGAAACACTTTACATTTCTGAAAGAACAAGATTGCAAGTAAAAGTTCTAGTAGAAGTAAAGTTGGACTCTTTTGACATAGTCAGATTTGGAGTTGTATGATGCTTTGTGAAAACTTCTCTAAATATGTTTGTATTTTGCCTTACTTTAAAACAGATATAATTAAGTTCCCTTTTTTATAAATAAGGAAAAAAAATAATTTCAAACTCAAACAGAAGTAATGGAGTATCATCTAAGGTGGATAGGGTTTCTGGAATTTTTTATTTTACATATAAAGAGAACAGATGTCAAAATATGGGCATATCCTCTTGAGAACACAGGAAGTATATATTTAGAAGACTAAGGCTGATCAGGAATCATCTGGTATATTCTTGATGAAAATTCATAATTCTGTTGGATGTAGATTTTTTGCATAACCCTTGGTTGCTGAATGGCTCAGTCTTGTCCATATTGTTTTTGTAAGTGATCTTGTGTTTGAAAGCAGAATGAAAAAAGGATGTAACACCTCCTTGTTTATGTAATCAATTTTTTTGTTTTTCAGTCACTTACAGGTAATTTTCATGTAAACAACTGGAAAAAGTTTAGAAAGAGATATTGTTGCAGAGAGACTCATCTCCATTTGTAACACTCCATTAGTTTACTCTTTGCTTTTGAAGTTTTTAATGCAATAATGGTGATAAGCCGCTGAAGTTGGAACAATAACTCCATTTTTCTTAAAGTAAAACTTAATTCTCTAAAATAAGAAATGATAATTTAGATAATATTTTTTGACACAGCAAGAAGTACCTCAGGAATTACTAGATTTTTTTCATTCAACTTGAGTATCCATTTTCATAAGCCTTTTCTCGATGTATGCATGTTCTCAAAAAAATAAGATGTGCAGTGTTGTGGCCATTCATCTTTCAAATTTAATCTTGGAAGTTGATATGGGGAGAAAAAAACCCCTACAGCTGAATTTTAGTATTGGCAAAATTCATATCTTCTGCACTGTCCTATTTCAATGTCTTCTTATTCTGTCATCTCTAGTGCAAGACTCCATGACGTAAATTGTGGTGTGTTGGATCATTAAATAAGGGAACTCTTTTTCCTTGGGGTTTAAAAGATGATGATATTGTTGTGATATAAATGAGAGAGACCTTGTAGCTTTTCATTGTTGGGAAATTTTAATGCCTTAGAGCTGGTAGTCTTTTAGTTCAGAAATTAATGTATAAATGTCCTTTGACTTCTCAAAGTGCAGGATAAATTTTGTCACTTCTAGTCTTAACGTTTTTGTTATCCTTTTGGTAGTGGCATCTTATAGTACTCCAGTTTGTTAAGTACTGTTGTGTTTTGTGTTTAAGGTTTACTGCTCGACCTTTAGTGGAGACCATATTTGAAAGGGGAATGGCAACTTGTTTTGCATATGGACAAACAGGCAGTGGAAAAACCCATGTAAGTATTTCTTTTCCATGTCAGCAATACAGTTTTTTTTAACTTGTGACAGATTAATTCTAAAAAGTAAGAAATATGTAAGTTACAGTTCTGTGATTTTTATGTACTCTTTTATTTAATTTTAATTTAGACTATGGGTGGTGACTTTGCGGGAAAGAACCAAGATTGTTCTAAAGGCATATATGCGCTTGCAGGTAAGTCTTTACTGATCAGTTGGCTTTTGGCAGATTAGTTGGGATCAATAGATTTTCTACTCCTTATCGTACAAACATAACAGTCTACATATTTTGCATTATGGTGGAGCTTTGGTAACATCAAAGTTATTTCTTAGATATGTAGCCTTTACATAGTAATGTAAGTAGAGACTGCTTCAAAAAACGCAGTAACAGAGGATTTAAGTTTATAATTTTGTGGTCTTCTGCATCTTCCAGTGTAATGTGGCAGTTTAAACTGCATTGTTTTAGACCTGGTTACTGACCCTTTCTGTTATTTTTGCAAAATATGAGAGATGCTGTAAAAGAGACTGTTATGCATAAATGAGTGTTCACTATATAAAATAGATGATGAGATTTCTTTTTATTCTGGAAATGTATTCACAGCTCGTGATGTCTTTTTAATGCTAAAGAAGCCAAACTATAAGAAGTTAGAACTTCAAGTATATGCAACATTTTTTGAGATCTACAGTGGTAAGGTAAGTACCTGGTCTTTCTCTGAGAAAGGAAGAATTTCTTATTCACAAACAAGATGTTGAGCTTGTCACATAAAATATTTTTTTCCTCTTTGTACTAAGAGCTGTATTTAAAATAATTCTTTACACTTCCCTTGCAATTATGTTTTTCCATGTAATGGTTTGTGTATTTTGATACAGAATTTGAAACAGGAATGTCTTTTAAAGCTCCTCTTTAACTGTTCTGTTTTCCCCCTTCTGTAAGGTTTTTGACTTGTTGAACAGGAAGACAAAATTAAGAGTGTTAGAAGATGGTAAACAGCAAGTCCAAGTGGTGGGATTGCAGGAGCGGGAAGTCAAATGTGTTGAAGATGTTCTTAAGCTTATTGAAGTAGGCAACAGCTGCAGGTATCTTCCATAGCTTACACTAGTTTTTCACTGTACATTAAAAAATCAGAACAAGATTTTTTGGGAGTCTCTTCGTAATGATGCCTTTTTAATATGCAGTGGTTTTTTTGATGATGTTGTCTGCAAGTAAGGAATCTATCTACCTTTTAAATAAACATATTTAGAATTTCTCTGTCTCCTAGAGAGAAGAACTGCTTTTTCAGTGGGATGTGAATTGCATGCATTATGTAAGCAGCTTACTGACTTAAATTCACATGATTTAAAATTTGGAATGCTGCCAGATTCTTCATCTCTAAAAGGGCTTGATGCATTCTGGCAGACGTTAAGTGCAATATTTTTTCTTTTTTTTTAAGATTTGAGCTTCATTGTTTTTAAAATTAACCTTGTGCATGGACTACTACATTATCAGGTAGAAGTGCCGTCAGCATTTTATGTCTGAGCTCTCCAATAATCTGAAATATTTGAAGATCTGATTATATTTACTTTTAAAAGGTAAAAATGTTACTAATCTTCCATTTCTGATTGAAGAGATGGAAAAAGAGGTATAATTGTACTGTGTACATCCAGTTATTAGGGTTCTATCCCTAGTGTTCACAGGCCTGTTAAACATGCTGTCAACATGTACAAAAACACGGGAATCTGCCTTGAAAAAACTAGTATTGTGAGGTTAGCATTTAACCTGTGTGGTCCTTTGCCTATTCATATGTCCTTCTCTTTTCTTCCCTCGCTTAAAGGACATCTGGCCAGACATCTGCAAATGCACACTCATCTCGAAGCCATGCAGTATTTCAGATTATTCTCCGAAGGAAAGGAAAATTGCATGGTAAATTTTCTCTGATTGATTTGGCTGGAAATGAAAGAGGAGCAGATACTTCAAGTGCAGACAGGCAGACGCGACTGGAAGGTGCAGAAATTAACAAGAGCCTTTTAGCACTCAAGGTAACTTAAATGTTTCCATTGCCTTTGAGTAGGTGGAAGACTACATATAATAGCAATAACTGTTAAAATTAATGGTTTTGCAGGCTTTGCTTGTCTTCATTTGACAGGTAAAATAATGTATTGATTTTTCCTCTAAGTGCCTGAAGGAACACTTCATAATTCCCAAGTAGAAACAGTGCAGAAACATTGACCTACCTAATTACATGTAGTTTTTGTAAAAGAAAAGAAAACCAACAAAAACCAAGCAAAAAAAACCCCTGTCTTAAACAGAAAGTCCCCAGTAGTTGAATTTGCAGCCATGTCTGATATATATTTAAAATGGGAAAGCAAGTGACTTACTTTGGTACTCAAGGTATGAAATACTAGTTGAAAATATGTTTACTGATCTCAGTATTTTTTTTTTTAATAAAAAATAAAATTACATTGGCAACATATGTTTTGTTACTGCTATTCATATATCCACTAGAGCAAAACAACAGCAACATGTCCAGAAAGAACTAATAAATGCATAAAAATAAGCCTTGAAAGTTGAAATCTACAGCAAATTATCTGATACTGTCACTTTACAGAATTTCAGACATCAATCCAGGATGCATCAACAGAGCAATGAAATACTATGCATGCACCAGTACTGTGATTTTATGTAAAAAATCTGAACCCCTAAATCACTGTGCTTACATTTTTACTCCCAATAGAAATTTGGGAGAAGACTGGTATCTGACTAAAGAGATCTCACAAAACACCACAAAATTGTGATCTATAGTATGTCATCATGAAATTGTGTGGTATGTTGAAAAATTGGAAGCAGCAGTTCCAAAACTGTGGCCTGTTCTGATTTAGCATCAAACAAAACAATGCAGGGAACATGTTGGTGTTACTGTTCTTTCAAATGTAATTGAATAAAGCTGTTTTGTTTTGTTGTGGTTTGTTTTTTGTTGTTGTTTTGTTGCTTTTGGCAGTGTGTGTGTGTGTGAGTCTGTGTGTGTGTTTTCAGTGTGTGTGTGTGTTGATTTTGTGCTGGCTAGTGCTTAAACAACGTATTTTGGTGATTTTCCTACAATTTGTCTTTTTAATTATAGCAAAAGGTTCTGCTGCTGCTGTACTAGTGATTTTGATCTAAATTATATGGGGAAGGGGAAATAAAAATAAATTGAGGTTTCGCAGAGATCTAAAAGGTGGTATAAGACGATAGAAGTTTCTCAGTTATGTTAGTTTTCCGTTTTTCATCTGTCCCCAAAAACATTACTCACTTTTTTCTATTTGTATTCAGGACCCACTAAGTTATTGTCAAGTTCAAAGTAAACTTGTATGTTCTGAGAAGTGGTCTTTGATACTAATCCAGTGATGTTTGTATCTGGGTATCAGTCCTGTCTTAAACTGTTCAGATTTGTAGTATGGGAAGTTGTATTTGTAATATCTCTACGTGGAACTAGTGTTGTAATTTTGTTACCTGGTTTTCTGAGCTGTGATGAAAGGCAAAAGGAGTTTAAAGCTCCATTGATTTAGAAGCTGGAGATGTCCTTCTGTAATCTTTTGCTAATAAGGAAATAGCCCAGTTCTAACCTTTCAGGAGTAAGCAAACTAAAAATCATTATAGTAAATTAAAATATTTTTATTAAACTTGTTGATTGCCATATCAGTAATTCAACATACACATTTGAAACTTTTTACTTTGCAATGTCACTTGTTGAAAATCTGTTGCTCCTCTTCCTATCTTATCTGCAAATTTATGCGCTCTTTATGCAAGTTTAATATTAATGTCTAAATTAAAAATATTCAAGGAATGCACTGCCTTGCTTACCTATAAGTATTGAGTCCTATTTTAGCACTTGTATGTGAAATTCACATTCAACAAGCTTCAGACTTTCTGTTTATCTGAGCTGTGTCCATTCTGTAAAATTCAGCTGATCAGTTTTTTCAGTAATCACTTTAGTTAAAGCCAGTTTGCCCTGGTGTTTGTTTCATCCTGTATAATGAAATTTGTATTCCAAACCCATTTTCAGTTCTGTTTTATGCTGTTTCACAACTGCCGTGCTTTCTCAGATTATCATCCAACAGTTTCTAGCCTGGCTTCTGGAAGAAGGACATTTCAAAAGACTACAGGGATATGTCTTCAGCTGAAGGATTAGTTAAATCTCTGTAGAACTGTTAATGTAACACAAGGGCCTTTCCATCTGTTGGTGCAGCTAAAAGCAAAGCTCTAATTTAAAAAGCATTTGAAATATGGTTGTTTATAGAAGTTCTGTGTGCAGATGTGTTAAAAGTGCACTAAGGAAACCTTGCATCTGAAGACGTGTCTATAGGCAAAGTCTCAAGGCAGAGGAACAATCTGAATTAATGGTCAAAATATTATGACCTACAACAAAAATTTAAAATTAAATTTTCTTTGCCTAGGAAGTGACTTACCATGTTAGAGCACTGACTGGACAGAAGCGATGTTTAGATTAATGCTATCTTGGTTTGCACTGTTGTGCTTAGTTGCTGCTATAACTTCTATAGTAATTTCATAGTATTTACATCTGTAGAGTATTGTTCACTGGAACCCAACCAATTGCAAATTAGTGTAGGCCCACGCCCCTGCAAATGAAAGAGACCTTATCTCTGCTTTTTTCACTTAAATAGTATTTTAAAGCAGAGAATGACTTAACATTTTTGAGTGTCTTCCAATGCTGAGTACATCAACAGAAAGCTATGCCTGCTACGTGTGCGGCCTGTCTGTGGCTTTCACAGAGTTTGCTTTCTTCTGAGCTCTAAAGAAAGTCAGTGGTAAATTTAGAATCAAAGCTACTGCTTTTAATTGATATAGTTAACACATGTCCCTGTCCCTGCTGCTGCTGCTGCTGGTCATTCAGGCTTTTGTAGCTGATAATCGGAAATAATTGCTAGCCTGAACATTTAACATCAACAGTGTTTTGTTTTGTTGTTGGATATAATAGATGTAAACATTTTGGATGACACTTAGTTTTTAGGCTTCTAAGTCCTTCTTAAGTTCCTTCCTCCCTGCTGAACTTGAAGAGAGCCTAACAGTTATTGAATCCAAGCTTTAATGGTGAATTTTAATGATATTTTAGGGGAGAGCAACAAAATAAGCATGTAATTTCTGATTCTGAATTACATTTTTATTTTATTTACTTAACACATGTTAAAGAACCTCTTTGTTCTTTCAGGAGTGCATTAGAGCCTTAGGCCGAAATAAACCTCATACACCCTTCAGAGCAAGTAAACTTACTCAGGTGCTAAGGGATTCATTCATTGGAGAAAACTCACGTACCTGTATGGTAAGCTGATTTCATTAACTGTTCTAACAATTACAAAGAGAAAAGACACTGTGAACTGAGGCTTTTATGTTTAAAATTGGTTGCTTGCTACTGGCAGTGTGTTGGACTTAAATTTCTCCACTAACTGACACTGTATGTGGAGGGGGGTTTCAACAGAGACGTTTCTGAATTGTTGAGATTGAACATTAGGAGAAAGTTCTTCATCAAAGGGGTTGGAGTCAATGATTTTAGAGGTCTTTTCCAACCCAAATGATTCCTTGATGTCAGATAACTAGTTCCTGTCTCACTTTTTATTAAGCTTTCTTGTTTCTCCCTTTAGTTTTCTAGCTAGGCAGCTAGAAAACACTTCTAGCTAGAATTTTGTCTGTTTGTTTTTAATAATGTCTTAATTATAGAAGAGTTTTTTTGGTTGATGCAGAATTTTGGAGAAGATGGTATAGACTGGAAATACAGAGATGAGTTATGATCTTTAAATGACAAAGACTAAAAGTTGGTACCAAGGGCATCAGCGCATGCTTCAGGCTGTTTAGGGGGATAGATGGAATGAATAGCTGTAAAAAAATATATGTGTGTAATATATAAAATAAAATAGAAGTAAAAATTATTGAAAATAATAGAAATTATTATTAGCTATTATAAATATATAAATACATTGGTATATATAAATATGTAAATAGTTGTAAGTGTGCATTTCCATCAATCTGAAAAACAGAATTCTTCTGACAAATGGAGGAAAGATAAAAGCACTGACATCCAGTAGTCTTATTTGTGCATTCTTAACATTTCTCCTAATGAGAAAGTGAACTTTATGCAGTACACACCGATTAGTAGGCTTGTTTGTGTTGGTTGCTTTTCACAGACTCCTTGGAATTACTTAGTCTGGAGGCCAAAAGGTCTGCAGACCACAATGTGAAAGCTGTGGTGTTAGGGCAGCCTAGTCTTCCCTTTAGCAGTTAGGTACAGCTCTAATTTGAAAATGGTGATAGGATAGCATTTATTAACCTACCTTTCTGCAGTTTTCTAGTGAAAAGACAAGACTCTTTTCTTTCCCACTGAGACACACCTAGCTGAAGTTGTCCGTGCTTACTGCAGACGGGTTGAACTAAATGACCTTAAAGAGTCTTTTCCAAACCAAATCATTCTCTAACTTCATAAACCCTATCCAGGATCGATCAGAAAGCTAAATTGTGCATCTCTAGCAAGTGTATCCACACTGCTGAACAAAATTTGAAAAGTTAGTCTGTTGGAAATTACTCTCTCCATTTTGAATAATTAACATCTGTGAATATTTCATGGAAGTTCTTATTTAAGGAATAAATCCCCTCTGAAAGTGAGTGGAAATATGCTTGAATTATATTTTTTATTTTCTTATTCAGATAGCTACAGTTTCTTTACAATTAAGCATAAGAAGCTTCTTCCAGGATGAGATCCTGATTTCAAACACATTCTTCTGTTATTTTTCCCTGCAGTTCTTAGCAGTAGGAACACTAGTGACAGTCTGGTTTTAATGTTTGTTTACATGTAATTTTTTAATCAAGAGTTTAATCAGCAAAGTTTTATCTTAAGATACTGTCGTGGTTTAACCCCAGGCAGCACCTAAGGGATTTCTCAACAAGAGAAAGATTTGATCGAATGTTCTAGTGTGCTGTTTGAGTAAAACGTTTTGCAACTGTTTTGCGCTTTTCAGTATGGAATGCATATAAAATGATGTAGTAAATCTTGTGATTTTAACTTATCAAGAGATTCTTGGAATGGTCTGGTATAAAATACCTGCTGCATGTTTTCCACTTGTTTTATGACATACTAATCTCTAAGTAGGATATTTGAGCAAAATTCATTTGGAATTTTCTACAGTTTTGTGACTATTCATTGTATTGTTTATGGACTCCCTGTTGCAATTGTAAAATTTATGTCTTCAGGGATGGAATTGTCTCTTCTGTATGTAAAATTAAACTATGATTTGGAAATATATTTTTTTCAAATTTCAGAAAAATATTTTGGAAATAACTTCATAACATGGACTGTCATGACTAGGATCTGCTTTATTCAAAAGAAATCCAGAGACACGCAGTCAGGATAAATAGGGTTTTTTGAACTTTATTAGTCATTGTAGTTTTACTGTTCTTGTCCTTAAATTATTTGAGAAACCATTTATTAGGATCATTTATTGCCATTCGAAAGTTGCAATGTGACTGCATAGAACAGTCTGATTTTTTAACCAGTGCTGCTCCTTGACGTGCTGCATCCTTGATCCAGGGTGGGAGTAGGAGCCTGCAGATTTCAGTGTCCCAGCAGGACCATTGGTGCCACTCTGGTGGCTTATAAGCAGTGTAGACACATGCGAAATAGGAAGAATGGTAATTTCAGGTCTTAAAGAAACTCCTGTTTGTAAGTAGTGAAGCTTTTTCCATCCTCATTTGGAATTCAGAATGAGGAAGTGAGTGCCAAAGAGGTCAGAGTCCTCCTGTCCTGCCTGGACTGGGCTTTTTGGGGCAAGAGGAGATACCATACTTGGCATAACCAAGACTTGTGCATGGGTTCATGTGCCCTGAAAAAGGTGTCCTCGTGGCTGACAGCACCTACAGAGGCGTGTCGCTATGTGCATTTAGCTATATGTGCTATAGCAACTGTACTGCTCTTTATGCTCTTTATACTCTTTAAAATGTTGAAGCAGTCTCCTAGCGTTACACCAATTGTTGTAAATGGCTAAAGCAAAAGACGCACACAAGCAGAGGAAAACACAGAATTAATTCACTTTCCACTGTCAGGCAGGTTCAGCTGTGCCCAGGAAAGCAGGGCAGGGCTGTATCACATGTAAAGATGCCCTGGGAAGACAAACACCATCACTCTAAACATCCCTGTCTGTGGCGTGCCCTGAATACTGAACTGATTGAAGAGATGCATACATTTTTCACATTATATAAGTCACGAAGGATTTTAGGAACTGCTAAGTTTTTGTTAATTAGAACCCAAAACAAGAGATGTGCAATTGTGTGATATTAAATCCACACCTGTTGTTTTCATTAGTAACTGATGTGTAAACTTAGCGATTTAAACTTAAGTCTGTATGGTAGCAGCCTCTTTAGGCTTCCTAACCTGCTTCCACCACATATTTTTCCTTTCTCCCCAGAAGGAGAAATTCCTTCCAGGGTGACATGTTCTGCTTTTGTACAGGAATGTCAGCAGCAGGATGTAAGAGAAGATTGGGATTATCTAATCCCCATCAGTTTCAGTCTCCTGAGCAAGCATCATCATTGTTGTGATGCCATAAAAATTGTTAGTATGTAGAATCATAGAAGTGTTTGTCATGGGTAGAGCCTTTACCACTCTCTTGAAAAGAGTATAGTGGAAAAACTGGGCTACTGAGAGAAACTAGGACAAATAATGTTGCCACTGTTGCCCAGTCACAGTTTTTATTTTTTCTGAGGTCTGGAAAGAAGGTGGTATCTTCAGAGTATCTTATTTAACTGGAAAAGAAAAGACCTTTAGATTCCAAATATATCTGATAAAAAGTTTGTTGTCAAATACTGTTTACACATAACTTCTAATTGAGGGGAAAATATCATAGAATCATATAATAGAATCATATAATCAACTGGGTTGGAAAAGACCTTCGAGATCATCAAGTCCAATGCTTGATCCAACACCCATGGTTACTAGACTATGTCACTAAGTGCCACATCCAGTTTCATCTTAAAAACCTCCAGAGACAGTGAATCCACCACCTCCCTCGGCAGCCCATTCCAATGTCTGATTACTCTCTCTGTAAAAAATTTTTTCCTAATATTCAACCTA
>JAWMRA010000090.1:50283412-50295778 GCA_035584735.1 Pseudotriccus pelzelni | reverse complement strand
CGACCGGACTTGTCTGTCTCGCATTGGCCTTTTTAGCCATCAGCGCGCTTGTAGCAAGCGTGGGTAGAGCCCTTCCCGAATCTTCCTTCGCGAAGCCTAGCCATGATGATGACTGCTCCTTCCAGTGGTCACTGGAAGGAAATGTGTCTGTGCCTCAGGTTCCTTCGTTTGCAGCATGACTTGTTAGTTTATGCTGTGCAAGTGGCTGGGCTGCCCCAATATAAAATCTACCACGCATCTTCTGTCAGCTTTTTCTGGAAGCAACTGATAAAAAACATCTTTTCCTGATAAAAATGGCTAAACTGTACAAGGAGACATGGTTTAAAGGTGGTGTTTTTTCTCTGTCTTGGATGTACAAGATTATGTTAGATGAGATGAGTCTCACCCCAGTGCAAGCTCCTTCTGTCATGAAAGCCATAAAACAAACATGGGGTTTGCACTACATTTTCAGTTTTGCTTAGGTTACTGAGCACAGGGGGAAAGACTTTATTTTAGTATGTCAGGCCCAGCATGCCTAGAACTGTCAGCTGCTTTCTTTTTTTTTAAATCAAGGCGTTTCCAGTGGGATCGGTTCTGATCACAGATTTGCATAGTTCTGTAAGATTTAAGCTTCTCTTTCAATTCTTCTTTGCTGCCTTTTTTTTTTAGCTCTGTGTGTGTGATATTCAGAGTACAAAGATGCCTGAGAATTGCTTTTATGAGCCTTTACTGTAGTCCTGTGAGTGGAGTTAGATCATGCAATTAGTGACTTTAAAATAGGTCGTCTTTCATACAGCTTCTCTCAAAAGTGGACAAAATTATTTTGGCTTCTTTATTGTAGTAATGACTCTAGGACTATAGTCAATGGTAACCAGCTGATACTTAAAACTGAAGCTTGACTTCAAAGTTTGAAACTTGCCTAAGGGGACACAACCATGACATGAAGCTCTGCTTGCTGAGTTTCTTAGCTTTATGACCACCTAATGTTCTGAATTTGAAGAGAACTGGCATAGCTGGGGGGTTACCTGTTGCTGGTATGACCACTGGAATTAAAAAATAAGGTAATAAAGATACAGTTTTGCTGAATTAGGAATTTCACTTTAGGATTTAAATCTGTTATATTGAGGTAACTAGACAGTAAGTGTATGGTAATTTTGATAAAAAATCTAAATCAGCTGTTTGTCTTGACAGTTGAAACTTTGCTGATGTACTTTGTTGATTTTTTTAAACTTTTATCTAGGAATCTATTAGATGGTTGGAAGCTGAAAAACTACTTCTTGAGATGACAGAAGAGGTAGACTATGATGTGGATTCTTATGCTACCCAACTTGAAGCAATTCTAGAGCAAAAAATTGATATTCTGACCGAACTTAGAGGTAAATTGCTTTTAATCACTTTTCTGTGCATTATTAGCATATGCCATGAAGACTTGCAGTAATAATGAGGAGGAAAAAAAAAGTGTGTGAATATATCCTAGGGTCTTTTTTACCTGCTTATGCTGCTCTGCAGTGTCCTGTGGTAGGAACATTTATTCTGCTGCCTGAGAACAAGTTCACATCTCTGCTCAAATCATCCTAATGTAGAGTCTATGCTTTACCTCCAGAAAGTATAAACTCAATCCTGCAAGTTTTTTTTTTCCTTTTTTCCAAAACACTGAAGGAAGGTAAGAAACTGTGTGAAAAAAACCAGAAGGCAATGCAATGAGGAAAAAGCAATAGGAATTCCCAGTTCTGGCTCTGTCTCATTCTGTAGTGTAGCAAGGAGCCTGCTGTAATTTTTTTAAGACCGTGCTTAGAAGTGGCATCAAGCTCTTGAATATCTTGGTTGGTAGTTTACCTCTTTTTTTTAACAGCCTTTCTGTTTGAATTTTGTCAGCTTATCTTTGTTGAAAAACAAATTGCAGATTTATTACTTTACCTGGTGCCCAAGATTTACTCTTCCACTTACCTTTTAAAATCAGCTTGTCATCTTGGTACCTCATGGAGATAAGTTTTTCGTTTCCATTTTTTGTTAACTATTTGAACTCCAGGAGACATAGCTATACTGGTAAAAGCTTAAGAGTGGGGTTTGGGGCTGAGAGGATGGGTTTTTTAATATGTTAGAAAACTGTACGTTAAAATCTTACTTTTTATTCAGTCTGAGGATCTGCTGTAAATTAGAAGAATGCATCAAGCAAATCAGATTGACCTGTTTGCCTTGTAAGCGTGCCAGTTATGCTTTAGCTAGGAATTGGGGGTTCCTTTTCTTTTTATGGATGATGGCTTCATTTTCAGAAGACAGTTTGAGACACCAGCAGTGAAAAAATAGTTTAGGTGACTTCCCGTTCTTCAAAAACTTACTAGATACTGTTTTTGAAGCAAGGAACTGAAGGTAAAATGCCATCTAAGAGATCCTTGCATCTTTACAGGAAGCATGATGTTTGTGTAGTTTTTACAGGAGAGAACACCTATTAAGTCAAAAATTCTGTCCTGGTATCTTCTATGTTCTGCTCATGGTGCGTAATGATCACTGGATTATTCAGCTTTTACTTCTGTTACTATGGGACTGACATCTTTATGCTGTCCTTTTGGTTTCCTTCTTCCCACTCTTGGGCTTATTACTGGGGAATGGAAGAGAACAGGAACAGAAGTATGAGGATGCCACACTTCCTTTCTCAGGTTTCTCCCATTCCTATTAATGATGATGAAACAAATGAATAATGCATTTAACTATTTACAGTTGAATAAGTTCTGGAATTTATTCACCAATGCTTTTCACATTCATAGAACAAGAAGGGGACAAGAAATTAAATGTATAGAAGAGGCTGACTGTACACTGAGTAAGATTTTGTATGCCTCCCAGGTTGGTTTGGAAGGTGCTGGGAAGAAAAAGTACACATGTGGTATCTCCCTAGATCCTCTAAGATAGAAGAAAGTGTGAACAGTTAGCATTCTGGGCATGTAGTTGTGCAGTTTACAAACCTATCCTGCCTCTAAAGACAGGGGTAGCATCCAAGAAGGGACTAAGCTGCTAAGCAGCTTGTTTGTATGGCAACTATTGAACTTAAGTTTGTAGTTGTAGCATCAGCTGTTTTTGTGAAGGAATGTTCTTTGTTGTGCACTAGGGCTAGGATGCAGAGGTTTAGGGCTTAGTTTCCAGATCTGTTCAGCACAGGCACATCAGTACTCATTCTCTTCTGTTTTCATTAAAGACAAAGTGAAATCGTTCCGGGCAGCTCTTCAAGAGGAGGAACAGGCCAGTAAACAGATCAACCCGAAAAGACCACGTGCCCTTTGAAATGGGCCCTTGCTGCTAAAGGAATCCATGAACCCGTACTGCTGTAGCACACATTTGTTACAAAACCCAGTGGCCGGGGGAACTCAACTACTTGAAAGTGTAAAAGCGTTAGAAATGTCTGTGGAAATGTCCTGTTTCTCATTCACTTGAATGACATTTTCAGTTTTATGTGAAATGCTCCCTATGATGTCTACAAAATGCTTCTAGACCAGACAGCACATCCATGCAGGGTTCAGATCTGTGAAGCACTTTGTTGTTAATATTTCATTTATTCAAATAGTAAAATTTGTTTGGAGATACTTGCCATGTTTTTAATAATGAAATCAAACTTTGGCCATTAAAAAGTCACAGCACTTCCTTCTGACCATGTTTAGTCTATCACAAAGACTAGCTGTGCCGTTTTAAAATTGTGGCATGCATGCACACACTAGTGGTTTTATATAACTTCTCTTCTACAGACAGCTGTGCTTACCTGTTCCCGTTCTGTGCCTTGATGAAGGCTACTTAACCCTAGACATCCTTTCTGAAGCACAGCCTTAAAAAACTACATTCCTTATTTGTCAATATAAATTACTTCAGTGTGTGTACATTTTTGATGTGTTATAATACTTATTTTTTGGTGGCTAGTTTCATTTCACAGGATGTGCCATATCATTAGAACAGGAACTGCAAGCTGTTAGGAGTGGACAAACAGCTGGACATTCCATTTTCCTTGTCCAAATCTGGAATCTTGATTTATTTGAATACCATAAAGAATGATTATATAATTCTAACATTTTATCTGTAATAATAAAAAACAAAAAAAAAACCAACAAACCAACAAAACCTTACAAAAATATAAATTAGTTGATGTGTAATAAAAGGTAATGTTTAAGTACTAAAGAGAGTTGTACCTTAGGATAATGCAGATATATGGTATGTGGTGATAATGCTGTGTATGGATAGTTAGTAACTGTCAAACTTTGGGGATAAATACATCCATACTGGCCTTTCACATACTGTTTTAAAAACTTAGCTTTTGATGCATGACAAACTTACATGTACATTAACTGTAGTTTGCAGGTAGTTTGAGTAGTTCTGTTGCTTTAAGAAGTAGCTAATACCTATTTTTCCCTTTGTACAGTGCCAGCAGCTGAAAAGTGGGGTGAAATTGCATCATTTGATGATTTTGCACAATACCTCTACCTAGCGCTAATAGTAATCCTGCAAGTACCTGAATTCTCACAAATGGCGCCATATGTATCAGCACTTTTTAGATGGTGGCACTCAAGTTATTTTTGCAAGTCAGTATCCAAAAAAAGATTGATCTTTCATGTAAGAACTTCTTGTCAAATGAAGAACTGTAGACCTCTCTAGGAGTTCTCCCTGTTTCCAAGAGTTCGTATCAGCAGACTTTCCCTTGGAACTGTTTGAGAATTACTTTTGGAATACAAGCCTGTTTGTTTGTGCCAGGGTGGGGGGGAAATAAAGGGAAGGCAATGAAAAGAGAGTTAAATGAGCCAGAATTTCTTGTAGTGTTTAATGTTTGTATCTCCCATAGAAAGGTAGGCTATGGGAAGCTCTTGTCGCATCATGGTTAAAAATGAAAAATTCTCCTGTGTGTACACATTAAAACTGAAACAATGTAGATTTTACATAATGTGTTTAATAAATTAAGCTATTAAATGAATTACATCTGAGAAATTTTGTTATTGTTTCAGAAGGGTTTAAATTTGTCAGCACATTAGTTACGTTTTTGAAAAGAACTTCTGTAGCCAACTCTTTTCCACAAGTTCGTCATACAGGAAGAAGTTTCCCAGAGCACTGTCCTAACTTTAGTTTTGCATCAGGTCTTAAAAGAAGTATCACACCTTTCTCAACATTTACGAACGTCATTCATCACAGTTAAAAGGAAAAAACCCTTGAAAAGGCAGGCAGTAGCTTTTGTTAGCAGGCAGGTTATTGTATAATACGAGAGGGTTCCTCTGAAACTGCTCCTACAGAATTCTAGAAAGCCTCTGAAGATTGAGACATCCTACATGAGTAATAGTGGCTTCCATACTATTTGTCTGTAGAGCCACAACCAGGTTGTGGCTTCCTGCTGGTACCAAAGGGGACAGGAAAGACAGATTCACTTTCAGCAGCTTTTTACTAAGCTGTGTAATTACATGTGTCCTGTCAGGCAGCACATGCAAGCAGAAACTGTGCTACAGCCACTGCTGCAGGTGTGATCTATACAGATACTGAAGCAGTGAGAATTGAGATAACCTGGTATGGCTGGTTAGGCACCTGACTTCCTGTAGCCCATTGTCATGATGGACTGGAATTACTTTTAACAGGACTCAGGCAAGCTTATCCTCAATTCCTGTCCTGTAAAATGAAGGCATTTATGAAGTGTGACACAAGCCTCCAGCATTTGTTCCTTTTGTATTAGTCTGAGCATATTCCTTGTGGCTACTTACCCAACTCACAGTTTGGTTCTGCATGCAGTGAAGCAGCATGAGAATTACTGAATTATTAAACTGTGAAATAAATGAGCAATTCAGTTTTTAAAGTCAACATCTCAGGATTCAAGTCTACTTCTGAATCAATGACTTAAAGAACTGAGAGGGGATGTCAGTGGTGGGGCTAGTTGGACTCAAGAAACCTTTTCTATCCCTAATGATTCAATGATGCGTATAAATGAACTTTATCTTAGAGGAGGTTTTGCTCATTTGCTCCTTCTGCATTTAACTGTTGTCTTATGGAAAGATATACTACACTGTATCTGAAAAAAATTATATGGTATTTAATTCACAGTGATGCTTTCACCCCTGCATGATGCTACAATTAATAGTTGATGTTTTTGATAGCTGTGCTGCAGTTAATGCAAACTTTGTTGGAAAAGCCTCCCTTGTTCTTAACAACTCACATATATATATATAACCCAAACTACGTTAAAGACGCTTCAGTAGCTTTCTATGAGGACACAGGGATGACTGCTCAAAGTCTCACCGAAAGCTTTGATCTATGCTAAAACTCCTCCTTACCTTGAACGGCGAAATAGTTCTCTTACAAATTAGCTACTGGAATTTATATTTGGCCAAAATATCCCTCCTCTGTGCTTATGAGATGTGGCCCTTCGATAGTTTTCTTCTAGTTACTACAGTGGGGGAGGAGAGGATAAAGGTGATTCCACTGGTGGTTTCGGGTACCTCAGTGTTTCTGTAAGTTAAAATGCTCTTGTTCCCAAGAAAGAGTTACTGGGATTTCTCAAAGAGAAGCAGATTACTAACAGACTTGGAATGTGGGTAGTTACCAGAGGACAACTGGAAGAGACAGGCAATTCAAATCAAAAGGAAGTGTTTAAATACACTTTAAAATAAACAAACAAACCAAACAAAGGGAATGATCACAACTCCACTTTTGTTGTCCAGACCAGAGTTCCGAGTTGTCAAGTATTATGCAAGAATATATGGAGGTGAAATCCACAGTCAGAGAACACAGATTTCAATTATGGCACCCTCAAGCCAGTTTTGGGTATATTTAGAAATCCACTGTCATGAAGAAGTCCAGCATGTCGCTTCAGTTGTGAATGTATTGCTTTTAAAGTACCAAGCAGCACAGCTTACCTGCTGTTTGTGATAAAACTGCATCTAACATTTTAATAAGAGCCCAAGTGTATACGACATATTTTGTTCACTGCTCTTAGGAGAAGAGCTTGTCCCACTGCACTCACTCTGGCTTAGGTAAGACTTTGGTGACAAAAGCAACACCTCTCATTCTTCTAGTAGGATCTATGAGAAATGGATGCCTTCTGAATTGAAGCCGTGCAGCAATCTGAAAGAGTGAAACACGTTATGATGACAAGTTTATACTTCAGCTTAAGGATTTTTAATATGTGCCAGCTGGCAAAGAAAACAGTATGAAAGCAGCCATCACTGGTCAACTACACTAAAAAATTGCAACAAACTACAGTTAGTTATGTTAGATCCTATGAGGTTTACTATGATTCTTTAAAAGCAGTAGTGGTCTTAGTTATTACTGAGAAACAGCTATGAACTTTTACCTCTAATTACGAGAGGAGTCATGGTGACACTTAAATTAACTGTCCAGAAGTTACAGCAGCATATAGCAGTTAATTATTCATATTTCAAATTATGCTATAGACTATGGCCTAATCCTCAAGGCAAAGAAAGACTGTGTAAGACTCCAGGAAAATTCTAACAACAGTTACATTACTAAATCCATTTTTAAAGGAGATACAGAAGGGTCTAGTACACAAACACCAGAAATAGGGATCTTTAGCTAACTGCTTCTCAATATTGTAACCAGCACTTAAAATATATATAGGGTTTAAGTGTTTATTCATATTCAGGACTGGAAGCCAGGAGTGTTATGGTACTGAGAGGGAAACTACTGTTCCTGTGCAACCCAACACTAATGTGAGCTACACAGGTACAGGTGCAGATAGAATTTAAAGCAGCTTAAAAGGAAGGCATAAAGAATAAAAAAAAAAAGGATACCGAATGAAATCATCTATATCCATTGAGCGGGCTCGTTTTTCAGAGTAACCTGTATCTTTTAGGACTGTCTGTATTTTCTCTGCAATTTTGAAGTTTTCAGGTATTTCCTGTCAACAGAAAATAGGACAGAAATTATATTCTACTTAATGCACAAAAAAGGTTCATTTAAATTACTTATGTTTTCCTGCTCTTAGAACAGTTCTTATTTCAAGTGATAAAAAGTTGCACTTTTTCTTGTATGAATTATTGTATTACTCTATTGTAATACTCTATTGTATTACTCTATCTGAATTTTTTGTATCTCGGCTCATTCACTATAAATGAGTGACAACAGTATTGCAAGACACAAAAAGTTTTATTAGATTAGTAAAAGACCTTGAGACATACACAGAAAATATTTTAATAGCATACTCGATTTTAAGCTTTTCCACTATAAATTTTAAGCCTTTTCACTATAAATTAATGAGCCTTTTAGGTTTTTCACTAAGAAAAGTAGCAAGTTCCTCCCTCAAACTCTCTTGGAAAAACTTTAACATGTTACACTTTCCAATATTAATTTTTTGCTTTTCTAAAAGACACTATATAGGTCACAGTACACAGAAATAGAATATATTAAAAAGGAACTTACTGTATTATGTAAGGAACAATGAATTCGGTAATTATGATCCAGCAACTGCTCTACAGCACTTGACCTAAAAGAAATAAAAGTTTAGAATGGAAACTAAACTGTAACTACCTTTTTTATTTGACTGGTTGTTAATCTTTACTACAAAAAGTTGTAACAACTACACAGAGCTGTTCTTTTTAAACAGCTGCCTAGTTTTCCTCTAGAAGACATGGTTAACTGATGGGCTCTCAAATTTTGATAGAAGTTACTTACTTAAATGCTGCAGAAAGTGTCTTGTTTTTCCTGACAAAGGCTATCCTTACCAGACCATCCCACTCCTGAAATGAAAAATTTCAGAATTTACAAAAAGGAACATATAGCTACTACAAACAATAACAGTCACTACAGACAACTTCACAACCATGCTGTACACAAAGGAAAATCCTTCATGAAAATTAATTTGTAAGCAATACAAAACCAGTCCTGTCTTGGACAAAGCAATACAAATGGAGGAGAAAATATTTCACCCACAAAAACCTCTGAACTGTACTTTTTCGTGCCTAGGCACTATTGGTCAGATCGTATGTGCTGGGAAGGCAGATACTTAAAAGAAAATCTGGCTAACCTTGGGCAAGGCTGAAGTGGCTGTTAAGTGTTTTAAAAACTAAGAATGCTATCCTGTAACATCTGTCTTCTGAGATTACACACACTCATCTGAAGATAAGACTTCTCACAGATATTCCTTTGACCAAAACCTATAAAGTCATCAGCTGTAAGCGTCTTTGGGAGACATAAACTACGATGCAATAATAAAGTACTGCAGCACTCCAATTGACCTTGATTTTACCAGAATTACTGTACACAAAGCTGTACCCAAATTGATGGTTGCACGTTCTGTTAATGTTGTAACAACAAGCCTAATCAACAGACTATGTATTTTAGAAACTTCAATAAATAGCTGGTAGTTCATAGTAAAATCAGAACATAGAGCTGAGTAATATTAAGTATTATCACTAGTATGTTTGTTGAGTATACAATGGTCACCTGGAAGTTGATAGGTGGTGGTGGGTTCTTTGGCTCTATTCTTACAACACTGGATTCAACTTTGGGAGGAGGCCTGAAGTTGTTCTTTCCAACCTGTTGGTCAAGAGCAGTGAGGCAGCTGTGTGAATAAGCAGCAAATCCTCACATCCCTTAAAACACTCTTCTGTCTTTGACAGCACTGTTACCTAATGCATAATGACATACCTTCATCAAGTGGTCCACTCGAGCTAACAACTGAGTATTAATGGAGAGTCTGCAGTACAGTTTAGTTCCTGGTTTTGCAACCAAACGAAGTGCAAATTCCCTTTGAAACATAAGTATTGCACACCTGAGAATAACAGATACCAGAAATTTAATTCTAAGTAATCAATTTTTATGTCAAAAGACACCAACACACTTTGAAAACACACAGTTTGCCTCAGCACTTACAAGTAGTGAAAGTTTATCATAAACAAACTCTGCTTTAATTAGCTCAGAGTGCACTACAAAAACCCAAAAGCCATCAGAAAACTTGGTCAAGCCATCTAAGTCTTCTCAAAGACATAACAGAATTTATTATTAATAGTGCTAAATGGATCAGGATCAAAAACAGAGGCTAGTCTCGAGTTGCTTGCCTGTAACAAATCATTTTGAATAACTCCATGTCAAGTCCTTCAAGTCCAAACTCTCCAAAAATTGCCCGCTAATGTCACCAACATTAGTGCTTCAGTGACTGAAATTAAGAACTGCAGGCATACTGAACAACACACAGAAATACTTGGGCAATTAGACTTTTAGATCAGACAACAGGCAGTGACTTGGATTTGATCCAACCCTTTCCACACTATGTTTTTTAGGTAGGAAGGCAACTGGAATGCTACCATGCCCTACTTATCCCTGGAATGACAACTAGTTATAATACTAAAGAGGTGTAGCTCCTGTTTCCATCAAGCTGGACTAGATGCCAAGACTAAATCTCCTCCTTATCTTAATACATCAACATAAACTAATTTCCAGGCAGTATCAGGTTTATATGAGAGAAAAATTTTGGTGTGGCTCTGATCCATCAAACTATTTTAAGAACCAAAGAAATTGATCTGGAAATATTTTTTAAACTATTTTTTTTTCCTACGAGGCAATACAGAGCTCTACTCTTCCACGTACCTGAAAAAAGGTCTATGAAGCAATAACTTGAAAACAAAAGGAGAAGAAATCTGAGGAAAAGAGTAATAGAGTTAGTGTAATTTTGGGGAAATTATCATTTAACAGAAAAGAAGTTCTACTGTACTGTGTAGCCCATACCTGGTAAGGCAAGTTAGCCACACATGCATCAAAGAATGGTAAGTCTGTTTTCAAGATATCTCCAACCTTGATTTCAAGTTTGTTTGCCAGACACCTGTGGTAAAAAATTGTGATTATCCTCAGAGAAGCATGTTGCCAATGTTTTGTCAAAGCAGCTCCACTGCTTCAAGTGCTCGCTATTTCCACAGTTTATACTTACGTGCCCTGGACTCTTTTCTGAAGTTCACCAACAAGTCTAGGGTCAATTTCACATGCAATAACCTGAAAAAAAAATATACTTGCAACTTTATTCGACGCCTCCTAACTGGGATTAAAATTTTAATCATAAAACCCCCCAACCCTGTATCTGTTGCCCTAGTTTTAAATAATTCTTAAAAATTCCCTATTAGGCTATGCACCTTCCTCCCTTTCTGAATATATGCAAGCTTTACGGCATAAATGGATAACAGCAATGTAGTTCGATAAAATAACAAAAGATTGACACAGACAGCTAAAAACTCATTTGGATTATGCAAACGTCAAGAAAAATATCCATGGAGTGATGCTACTGATTTGAATCCAGTGTATAAAGACCACAGTCTGAGCCACAATGTGGTCAGTGGTAAAATGGCGTGCGTGGAGGGGAATTCGCACTTACTTTTTTTACTTTCTCCAACATCTTTACTGTCAAGTTGCCGGTTCCCGGGCCTACTTCCAGAATGACATCCGTGCGGCGCAGAGCAGCCTAAGGACAAACAGCATTTCGGGTGCTTGCCTAGAAAGGATTCCGTGCAACCATTCGACTTCAGAACAAAAGATAAGTGCTTTTTACGTAGCAAAAAGCTGAAACCGGGTATCAGAAGAGCGTGAGAATCGTTTAGAAAGGAAGGAGCGGGAAATAGGGAGAACAGGAATGTCCCAACATTAACTTATGCTGGCCAGGAATAGAAAAGCCAGCGAGCAGCCACGTTAAAAAAAAAAAAAAGATAAAAAATCACACACACAAAGAGGTAGTGTGATGGCAATAACCGCGGTTCAAGAGCAACAATCGCGAATCAGCAAAGCTCGGGAAGGGCCAGAGCCAGGACCGCGCGTTCGCGGAGCTCCGGCCAGTCCCGGCTCCCGGGATAGCCGCCGCCTCCCACCTTCTCGATGATGCTGTTGACGACGAGAGGGTTCTTCAGGATGTGCTGCCCGGCCCCGGTATTGAAGAGGACGCCTAGGGCAGAGACCGCTGTGTTACCTACCGCGGGTGCTCGGCCTCCCCGCTCCCGGCATCCCGCCCGGCCGGGCCCGGCCCGCACTCACCGCCGGCGCGGCCCTCCCGGCGGTCCGAGCGCTTCCCGGCCCGCGTCTTGGGCATGTCGGCGGCTCCGCTGGGATCGCTGGGGAAGCACCGGGCTGGGCCCCAACTGTCCCGGGACGGCACTCCACGTGCCGCCCGCGCCGCCGCTCCCCGCCCGCCCCCGCTGCGCGGGACAGCGACCCCTGGCGGGCCGGCGGACCGCCCTCCATCCTCCCGGGAAAAGCGGCCCCGCGTGGTGTCCCGCTCTTAGGGGGAAAGGGAGCACCCGAAATTCGTAAATGCTCACGGTCGGAGGGAGAAGTCAGAACGTTCGCAAAAGCTAACCAAGTTTTTTAAGTGAACTACACACGGCATGGAAATCGGTGTGTTAAGTACCTGACCTACTATAAGCACACGAGAGTGGGGTTTGG
>JAWMRA010000090.1:50272438-50283312 GCA_035584735.1 Pseudotriccus pelzelni | reverse complement strand
TATGAACTTCTTTAAGACAATACACCTAGTTATAGAGTAACTTGATATTGCTTGGCTGGCTGCCTCAGTTCCCTTCTTCATTGTTTCTTTACTTTGCTTGGTTAGTCCTTTTAAATCACTTGGCTCAGCTACATGTAGTTTCTGGGGTACATTCTGCTGCAAAAACCGTTAGTTCTTGCTACATCTCATAACTCAGATACCATGAATATTTAGCATGTATTTGTGTTACCAAAGTTTAGGTCGGTTGTAGACAGATGTTTTTTATGGACAGAAAACAAGTTTTATTTGACAGAGTTCATGGTTTCTTTAATATGTCTTTTTTTTTTCTCGTAATGTTTCTGTAGTCATTATAATTGTAATCTCTGTCATCTGGAGAGCAATTTTTTTTGCTTTGTCTTCATAGAGTACAAGGACATATGAGGACATATTTATATTGGAAATAAGGCAATAGGCATTCACAGTTCAGCTGATTAGCGTTTTTATGATAAATAGATAAGGAAATCAAATATATCAACGAAAATTCCGTTTCATTTAGGACCGATTGTGAAGCTTAATTCCTTATTTTTTAATTGATGGGAATTGTTTTGATGAATTTCAGTTATCATAGTGTTTATCTGAAATGGATCATTTTATCTCTTGAAGGAAAAAGAAAATGCAAAAGTGTTAATAATCTGCATCTTTGTCCCTTTCAGACAACCCTATGGTTTACTCTGCCTACTGCTGAGGTCATCTCTAGTTGCAGTTTTGCGCTCAGTTGTTGTGCTTCACAGGAGAGGTAACTTTTAAAGTGAAAATACTTCCTGTAATTCCTCAAATCTAGTAAATGTGCTTATAATGATAGACTTAATGCTTGCCTTTTCTGCTTAGAAATTTTTGAAAGGAAAATAGTTTAATCACTGTACCTTGACATGGCCCCAGAGTGGATGTAATGCTATCTTTACACGGTGTAGTCTAGTGAAAAATTAGTGTGAGGTGTTTAGAAAATATGAATGGACGATACCTGTCTATATTTGGTTGTCTTTTTTTCCTTAAGTGTTTTTCCTATTTTTTTTTAAAATGTTCTCAGATTTTCATGGATCTCAACAGTGCTAGCACTGTTGTTTTGCGAGTCTTGACGCAAGCTACTAGCCAAGATACTGCAGTGTTGAAGCCAGCTGAGGAACAACTGAAGCAGTGGGAGACACAGCCAGGTTTTTATTCAGTCTTGTTGGTAAGATACAGTGGAAAAGTGCTATTATATAAACTTCGAATAATGACAATAGCGGAGAAGTCACCTGTAGGCTGGATTCTGACTAGAATAAGAAATTACCTTGTATTGTGCAGTGTGACAGACCTGAGAACTATGTCATTAAAGAGTGTAATAATTATCTGGTTCTTTTGATTATTACCTGTTTATTCCCTTCTCAGCCAGACAAGATTAGCAGCACATTTGCCTTACATGTTGTTTTTTTAATAAATGAGGTACTAAGGCTGGTGATAAATGTATTTTTTATCTCTAAAAATTAATGTTTAAAACAGTGTTTCACTTACCTGTCTAATACATTTTGTTTATGTACACCCATACATACAGAGGTATGTGTAATTTTATATATACCAGGGCATGTGTTGATACAATTTCTATCCTGTTTGTGGTGTGTTGAGCAGTTTTTAACTTCTTTTTTTTTTTAACAGAATATCTTTACAAATCATAGCCTCGATGTGAATGTAAGGTGGTTAGCTGTGCTGTATTTTAAAAATGGAATTGATCGCTATTGGAGACGGGTGGCACCACAGTAAGTTCTGGATTTCTCCATTTAACCTTCTACAGCTGGCTTTGTGATGGTCGCTAAATGGGAAAATAGCAGATTCTTAGTTCATAGAAGTTACTTTAGGATTTATGGTGAAACTTGCTAATAAACCATTTTTTCTTTATATTGCTTCTTATGACTGTTTATGATTTACTTTTAAAAACTGAGTTAAAAGGCTGTCTCACAGATACCAGATTTTGAAATGATGCAGCAAGTGTTACAATGGACTTTCTGATAGTAGCTAACATGAAACATAGTAAATCTCTTGGAGAGTGACAGAGACATTTTGTTTTATTTAAGCTGATTCATATTGCATGTATACACTGGAAAGAAGCAGTAGCTGGATGCTAGCAAGTTCTGGTCTTCGGTTTTTTTTTTGTTGTTCTGATAAAGCATGATGAAAAGTTCTCCAAAGAAGATCAGGAATACAAGCAGTATTCATGAGCATCACATCATTTACTTAAAAATTACAAAAAGTGCCATTTTAGAATTAGGTACTTCTCAGTGTTTTGTCTGAAGTTCTTTTTTTCTTTTAAAAATAACTGTAATTTCAAGAAGAGTTTCAGTTCCAGAACTCATAAAGACCTGCAAGTCTTCTCTTAGTGTTCAGTATCTCTTAAATCCTAGTAATATAGATGGGACATCACTGTCAGGTTCAGGGTATTAATTGGAATTCTAGGTCCTGTTTTTATAGATTGTGTACTAGCTTAAATTCACAAAGTATGGCACAAAGTATCATTTTCAGTTCTTTGCTTGAAATAGTTTAATGTATTTTGCCTTACATTGTAAGCTTTTTCAAAGATCTACCAAAGGAGGGAAAAGTTACAAAATTCTGTATCCACAGCATTCTTTAAATAGTGTAGTACTCCTTCATTATTATGTAAAACACTAGAGTATTTGTATATGTGGATTGGTATACAATTGAAAAACACCTACAAGCATTGGGATTTTATTTTATGTGAAAGGAAAATACCATCTTTGGCATGGAAGATGGCATCTGTCTTTGACATTTCTGGGTAATGGGATGCTGTTTACAGTACTGGTACTTAGTAAGCATTATCCCAAGAAAATAATTGTTTCAATTTGCTAATATTTTTAGATACTAGTAGCATTTCTGGTGAAAAAAGCATGGTTTATTTCCTGCAGAAGTAATGACTGCAGTTTTACTGTTTGAATTGAGGTAAAAATTAAATAATCTTTCAATGTAGTTTCCCCACAGTTTTAAGTTAAATGTAATTAAAAAAATAGAAAATTTCTATAATTAAAGATTCTGTGTGGTGAATCTATATTAAATTTCCAATGCAGTCCTATTTTATCCCTGTTTCTAACTTTTCTGCCACTTTTTTGCATTTTTAAAATGCAATTAAAGTATAAAATAAATTTTAAAAATTATTGGCTGCTGTTGAAGATTCCATGAGGTAAATACATACTAAATTTTCACTCTGTGTGCAACTGTTTATCCATTTCTAATTTTCTTTCTAAATTTCTTGTATGAGGGCATTTTGAGAAATGCCAATTTAAGCTGTAACTTCTCAGTTGACTGTGAACCAGTCATATTTCGGAAGTCGTGAAGGATTCATTGCATTTTTGTTGTCCTTGCAAAATTCATGTGTTTCATCTTGTGTCTCTCATCAGCAGCTGTCCCCTCTCCATCCATAGTAGTACATCAAAGCACGTTTTGATCTACAGATCAGACTTAAAACAGCATTTTCCAGTGGGAGTGATTTTGGAGATGAACTTATGAACTTTCTCCCTCCTGTTTTTTCAGGCAGCTTTCCAGATAGCCATGAGCCTAGGCTTGTCATAGCCTCTTTTCAGGCACAGTTTGGCCTCTTTTGAAATTTATTGTCAGCCTCCTCAAAAGGTTGTGTCATTCGATAATTTTGTATGTGTTTTTATTTTCTTCGGAAATGGCTTTTCTTGAATTCAAATGTTCAACACATTTTTGGTATTACTGATAATTACTTTTAAATCCTGTTTCTTTTGGACTTTGTTCTTCTATATGAGTACCATGTTAGCGACTTTAATAATACTTTTCAAATCCATTTCTTTTATCTGAGTGATAACTATAAGTAACTCCTCATAAGCCAGAAATCCAGAATAACTTTGTAACTGTTTGGATACTTGTTTGCCTGTACCACAAACACAGAAAAAGATCAATGAAACTTTGCAATTGCAAACTGTGAAGGACTATGGCATAAATACTTAGAAGTTCATCTCTAGATGAACTTGTTTTAATTTTTGGGCTGGTGTAATTCAGTGCTGAAGGGAAATAACTCGCTGAGTGATACCCATTCCTCCTAAATGCTCGCCTGCCTAAAACCTGTATGGCAAAACCCTGCCTAAAAATGTATGGAATTGTGGGACTGTCTTGCAAGGCATTAAGGGAAGGTGAGGACTGTGGTGCCAGTGGCGATGTCTGTGACTGGCAGGGGCTGAGGGTGCAGCTAGGGCGATTGGGAGTGTCTCTGTTCTCCGGCAGGTGTCACTGTTGCATTTAGATAGTAAATTCCTCCAGCCGTGGTCCAAGAACCCTTAGGGATCCCGTCACACAGTGCCGTGTAACACTTGCATCGGTACCTGAGTTAGAATTTTTTTTTCATTACTGTTTTCCAACTTTGGAAAAGCATCTGTATTTGAGGCATCCATCCTCATGAATCTATTTCTTTTCCTGCTTTTGTTTTGTTTGCCATGGCAGAAGCTTAATTACAGCATTTTTATTTACGGTAAATAATGAACTGAATTCTTGCTGCTGTTAGACTATGCATGTGATAAGTTCAGTGTCATTGTAATTATGAAAAAGTAACTAAGGCAAGGGATCTCATGAAGTCACAAACAAGGTATATGAAATAATGTAGTAGAACAGTTTTGTTTTTTTTTTCTTTACAAACCAGGTTTTAGGTGCTTTCTATTATTTCTGAAACGGGAGTTATTGTATAAGCTACATTTAATTGAGAATAGAATTCTTAATTGTATTAATAAGAGATTTAAGTTTTAGAAACTACTTAGAGTATGTCTGTATGTGTGGAAATCATAGACTGCATTTTCATATTATAAAAAAGGACCACAAAAATTTATTTTCATGAAATGTAATCTAGTGGCTTTAGATTAATAAATTAAAGAATTACCTGCGGAAAAACTTACTGTTGCAGAAATCTTTGCAAAGTTTACCCAATATGTTTTTAGTCATAATTCAATTTTGTTCAGAAAAATCTTAGAAGCCTAAGTCTTGATTAAAAAAAATTAAAATGTGGTTCCTGAATGCTGTAAATTACCTGTGACAATAACACTTAAGTGTACAGTTCTGTACTTGTTTTATGTGCAGGGCTCAGGGCGGGAAGAGAAAACTGTAATATTTTTGCAAACATTTGATCCTATGGTAAATCCTGCTTCTATTTTTTTGTTATTTTGAGATTAATATGTAGTATTTATCTAGATTAGTGTAAAAGCTATGCTTTAGGGAGTTTTAGGCATAATTTTAAATCTCAATATATAAAACTAGTAGGTTTGTATTTGTGCCTGAGGTCAGAAAACAGGAAGTGGTTGTAGTGGTATGTTTAATCTTCTTGATTTCCAGTCACTAGTCTTCACTGAGATGTGATGCTTGCATTCATGCTTTTAAATCATTGCAATACTAGGTGGAACTGTTTCATCTAAAAAACCTTCGATGATAGCTTAAAGGCTTTTTATAAAGAGGAAACAGCACTGTAGGTGCTATCACTGAATTAAAACATGTTGGGGTTTTCTTCTTTTTTTTTTCTTGATAGTATAATCTATAAATACCAATAAAATATTTTCAAAACCACTATGTTGTGTTTTCTATGTAGAAATTATAAGAAAATTGCATAAGTCATATAGAGTCTGAAGTAGTAGAGGAATGAGATGATACTGTAACTTGTAGTCTTAAACTGACAGAGGTCACTTGAAATGAAATATTAAGATGCCACAAGTTGCACTTGAATGCAAATTAACCTTTATTGCTTAGCATTTGTCCTTCTTACTATTTTCCCCTGCATTTTTTGAAGAGTGTATCACCGTACTTTTCACCCTTAAGGTATAATTTTCAAAGGGTCCGTACTTTTAAGTATAAATATATAACTTGTTTGTAATAGAAAAGAACTATTGTTTTTGCAAAAAGAGCTTTCTTCTGCTAAGATAATTGCCTTATTCTGGGCATTTCTTGGTCATGGTCCATTAGTATACATGGAGAAATTCATGCTCAAATTATCAATCCTGGCAGTAATAACTGTATAATAATTGTCAAATAGCAATCAGTTTGTAATTTGTATAGTTTTATGTTTTTTCATTATATATCTGTGTATCTTACTCCGTCAGCTCTCTTTTTTGCCATTTGTCTTTACAAAGGTTACCTCAGGTCTCAAAACCTGAGTTTAAAAGGTACCATAAGTATTTGTTTCACTGTTCCCTCTCTTTTAAAAATACTTGAGGTAGTGGAAAAACAATGAATGTTCTTTTGATAGTTTTGATACCATTTTTGATAGTTACAAATGAATTAACAGTAGTTTTTAATTGAAAATTAATATTCTAATAATTCTATCCTGACAGTGCTCTCTCCGAAGAAGAAAAAACTACGTTGCGTGCTGGACTTATCACCAACTTTAATGAGCCAGTGAATCAGGTTAGTGGTGAATGTTTACTACTCCCAGTAATGGTTTTATTGCTATATGACTTGGTTTATTCCTTTATAAAGTATTTAATTATAATAATAAAGTTGCAGTTTTCATATTGTCTTTCAAACAGATGTTTACGTTGAAGTGATACCTTTTTCCATATATCGTAATTCATGAAATTATAGAATTATTTTTGTTGTTTTTTTGTTGTTGTTGCAGTGGCAGTTTATGTTGTCTCTTACCTAAACATCAAGGTTTATGCAGCCATTTTGATGAAATGGTTCCATGAATGGATGTAGCTCAAAAATAACCTTTCCTTGAGTGACTTTTTTTTTCAGCTGTATTTGTTCTCTGACTTGGCTCCCAGTATGGCCAGACAAGGAAGTGTGATGGTTGTGGTGGTAGCAGGAGTGAGCTGTTGAGATTGTTGCTGGATAAACCCACCTAAGCAGTATTGCTGTTACGTGTATAGTTACAGCACTAATGCATTTAAATAAGCAAGATAAAGTTTCAGTATGGTAGTGACTTGTGACACATAAAGTGACTAACTATAAGCTTCTATTTTGATTATAATAGTAAATTCTTATTCTGTTGAGTATAGAACTAATGTTAGGGATGCACAATATGCCTATACTAGATGAACCAATCTTCCTTCTGCTAACTTTTATCGTGTAAGGATGAGATTCTGCAAGGAAGTATTTGCTAGTATTTTGAGCTAGATCTTAAAGAACTTTTCCAAGAAGATACAGAAATGCGTGGCATAAGGTAATGGTTGAAAAGAACATAATCTTCTGCTCTGCAGACGGTTCAGTTTTAACTTTTCAGGGCTCCTTGATGGGATTAATGTAGTTTCCAGGAAAAGAGCAATTTATCAAAATTTAGTCTTTATAGAAGACTGTTGTGCAATGATAATTTTGACTAGAATTAAAAGTTTTAATAGCAAATGTGATTTTTTTAAAAAAGAAGGTATATAGCAAATATTTTAAAATTTGTAATCCAGGTAGAGTTTCAGTGTAAAAAATATGACCAAATATTATTTTTTTCTGTATTTCAACCAAAAAGAACTACGAAGCATGTCAAGTCAGACCATAAAGTGTGTGTTTATGCTTCTACTAAGTAGTATATAACTTAACAAATGTTTCATTTTGAAGAGTTTGCATGTTTTTTACGTATGTGAATAGGTATATTAGGTATAAAAAAATAGTATTAACTACATTGTTCATAAAACAATTCAAACTTTTTATCACTTTTTCCCTACCTTTATTAGTCTTTAGTCAGTTTACCTGCTAAGACAACAGGATGGCTTATTTTGTAGTTACAAATTCCACTGCTGCCGAACAGTTTTGCAGTTCTGAGAGTAGAATCTTTTAAAATGACATTTTAAGGACTAGTGGCTTCATGTTTTTAGTTGTGTGTTTTTTATGATATTTTTTTGGGATGTCATTTTTTAAGGTCTGGAGAATTTTGTTTTATGCCAGCAGCCTAAATAATTACCCAAACAATGTGTGCAATATTACAGAGTCCATCTCCCCTTCTTTCTTTTAGTTCCCCAATCTCTAGGTATCCTGAGGTTTCGTTTCAGAGGAATCTTTTGTTTAGTCTCCAGCATGCTTGATATGTCTGAGTTTTGATATTCTGTGTTCCTGATGAGTCCTCTTTTCCAGTCACAGATAATTCATAACACAGTTGCTCTCTGCTTGAGCGTTTTGCATCATTGAAGGAAGAAAAATTATGACTCTTGCATGTATAGAAAGAAGAACAACTCAAAAATGTGAGAAATAGACATAGTATCAAGATACGATGATACAGGTTGACTTCCAGGGGAGATGGAGAAGAAAAAGAGAACATACCATATGTTGAGAGCTTAATTTCAATGCCCTCTGAAGATATTTACCATATGCAGGGGACAGAGGAGCAAAATAGTCCTTAAAATGTATGACAGCAGAATTGTCTTTTTTTTTTTTTAACTTAAAAAGCCAATCCTCAAGGAAAAAGTACTCTTGGCCTCCCTGGAGAGTTTGCATCTTGTATGACATATGGAGAGGAGTTATTTCCTCCCCACTGCCAGTTGACGTAATTCATTCTGATAATCCGTAAGACTCCCAGCTCTTCTTTGTGAATGTTGATGTCTTTTTCCTGAATCAAATCTCTGTAAGCAGGTGGATAGGAATGAATATTGTAGAAAGCTTTGTGAGGTAGTGAGGCTCTGGATAAAACAGATGAAGAAGCAGTAGAGGAGAGACAGCTATCCCCCCTTAGACCTGTAAATTACTTCGGTTCCTCCTGATAGCTTAAGAAGGTGACTTCTTCAGCAGGCTGAAAGTGTGGTGGTATAGTAATGGTGTGTTGAAAGTGGGAGCATCTGCTTCATTAATCCAGTCAAGGATCCCTTCAGTGGAATAAGAACAGGGAGAACAAGAATGTGAAATTTCTGGATATTTGAGGTGGGATTTTGAGGGACAATGCAAAATTTAGTGAGGAATGTTTAGGGGAAGAGGGTTGCAAAAGCAGCAAAGTGTGGAATAGACAAAAAGAGGGCATAAAACAGGCCAGGCAAATGTAAAACGTGAGTGGTCTGTATTTGTGTCTGAACAAACCCTGCCTCTAATCGCCGCTGCCTGTCCTGTCTTCTTGTTGCATCCCCTACATGTCTTGCTGTGTAATCTAACTCTGTTCATCACGTGTGTGGGCTGCAAGGACAAGGTGCCAGCTACTGGCAGAACTGATGTGAGTGGGATTTTGGGCCAGCAGCTGAAGTCAGATGGTGGGAGTGGTGCAGGTGCCTCTGTCATGTGATGTGAGGATCTGGAGCAAGAGCGTCTCTCAGCTTCAGCTAGTGGGATGGGACCATGGCTTACAGACACTTGTGCCTGGGGGTGGCAATGGCTCTGTCTAAAACTTAAACTCAGGTAGAGCAGAATGAGGGGTAATGTGTATTCAGCAGTCTGGTTCACAGAAAGTGATAGAAAAGATCGCTAAGGAAGAAGTGGTTCCCAAATATCTTTTTCTTTGTTTATGCAACTTCTAGAATAAATAAATTTACTGGTCTTTATATAAAATTTTAAAAAGGTTAAAAAGCTTAGCATTTTATGTCAATAACATAGTTTTACTCCACATTTATTTGCATTCAGCAAACTTGAAAATAGCTTGAGTAGAAACACACAAAAATCTAGCAATCCATACTACTTTTTTGATTCAGGTTTTATTTGGCTATTAATTTCTGCATTGTATATTACCTAAATGCCCTTTGACTTCATGTTATCTGTTTTTTGTTTTGCTTTTTTGCAGATAGCGACTCAGATCTCTGTACTGATTGCTAAAGTTGCAAGGGTGGACTGCCCAAGGCAATGGCCGGAACTTATACCCACTCTTGTAGAATCTGTGAAGGTGCAGGATGATCTTCAACAGCACAGAGCACTACTTACTCTTTATCATGTTACAAAGACGCTGTCATCCAAACGGCTTGCTGCAGATAGGAAACTTTTCTATGATGTAAATAATCCTTGCTTCTTCTGGGCTTAGCTGGCGCGGTATTAATGGCATGTCTGTGGACTTTAATGTCTGCCCTTGAAACAGAAATGCTGTTATGGTGGGGGTGTATGTATATTATGAAATAACTGGAAGTCAGTTTCTAGGTGAAGTATTTTTGGGATATTTATTAATTTTGCATGCAGCTGGAGTGTTCTTATTTGTGTAAGAAGCAGAGTTTCATCTACAGAAGAATATCTGCATATCAGCCTTGTCATGCCATACAGCAGAGCTTATTTTGTGTGAAGTTATGTTGTTTTTTGGAAATGTTTTCTTGATTTGTAATTCATTGTAGTCTTTAAAAAATACTGGGTTGTAGACTTCCATACTACTCTATTTTTGGTTTTATTATCAGTGGGAATATGTTTGTATGTTTTTCCAGATATACTCTCTGGGTTAATTAAAAGGCAAGATGGGAATGCAAGTTCCAGGTCTTGCTCATGCAGCTTACATTCTTCATTGTAAGAATCCAGTGATAAGAACACAGATTTAACTTTGGTTGTAGGCTGTGCATCTTCAAACCCATTTGGAGTTAGGTAACAATGCAGTACAGTTAACTGAATTTAGTGAGTTAAACATCTTTTCGAAAAGTTACATTTGCATTTTCAAAATTTTATTTTATTCCTCCATTTTGAAGAGTTTCTAAAGTACAAAAAATGAAGACTGTTTATGGAGGTTTACCTAGTTATCTCTGTAGAAAAAAGTTCTGTCTGTGTAGTCATGAAGGTGAAATTTTACTTGCCAGGTGTCAAAGGCATTGAGAACTGACTCAAGTAAATAGGACCTTTAGTAACCTTTACTCAGCCAAAGGAATCAAATAAACAGGTCATGTGCTTTTGATTCCATTGATGAGGTATAGCAGACGGCAGTAATTATGAAGCTGTCAAGTGCTACCATAACTGAGTGAGAAATTCTTTATCTTCTGTTT
>JAWMRA010000090.1:50260230-50272338 GCA_035584735.1 Pseudotriccus pelzelni | reverse complement strand
CTTCTCTTTATAATTCAGATATCTTTATCAGGCAAGCACTGTCTGGGAACTGTAACATAAATTAAGTTTGAGATTTGTTCAGTTCTACCTTATTAGAAGCTATCTGTCATTCTGTATTTTAAAAATTTTGAGGGAAAAGGACAGATTTTGCAGCTATCAACAAAATAAAGTTAGTTTTGTTGTAGATGTGTAAGAGAGGTGTGTAACTGCTGTGTCCCAGAATAAGCTGATTCAGATATTAGCTATGCTGTAAGACAGTTTAAGTTTTATGGGAGAAGAGGTTGTGAGGAAAGCTGATAGTTTTTTGAAGCTTTATACCATATTATACACCATTAAATACAGCTGTATTTAGTGAAATCCAGGTAAGAAAGAAGCCTTAAATAGTTATCTTTAAGGTTAGAGTCGTAGACCCAAGTATTCAGGGAAACCACTGAGTCTTTCAAAACACCTTAAAATTAAGACAAGATATTTTTCTGTAAAATGTTTTTGGACCAGTACAGCTCAGTAAACAAACAAATTAAATATTGCGCCTTGCGATATACAAGAAGATGGATTAAATAATTTAACAGTATACATTGGCCTTTAAAATGTAGGGATTTATTTTGCTATGACAAAGTTCAGGAAATATGTTCTCGATCTTTCTTCTTTTTGCAGCTTACATCAAGTATTTATAGCTTTGCATGTTCCTTGTGGAGTCATCATACAGATACATTCCTACAGCAGATTTGTGCAGGGAATGAAGCTGCAGCTGCAAATTCACTAGAAAGGACCTTGTTATCATTGAAAGGTAATAATATGGAATGATATTAAATATAAAGAATCAAATAACTTCCTTCACAGTGAATGACTAGGACTTCTTTGGTCAATAGTTCACATTCTCTTAACAAAGCCAAGCCCATTGGGAAAACCAGTAGTCTTGGTTTATTTTACCTGTACCTTTAGCAAGGCAAGGATGATTTTTCATGTGAAAGGGGGAGACAGTAGTCTTGCATGCACCGCTTCTCAGTATGCACCATTCCCGTGTGCTGCTTGTAAGAAGTCAAAGTCTAGGAGGTGAGAAAGTGGAGGGCATAACAGGATGCTTTTTCACATGTGTTGTAGTTTGGGCTTGCATGTCTTTAGGCACTTACTTGGAGAAGCTGAGCCATGGGTTTAATTCCATTAACTTCACCTTGTGTCCAGTGAAAAGCTAACCTGAAAAGTTTATCTTTAGGTTGATGCTCAAATGCTTATCTGTGGAGTAAATACATATCCTGTACTTTGCTGCTTTGAAGAATTGCCCATGTGCCTTGCTTGCAATGTACCTATCTTGAGTTGTTTCAGAAAGTGCAGCATGCAGCTTTTCTGTATTGCTGGCAATACAGAACTGAGAGAATTCATAGGATGGCTTATGGGCCTTGCTTGTCTGTATTTGGCCCTTTTTCTGTTGTAGAATCATTTGGAGCTTGAATACTTACAGTTTTTACAGAATTCTTCTTGATGCAGTAATTCTTGGACTTCTCTTAATTATTTTACACAATGTACTGAATTTTAAAGTAATTTCAATAGGTTAATGTTAGATATGGAGCTGATAAATAGCTACTAAAGTAATTTTTTTTTTCCTAGTCCTTCGGAAACTAACGGTTCATGGCTTTGTAGAACCCCATTGGAATGCAGAGGTGATGGTAGGTGACACATATATATTTCTAGTTCTAGATTAAAAATCTTTTGTGATGATTTCAGATGTTAGAGCTATGTTTGAAGATTGTTGAAAGGCACACATTTTTGTTGTGTGAAGGAAGATCAATCTATGAGCTCTCAAAGTTGTCCTTAGTCAAGAGTTGTCAGATCTTAGGTAGATCCTAAACACTGTGACACTAATGGCATGATGTTTAAAAGAAAAAAGGTACCCCTTCCAATTTACGCACCACATGATGGTGACACTGCTGTTTCTCACTGAAAGATGTCTCTCCCTCCCACCTCATGTAAAAACACGTTTTCATTCAGAGACAAATGTGATGCCGTATTTGTTCTGTCACATTCTATTGTTGAAATTTGTTTGATTGAGATAAAAGCCTGTGGTATGCAGCCCATTGAGAGGGGAGGGTCAGGGAAAGAAATCCAGACACCTTCCTTAACCCTGTTCTGCTGGAGGAATTGAGTCCTATGACCTATGTCCTAAACTAGGAGGTTGAGAACAGGATAGAACTGGATAAGCGTATTTTAAATCATATGTCTATAGTTACCTATCCCTTCTTCTACTAGAGATGCTATACTGTTTGTATGGTAATAATAAGGTCAGTTTGGATCATCTATGCAGTCTGCTTCCTAGTTAGTTATTAATTGTCCAAAATAATAAATTAAAAGTAATGAGGTTGAGTCTGAGCTGATATCACATCTGAACTTACTTCAGTTTGACACAACTTTGTTTTTATAATACAATGCAAATCAAGCTTCATCCTTAAAAGACTTACATATTTTAATTTTTCAGGGTTTTCTACATGCTGTATTTGAACGGCTGAAACAGTTTCTGGAGTGTAGTAAGTATATGGATAATTTTTGTTGTTAAACGTTGGAAGCTGGATGAAAACAATACAGTTTAGAGCATTATCAGTAATAATTTAGGTGCAAGATATGTTTTTATAAGTGCGAAGCTATTACTTTAAATCCTGCTGAAACTATCAGAGAAGAATTCAGTGAAAGTGTCTTTTGTTATGAACAGACTAAAATCCCACCAAAATTATATTTGGTGTCATAATGCTAGTGGAGGAAAAATCTTAAGTTATGGATTGACAAGGTATCCATATTATAATATGTAGCTACTACTAAAATCCAGAACATCTTGAATTTTCTTTTTTGGGAGCGTTCTATGTTTTTTCTTTTCCCAGTAGTTTGTTACATATTTTGGTATGTGTCAAATGGAAAATAAAAAGCATATTCAAATCTTTGTTCTTTGTAACTGAAAAGTAGTAGTCTGAGACAGGCAACCACAGGTTAACACAGTCGACAGAATCAGAAGCATAATTGGCAGGTGTTAGTGCTTTTACAGGGAAGTGTGCTTTTACCTGAAGCAAGCAAAAAGATGTTTGACAGTGTTGCATCTGAACTCAGTCCACCTTCCTTGTGTGTACACTTATAATAGATCTGATGTGAGCCGTTCAATCCTTTGAAGCCTGCCAAACCATTATTTTAAGATTCAACAACGCATTTTCCAAGAACAGATGTCTAAACTGAATAGAAAGATTTTTTTTTTTATATAAGTTATATATATTTTAACATTTTTGGTATTGGCCTAGGAGCCTGTACTTAGGTAAGAGTGGCTGATCTGATCTTTGAACCTCATTTCTAGAAGAGATGGAAACAGCCACTGTTTGCCCCTTTTACTATACTGTAATCACGTTCTTTCTGGCCTTTCCTTAATTTTTTACAAGATAGGTGCCTAGTTCAAGTGGACTGAATTGAAGACCGTCCCATCCTAAACTATGGTGGTTATTGTAGTCCCCTAGAATATGAGGGCCCTGGGGTTTGAGTGTCCTAAGGCAAGAATTGAGCTGAACCATTTCCACTTTTCTAAGCAATAAGTTGTTTTGCAAAAGCAGGTACAGCTACCTTACAGGATTAGTGTTTACATTTATTGTACCATGAGTTTTGCCTGTATGCCTTTATTATGGCAATTTTTGTTTTTTTTTTTCTTTTTTCTTTTCCCCCCTACAATCTTTATCTGTTTGTTTTTGTGTTTTGTTTTTTTTTTTGGTTGGCTGTTTTGTTTTGTTCTTTTTTTCTTTTCTTTTAATTTAGAATGTTTTCTAGTGTCATAATAAATTATTCTGTAAGGTAGAGTTTCTACAGAAATGCATAATATTATGGAGAAAGTATATAGAATAGTTTTATTAAAAGGACATTTTCATATTTTTGTGCTGACTTACTTTTTTCCTATACTAGCGTTTGCTTCATTGCATTCATTGCTATAATAAATTTTCTGTAATGATGTCCCGATTGTTGTAGCCTGATGGAACACTGCAGCTGAGAGAAATGGTTACAGTTTGTTTTTTTTTCCTGGTGCTCATTACCTTGCATATGAATTTATTCTGCCATGGAACTTTTTTCTAGCTGACACAATGCCTGAACTACAGTAAAAATAAGGTTTTTTCCGATGTTAATTTTGTAAAACTTAGCAATCCAGAAAGAAAAGGAAAGTCTGAAAAATGATAATTTTTAAATGTCTGATTTACCAGGTAGAAGTATAAGAGCAGAAAGCATATGCAGAGATCGTCTAGAAAAGACTATAATTCTGTTCACTAAAGTGGTAAGTAAATTCTCCTTTCCGTTACTGAATATTTTATAGTTCTGGAGAAGCAGTCCCCATCGAGATATATATGTGCCTTGAAGTGAATACATTTCAGATCTTTTAAAGAAATGGAAGGTACTGCAGTTTAAAACTTCTTTGTTAAAAAATGTATTTTTGAAGAAAAGGGTGTCTGTTTACTCGTGCTGAGGTAGATTTCAGCCATGAAGAATACGTTTCTTTAGCTCCAAGAAAATTAAGTGCATTCCATAAGTAAATTATTTAGCTAGGATTTTGCTCAAAGAAGAGTTCTGGAAGTTTTGCTAGAACAATGGTAAAGGTACTGAGGCATAAAGAAGACAAACTTTTCTTCCTGTGTTTTTTAAGTAGTTAGATCATTGCTTCTAAGGCCCTGTTAGTTCTGTGGAATTACTGGCCACTCTTAATTTTATCAAAAGAAACTTAACAAAAACCTCTTACCTTCTGAAACTTTTGTATTGTGTAATAGATTTGGAGTCGTCAGCTAACTCTGTGTGTATTAAATACATATATTAATTGGAAGGTAATTTTAGCATGGTCACTTGCTCTGTTTCTTGTTTTGAAGTTAAAAACCTACAGGATTCACATTGTTTTCAGATTCTACTTAGGAGCCATGGATGAATTTTAAATATTCAGCCTAATTATCAGAAGGGGAAGGTACCCATCAGCTTCACCAAAATTGAACTGAAGATGCTGTGACTCAATATTTTTAATCTTTGTCATAGTACTTAAGTTGAAGAAGTACATCTTTTTTAACAGACCTGAAGAGAAAATACACTTGATTAATAGATACTCTACCATGTAGAAATTTGGATGCAAGAATTTTTGCAGTGGTAGAGGAGATTAAAGCAATCCACCAGTGCATTTTAAATGGATAGTTGTAAAAGCTAACTTGAGGAAGCTTGTACTGCAGTGGAGAGGGAGGGGAAAAAAAAGGTTTGTTCCTTATGCCTCTTTTACTTGCAACAGTTCTAATAAGGGTGAATTATCTGCTGAGATGTTCACCATTTCAAGTGTGGCTAAGGTATTTTATTTACTTCTAGTAATCTGCTGTATCTGAAAATGGGTTTGTTCCTCGAACTCAAAAAATAAGTGATTTTGAACCAAAATCAAGAATGCTGTTGTTAAATAATGCTTCATTAACCATTGATACTGATCTCTTTCTAAAAATTTCCTGTCTGTGTTTTCTATAATTTAATATAAGTTGACAGTTGTTTTTGGTAACTAGTTTACTAAAGGATTTGATAAGACTTGCACAAAAAATGTTTTGATTTCTTTCTTGCTTTTCTACTCCTTTTTTAGCTTTTGGACTTCCTGGATCAACATCCTTTTTCATTCACTGCTCTGATTCAGAGATCATTGGAGTTCGCTGTGAGCTATGTTTTCACAGAGGCTGGTGAAGGAATTGTGTTTGAGCAGTTTATTGTACAATGCATGAATCTCATTAAGATGATTGTAAAAAATTATGCATATAAGCCATCCAAAAATATTGAAGGTACTGCTGCTATTTACTAAAACCACTTTTTGTGTCATGAGAAACATTTTGCTAGCTGTTCTCAACAGTATAACTCCTTTATGAATGTCTTAATAATTAGTAAAGCTTCGCTCTCTATATTAATAATTCTTATTTTAATTTTTAAAGTATAAATTTATATAGATGGTGACTTGCCAAGCGCAAATTAAATACAAAAGTATCATGAATGTCTTTCCTTTTTTGATTGTTTTAGTTTTCATTGAACTAATTTTAAAATGTATTGTGGTATAGAATTTGGTTTATTTTCATCAGTGAGTTTGTTGCATCTTTCCCTTGGGATATGTTTGATAAAATTATGTATTTGCTGTAAATAACTAATACCAGCACTCTGAAATACAGAAACACAGTGGATTTGAGATGCAGTTGAATATAAAACAGTTTCTATGTTCCGTTTTGTAGGACTGTATTTCATTTTGAAAATTCACAAACTGCTCTATGTACAGACTAAAAAACTACCGCAGTCTTCCACATGAGCTTGACATGTCACAATGACTTGATAAAAATTATCATTCTCTTTCTAAATCTGAAAAAAAAAGGTTTCATAAGTGTACTGGTATGTGTCAGAAACGATTACATTAGTCCAGTGTTTAGAACTCTTCAAAATATTGACGTATTTCAGAGTTACTGGGAAATTTTGCAATACCCTGAGTCTATTGATTATTAACAGAAATTTCTGCTTGCAAAAGTGCATAGTGAGCTTTGAGTTTTGAAATGTAGTTACTTGAAACAAGAGGAACATAGCACACTTTGATGAAAGTTTGACTTTTTGAGAATGATGCGATTACAAAAAAGTGTAAAACAGAAAATTTATTTTTTGTAATTTGACACATAGTGTTTGCGTTAGTTGTACAGCTTACAGTATTTGTCTCTGTTGCTGGTTTCTTTAACCAGTACTAACTCCTAAAAATCCCAAGTGATTTCTAAGATTGTATTTGGATAAACTTTCTGAATAGATATAAATGGAATTTCTCTGACTTCTGTGTGCTTTTGAATTCAGTAATACTAAAACAAAAATAAAGTGCCCAAGGCAGGAGGTAAACATTTTTTTTTCTCATCTTTTTCAGCTACTAGCTGAAAAACATTTAAATACTATGTGAAGTCCTGACAACCCTTCAGTCTAATTGTGCTATACCACCTGGAAGTCTGTTAAAGTCTGTCATGAAAATATTTTTTTTTCTCAGAGGATAAGAATGTTTTATTTATTGTTTTCTCTCTAGTTTTTCTAGATAGTGTTTGATCATTAAGCCACTGAATTGTAATTTGGAGTTTTCTGTTTTATTTCAGACAGCAGTCCTGAAACTCTTGAAGCGCATAAGATAAAGACAGCTTTTTTCACATACCCAACACTAATGGAAATATGTAGGAGATTAGTCACTCACTATTTCCTGCTGACAAAGGAAGAATTGACCATGTGGGAAGAGGATCCAGAAAGCTTCTGTAAGAAACATGTTGTATTGTTGGTTGTAGTTTTATTAGATATTGGTATAAATGTTTCGTATCAGCATTATCTCTACAAATTGTCTACTGCAAATACTGAGCATTTTATTCCTACAGTCTTCTTGTATGGGCAAACATTACCTCTAGACACTTTTCATAACAAGAGATTTATCAGTACTCTATGACACCCTCATATCCAAATACTCATATCCATATCCAAAAAACTTTATTTGAACCATAGTTGAAATAATACTTTTCTTCTTTCATTGTGAAATAATAGCTGTAGAAGAGACGGGAGGAGATTCTTGGAAATACAGTCTCAGAGTAAGTGTTTCAATTTGAAAACCATTAAACATTTCTGGGTGCATTTCTTGATAGTCTTGTAACCAAGAGAAGTGATACCTGGTAAAAAGATGGTGCTTTTAAAAATAAGAATCTTTAAGGAAATTTCTTTAGAATTAGTAAAAATTAACTTTGCTCCTTTATCACTGTTCAAACATGCTGAAACACTGGAAACTATGCACTTGATATTTTAGGAGGGAGGGAAAAGGACTGTGCTTCAGCATTTGTGTTATGTAGTATCTGATGGGGGTTAAAGCCAGTAGAGGTTGTCTCTTCTTTAAACTTTATTAATAGACAGGATGAATGAAGAAGGTTTCAGATGATATATATTTAAATATGTAGATATATTTAAGTATTTTTAATTATGTTAGTTATTAGTTAATTTAGTTCAGATCAGAAGTGTGTTGTTATAATGAATCTACCAATTGTTACTGCTGTGATTTCCTTTACAGAGTGATCTCAAAGTTTATTTGCTGGATTACTTTAATTTTAAAACTGAAAACCCCACCCTTGTGCATCTAATGCATTCCAGCTCTAAATGGGTATTTAGTCCAAATCACTCAGCTAGAGTTAATCCAAAAGCAGCCTGTGACATACCTACAGTATAATCACTGGCAACTCAACACTAGCTGTTTCACTCCATTGTTCTTCTGCTACATTGTTCTTCTGCTACAGAATTGGCTGATACAGATGCGGTCATCAAACTCTTCCTAGAGTTAAACATAATATATAGTAGGAAGAATGATATTTCATATAGTGCTAATTTTGCTACAGTATATTGTGTTTTAAATTATGACCTTTAGTGCAAGATATTCAGCACTTGAAATTTTAGCATAAAATGTATTTGAGTTGCCTTTAATAGATTCTAAACCACATGTTCTGATTTTTCAGCCATGCACGGAAGTTCTTTTTATTGATATTTTCCATGAATATAATCAGATCCTTACGCCAGTGCTTTTAGAAATGGTTCACAGTCTACAAGGTAAGTTCTTTAAAAAATAAAGGAAGTGGAAAATGTAGAATTCTTTACATTTACTTTCCTGAACAGTTAAACAATTTTAACTTGTAATATCTAATTTTATATAGTACATTCACTCTGTATTTTTGAAAGGACATGTTAATATTTTAAAATTATTTCTAAACCTACCATAAGGAAAATACAATGTGTGTTTAGGAGGAGGAAATCCTAAGGATTTTTTACTTTTCATCACAACTGTTTTAAATGACTGACAAATGTTGGGGCATTTCTGCTTTCATGAGATTCCAGCTTTCTTGAGAGTAGTCCACGAACTTAATGAATTCTGTAGGTTGTTTTCTTGTCAGGAATTTTCTATTCAAATGTTGCAAGGCAATTTATACTGTGTCTGCCAAAATCTTGGGGGAAAAAGAAACTTTTAAAGGAAAAGTTTGTTATGGTATTGTTTTGGAGAGTCTAGGGGACTTTCCAAAATTGAAGAATCTGCTTTAAAGAAGTGTGGTTGACAGCCATCTGCAGTTTGCAGGTTTTGAGTCTGTTCGTTTTAAATACATGCTTCTGACTTAACCTTTCTAGAAGCAACGTATATTTAGTCTCCAAAATAGTAAATCAGAAATAGGGTGTGAAAGCAGAGATTTGATTCTGGTATATTAACTAAAGAAAGCATCAAGACTGAAATGACGGAAATTGTAAATGAAACAAAAGCAGCAAAACGGTCATAATTCATGGGTTACTTGCATAGGGCATGTAAGTGCGAAGTTGCTTGCCTTCCTTGTTTTAGTGACTTTTTTCTTTATTTTAACTTTGGCTTGTAGGATCTACCAACATAGAAGATACCAATGCTATACTGATCAAAGATGCTGGTAAATTTTTCTTTACCTTTGAAGTAACAGAGCCACTTTTGTGTATGTGTTTGAGTTCTTAAAAATTGCATGAAGAACGTGCAAGATTTTTTTAAAAACATTTGGAAAATGGGACATAAATCCTAATTCTCCTTTCAGTTGATGTCAGTTTGCACTTTTCAAAACGCTTATGCAAAAATATAGTGCTTTTTGGCTTTTTTGTGGAACAAACCCTTAGACAATCTCTTTACTGTCCTGTCTCTTCTGCTCTGCAACTAAATGACCTTCAGTGCCTTCATGGAGATACTCTGTCCATTTTACAAGTAAGAAGATTTTATGGCAAAAGAACAGAATTGTTTCTGATGGAACCTAACATCCTTGATGTTAGAATAAGATCCTTGTTGTTCTTTCAGCTTCTAGCTATTTTCAAGACTGAGCTTTCTTCTGTAATGCCTTTCTTGTACTAAAATTTCCTCCAGAGTTGCCTTCACTGTGGTCTGATAAAGCTTTCTGAAGTAAAATATGCTTTAGTTTTGTTTTCTTTATTATGCTCAGGTTATAAAAAACGTGGTTTGACTCTCAAGTTAATCTGATTATTTAGTATTAAAAACCGAACATTTAAGCAAACAATAAGCATAACTTTTGTTTTTCCCCAGTGTATAATGCGGTTGGACTGGCTGCTTATGAACTATTTGATAGTGTGGATTTTGATCAGTGGTTTAAAAATCAACTATTAGCAGAACTACAGGTTTCTCATGACAGGTAAACATCTTGGTTTGTTGTGCCTTCATCATTTAAATGCGAACTTTTGATACAGATATGATAATATATAATAATTGCAGAGTTGAAAAATGTTCAACATTTAAACATATCCACTAAGTGAGCAGAGGTATGAAAATACATACAGATAACTGCTACAGTCACTGAATTGACGGTGTTCTTAACATTTTATGTTTAAATTACTATATGGTGAATACTTCCAGGTTCTGGATAAGTACATTAAGTCTGTTCACTTGCATATATTTGACTTGACTGAACCTTCTCAGGACAACCACTTGCTCTTTTAAAGAAAGATGTTTAGTCCTCCAAAGACCCCAGAGTTCTTCAGGCAACAAAGTCCAACTGAAATCTCTGGAAATAATCTCTGTAAAACTGTAGTTTAGCCAAAATACTGAATTTTTTCTTGTGGTATTTTAAATACAAGCCTTCTGTAACTCACTTCAGTTAATTTTGTCTGCAATAAAGAGGGGAAGTAAGGATTTGGGTTATGTTGTGAAGTATGAATAGTTACAGGCTGGTTCTACATGAAGGTTTTTATACAGTCCATCTGTTGTGGTTCTTCTCTCTAACCAAGGTCCCCTTCACTTGGATGGCCTTCACATGAGTACTTCTTTAGTTTAGTGGATGTCGTAGGGTATTTTAAAAGATTAGTTTTGGCATCTCAGTACAGACTGAGCTGGCCCTCTTTAAAACTGTCTAGAAGACAGAGTTCCTCTTGTTCTTCAAACTATCACTCTTTCCCCAGAAGAAAGCACAGTGGCCATTACTGTTTGTGCTAGTTCAAATCACCCTTGTGACATTAGGGTGACAGTTGTCCTTTGAAGACTGTTACTATGTTTTGTTCTACATTTTGCCTGAAACATGACCTAATTTGTGTCCTTATACCCTGAGGAGCTACTATAAATTGTAAATGATTTTCTATAGTGGGTTGCTAGTCAGCTTTTTTATTTCCAAATGCCAGTTATAAACATTTTATTTATGAGGTTCAGTTTCATGTAGAACGGAAGATCTTGTTAAATTTACAACTATTAAAATGCTTTTCATTACAATATACTTTTAAGAAAATTACTTACTTACTTTTGGATATATAGCCTTATGCCAGCATCACAGAATAATTGCCACAGTTGTTTACCTTTTGTCTCCTGATGTTCATATTCTTTTTCTCATTAGACTGTTTGTTTTTTACTGAGATTTCAACCTCATCTTGCTGTCCCCAATTGGTCAAGTACTCTAATGGTTAGGCTAAATGTCAGAAGAGTAGGAGAAAATGAGAGATCTTTTGTATAAGATTGCTGATGATGGGGCATAGCAGCAAATCTCCAAATAAAGCTGCCATGGTATTTGTAATACATGCTGGCATTGGCATTTCTATGTTATTCACTCATATAGCATAAGTAAAACTGACCAAAGTGTTCTGTTGTTGATGCAGTTATATTGTATTCAGAAGCCACCCATTTGGTTGGCATTTGTTGTATACCAAGATGAAATTCCTGTGGAGACAGAAGCTTGCAGTAGAAGTTGTCCAGAGGTTTGAAGCCTTGTTTGCTTGAACTGCTTCTAGTGCTTTCGTCATTGGAGACCACCATGACAATAAGGGAGACAATGTTAGTAACTGGAATGGAGTCTCTTTAGCAGAGGCTTCAGAGGGTTCAGGAATGATCTGCTCTCCCTCAGGGGTTAGCATGGTTGGTCACAAACTGGTGAATGTTTGGGAACACAAATTTGTGTGTTGTCAGCATTGAGCATGGAGTATGTGGTGTTTTGTTTTCATTGAATGTTCCATTATCCATTGATAGTAAACCATGACCATATCCGTAGAAGGGAGCCCCTGGTGGCCTAGTGGTTAGATCGCAGGACCTTCACCGCTGAGGCCTGGGTTCGATTCCAGCCAGGG
>JAWMRA010000090.1:50234239-50256922 GCA_035584735.1 Pseudotriccus pelzelni | reverse complement strand
TGACCTCTTCTCCCAGGCAACTAGTAGTGTCAGGACAAGAGAAAATGGCCTCAAGCTGCAGCAGGGGAGGTTCAGGTTCAAGAAGAATTTCTTCACAGAAAGGGTTGTCAGGCATTGGAACAGGTGGAGTCACCATGCCTGTAAATGTTTTAGTAATGTGTGGATATGGCAGTTAGGGACATGGTTTAGTGATAGTGGTGCTGGGTTGATGATTGGACTAGATGATCTTGGAGGTCTTTTCCATACATAATGATTCTGTGATTCTATGGATATGTAAGCATTAAAGTTATCTGCTAGCAGGGCATGATAAATGGCATTGGTTGCAATCCTGCTTGAGTACAAATCTGTTGGTTTAAGTTACAACTTCAGTTTACCAGCCAGTGAGATTGAGTTGAGAAGCTTGTTTTGCTATTGTTTATTTTTTTTTTATTTTTAAACAAACAGGGCTAGCAGCCCACAAAAAAAACCGGAAATAATTTTAGCTAGTTTGATAAGTACGTATCAGTAATTGGCAGTCATAACAGTTATTTCTGTGATTCCAGTCAGCTTTAGCAGAGTAGAATGTGTTTCTATGTCAGTTGCTCTTACTTAATGCATTTTAAGCATCTGAACATCTACCAGGAAGAGCAATCTACCATGTTGAGTTTATTTGATTTTGTGCTTCTTGGTTTACAGAAAGCCATGAGATAATTCCAAGTTAAATTCCTCCTCTGTTGCTAGAGTTTTTATCACAGGCCAGATAGAATTAAACAAGAAGATATCTTTCTTGTCCTTCATGAACATTTTGCCTGAGTAGTTTCTCTAATTTCTACCACTTTAACAATGCCTAAATAAAATGTAAAGTATACTAAGATGAAAGCGAATGAAAATGAGTTTTCTAACTAACTGCATTTCTTAGAGGATGACAGAACACAGAGGATTATCCAACTACCAAAACATCAACTGATTTGATAGGTATTATGTTGATAATCAGAATGTTTAATGGACATATGCATTATGCTTTTGACTTTTGTCTTTCAGGTCCGTATTGAGACAGCTACAACACTGAAGTTAAATATCCTTTTACTTGCAAAGATGTTTGATTAGTTCTTAATTCAGAGTTACTGGAAAATAAGAAATTTTAAAGTTGTTACTAAATTCTTCATGTTATAATTTTTGTGTATCCATGAAATATTTACTTCTTTTAGTTTTGTATCCATCTGCAATCTGCATTATTTTTCCTTAATGGTTGTTCACCTGTAGATGACTTTGAGTTCAGAACTGACCAGTTCTTACCAGTAAGAGAATTTATATATTCTGAAGAGTAGATAAATCCATAGAGAAATGTAGGAAAAAATATTTTCCAATTTCACTTTTAAACTATACTATTTAGTAATTTTAGTATTACAGCAATCACAACTTCATAGCAGTGTGTTTAATACTGTATATACATATGTTAACAGATAGTAGGTTTCTTCTTGCTAAGACAATATTAATACTGTATCTAACAAATGTGTCTCCACGCCAGTGTGGCTTTCCTGTGTGCCTGTTTCACAGTCCTTTCCAACCTACTGTTTTGTGCAAATGCTAGTTACTAATGTTTGGTTAAAATAGTGCCCTAAAAACACAGACTTTCTTGTTCTCCTATATTTGTGTTGTCTACAGTGGTCATTGCTGTTGTCCTGGAGTAAATAATTAGAAGTACAGCAAAGATTTACTTTGATCACTCAAATTGAGCAGGTGTTTCTCATTTGATTATGATTTTCATGTAGACTTCAACTCTCTTGAGAACAAACAAAGCAAAAATGCAGAGTGCACTTAGACTGTAAATATTGGAATTGTTTTAAGATGTCTTTTTCAGCTAAATATTTAAGTTTATATACCAACCCAAAAGCTTTGATACAAACAAAGTGCTCCTTCTGGAGAGGTGCAACCTATTTTACCTGTGAAGTTGTTTATACTTACCAAAACATGAAAATGGTGTATGGTCAAACTGATCATGTTTGAACTGTTATGTAAGAGCATATCTGAATTTTTTTACCTTGCTTAGGCTATGAGTGCCTAGTGTGCATTTTTCAAAATGAAAGAGTAACATTTTGCACACTTTCAAAGAGTTTTCCAAAGTTTATGGATGTCTTAGAGCTGTAAGCATACATTGGAAAATTAACAATTCATGTCACTGATTGTATTTTTGATGATCTAATATGTAGTTCTTTATTTTTCTTTTAGTATCTGGAATCCATGTTTACATTGCTCTTTCAGCTACTACAGGAAGTAACACAATGTGACACTAAAATGCACGTTCTTCATGTTCTGTCTTGTGTGATTGAAAGAGTCAATATGCAGGTATTTTTTATTATATACTTACGTGTTAACTTTGTCATAAGAACACAGGGGAGGACTTGGTGTGAAAGAAAATGGAAAAAAAATTAATGAACTGGTTATTGTTGTCATAGCAGCCTGCATTGTTTGCATTCCTCTTTTCTCTTTTCAATTCTCATTTACCTTTTGGGTAAAATGTTCTGCTCAGTTACTAGTTTTCTTTAGTTACTTTGCATTTTTTATATTGACTTATCTTTTAGCGTACATAAGGATTTTAACAGTTTATCTTACAGTCTTTCTTGCAATTTTGTTTTTTTATTTGTAATTTATTCTAATTGTCTCATGATAGATCTGAACTAATATTTTATTTAATCTTACATGTTAAAGGAGACATTTTGGGGAACAAAATACTTCGCACTCCTAGGCACGGTGTAGTAAAATTTGTAGTTTCTCATTGGTACTGATATGGGTCACAGTTGCCTATACACCACTCTCCTTAGCTTCATGAAAAGTTTCAAATTCACATTACCTTAATGTTAAAGTATGTTCTTCAGCTTATATATAAAGAAATCAAAGACAGTTTTGCAGAATCAAAGAATCAATAGTTGACTGGTTTTGTCTCAGATTTTGTTGTTACCAAATTGTAAGTATTTTTTGTGTTCCATTTACTACTTAAGCCTGGTTGCCGTGCACAAATATCACCTTAAGTACTGTGTTCTTCTCGAACTGTTGTGCAGTCAGAAGTTACTTCAGTCACAGAGTGAAAAATACGGTGTTTTAGAAAGAGGAAAGAGGAGTAAATTAAAGCAAACTCGGTATTTTTACTGTGACAAAAGCAGCTCATTTTATCAGAAACTATGCTGGGGATAAATTAATAGACTTTTTTACACATTAAGAAACCAATTTGTGTTCTGAACTTCAGATACGACCATATGTAGGATGTTTGGTTCAGTATTTACCACTCCTTTGGAAGCAGAGTGAGGAGCACAACATGCTACGATGTGCCATTCTAACCACCCTAATCCATCTTGTCCAGGTAAGGAATCAGTCACGCAAGTGTCAGGATCTCCTACAGTTCTTTCTTAATGATGAAACAATATATGGTTGTACTGCCTGCAGAATCCATGCTATTAACTACTTCTTTAATACAGACTGTATGCCATCCTACCAACCCTTCCTCCATCTTAAGAAAGTTATAGTAGGACCAGCAAAGATCAAGAGAAGTGCTCTGAGGATGTAGGATGGTGTCCATACAGGAACAGAATTAATATGCAGGCAGTCTTGAACTTGGGGAAATGCGTGACTAAGAGGATAGTACCACAGAGGTTAACAGTGGAGAGAAAGTGGAAAGGGAATGACTAAACATTACAATGGGAGGAGAAGTAAGGGTTCCTTTAAAAGTGGAGTAAGTTTAAACAAGAGGAAATATATTTTTACCACAAACTGTGGAAATTCTTGGGTTTGGCCCCTGTGGAGCCTAAAAATATAGGTATTTTGTATACAAGAGATATTTCTTTGTATTAGACAAATGTATGGAAGACTCTTTTAAGGCAAATTTGTGTAAATAAATAAATACAGAAAGAAGCCTTGAGTTGGAAACATCAAATAATTTTAAATTAACCATTATCAAAGTATAGAAATTATGCAAATTCAACATTCCACTAGTCTCAGTTCTTCTTAGATAGTAATATTAATGCAGTCTAGTAATTGGCAGTTCCAGTTTAAGAATTTTGTTCCTTTTAGGATTAGTTCTAATTTATTATTAGTTTGACAATAGTTCTATTTAGCTTATTTTTAAAAATTGGGTTTTGTTTTTAAGTGATTGCTAAAAAATTCTTTGCTTTCTTGGGAAGAAATCTTTACATATGACTCATGGACAATTTAAAAAATAAATCACTGTCATCAATCTGTGAATTTTTGTGTAGCTAAGAAAACAAACCCTTCTCTTGACTCTTAGAATATGTCAAGCAATTTCATGTGTGGCAAGAGCGAAGAGTAGTTCTTTTCTTGATCTGTAAAACATTCAGCATTTAGTCATGTAGTATTTGTTAGACTTGTGACTTCCAAGAAAGAGAATGACCAGCGAATATTTGACGAATGTATATTGTTTCTTGTTTTTTCTTTAAGATTATTGATAAGAGGATTGTTTTCAAAAAGCGTATAATTTTCTCAAAACATGTTGAGAGAAAAGTTAGGAGTATCAGACTGTTTTGTTGTATGAAGTGAATGTGAGTTCAGCCTTTGTTTTCTTGAATGCACGTTTACATGTTGATATAACAGCATTGCAGATCTTTTCCAGTGCTGTTCTGTAAATGCTTGGTTTGAGGTTTTTGACATATTTTACATTTCTTATTTATTTTTATAGGGACTGGGAGCAGACAGCAAAAATCTCTATCCTTTTCTGCTTCCAGTTATTCAGCTAAGTACTGATGTTTCTCAGCCTCCGCATGTCTATCTTCTGGAAGATGGTTTAGAGCTGTGGTAAGAATATTTTCTGTCAGTTTGTAATTTTAAAACAATTTTTTTTTTTGTATTCACAGAAGAAAAAAATTGTAAAAGCTTTGAATATTAAATTTATGTGTTTTTGTTACCTTACCTTGACTTCATCTATATTACACTTTGTGGTAGTTTGGACCTGGCTCCCTGCCAAATGTCTGAACCCACTGTAACAATCCCTTCCCCCTCCCTTCTTCCCTTAGGGCAAAGGAAAAAAAACTAGAAAAAATTTGAAGAACTCAAAATCAATCTAATTATATTAAAAAAAATATTTATGTATGTTACAGTTATATACAATTAAAATACTATGTACACAGTGAAGGGAATCCAAACACCCCCGAAGGGAATCCAAACACCCCCAAAGGGAAAGGGGAAAAGGGAAAAAAAAGACAGAAAGGGACGCAGAACAAATATACACAATCAAACCCAGGAACTAGCACAATAAAGAACTAGCAAAACAAATCTCACCACGTCCCTCAGAGAAACAAGATCACAAGGCCAGCACTCTCCAACCTCTCGCGTGGCAGAGCAGCGGTCACTGCAGGGCTCAGCCTCCAGATAAGGGAGACCAACGCAGGAATCCACTGCTCCTGAACCTCACTCGAAGAGAAGAGAGAGCGGGGCCTCTAATCTTTCTTGTTTATACCCTGCTTTACGTAAAAGTCATATGGAATACTGGGAACATGGTCACTTCCTTGGTTACTAGCTGGTTACCAGGAAGGCCTAGACCAAAACCATCGCACACTTTTCCTCAGATGACACGAAGGTAGGAAGTTACTAAAAAACCCACAGTTAAAAAGCTAAGTAAATAATTAATTTTCAGGCATTTGATAGTGAAGATACAGTTCTGTAATGATAATGAACAGGAAAACAAAAAGTCTAGACTCACTACAATGTGCATGCTAAACCAACAATTTGATATGCTTGACTACAGGAGAACATTGACCCAGTGGTTCTCAAAGGTGGTTGCAGGAAGAGATGTGAAGTTTACAAGGATTAAGTGTAGAAGTTACCTTTTAGATCTCAGGCTGTTCGGTGACTGAACATAAAACAAGAAGTAATGTTCTGATCAGTCTACTGTGAGCCTGATTTATTTGTTTCTGGTGCAGCTGATGCTGTAGGAGGAGGAAACTCTTACCTGGACTGAAATCGGCTCCTATTTCTCCTGAACGATAGAATACATAGTTTGTCTTAAAATAGTGAAGGATTCCTTTGATCTAAATTGTAGATGAACATCTGAATTATAAATATTTAAGCTACAGATGATCTGTTCTATGTGCAGCAAAACTGAGATTTATAATGCTGGTGGCAGCAAGTAGAAGTGCAAGAAGTTCTCAAAATTTAGGACAGGCCTTTGTAGTGTATGAGTTCAAAACTTTTGTATTTTCTTAATAATACTGATCTTGAGGTTATTATTCTGATGTCTGTGCAGAAGAATGGTATTTTAAGATGTCCTAGAGCATCAGAGGAATTTGGATGGAGCTGGCAGAGACAGTTGGGACTCTAATGGCTTCTTGAACAAGGAGAAGGAGAACAGCCAAGATATTTTACATAATCACACGTTATTTAAATACAGTAATCCCACACCTGAGATCTAGGAACAAATGGGAATTTTTTCTGTGGCTTTAAATGCAAGTTTAATTTATTGCTACCATTTTCAAACCTCAGGAATTTTAAATGGCCACCACAGCTGCTCCTTGGATGTGTAGAGCACTACAGATGTTGTCCTTGCACTATAAATATTCCTCTCTACCTGCCTTTTCTGAGTTCCGAGGCTGAGTACTTAGACATTCTCGCTGCTTCACTTCAGATGTTATGTTGTCATTATAAAAAGATAGTAACATATTTTTCTTTGTTTTCCTGCCTTGGCAAGAACCATGCCTATACTGATGGGTGTGGTGTAAGAGCTATTGCTGTGCTTGAAGTATGCTTCCAGTAATTGTTACACATTGTTGATCATATAGATGATTACTGGAAGTTAGTGTGTTTACATCTGTCAAAATGATTGCTTAATGTTATTCATAAATCATGTAAATTATTTTGCTTAATCTATTCTTAGGTTAGTGACACTGGAGAATAGTCCATGTCTTACACCAGAGCTCTTAAGAATATTTCAGAACATGTCTGCCCTCCTTGGTAAGTCTTTTACTAATAAAATTTCGTGGTTTTTCCGGCTACTGCTTGTTGTTCATGCATGAAATAATGCTGCTGTGGCTGCAAGTACTAAGGGAGCTTGCAAAACTGTAATTATCAAAAATTGAGGAACGGGTTTTTATTATCTGACTTGGTCATCTTCTTTGATACTTATTATCTATTTACCCTATTTCTCTATTTTTAATAAATTAAAGTTGTTTGTACCGAAAAGATAAGACAAGTTTCAGTTTCTGATTTCTGAGGTTATTCTAAGAAATTCCTAAAATTTAACACCAAATGTGCTGAGTTTTATTGATATTGATTATATGGAACACTTCCCTGCTCTGCCTACAGTCAGAATGCAATTACTAAGCTTTCCATAATTCAGTTAATAACAATGTGGGATATTTTCAAACTACCTTAATTTGTCTATAAGCATTTTGGTCAAGCAGCACTGAAATTAAAACCAGTAGTTTTGCCTGAATTATTGAAAAACTATAAACTTAGTAATGAGAATTAGGACTCCGTGCTTAGGAAATACTGATATTTCAGGTGCTTTTGCTTCATAATTAAAGGGAGTATAAAATTTTTTTTGTTTAATTTTGTTATGTTAATATGTTTGTGTTTAATTAATCTTTAGCTGTGCTTTTGTAGGTTGTGTAGCTAATATAGCAAATGGTTTAATTCCTTTACAGCATTGTGTTCATAAAATTACGGAAGTTATCTTTTTACTTGATAGTCATTTTCAGCACTTAATGCTGTATTCTGACTAAAGGTCAATAGATCATGGTAGGTAGGTGTAAGATGACGTCTTTTGTTATTTCTTTGTATGCAAGATCTCTAGTGACAGAACTGCTCTGTTTAGTAGTGGGTTTATTATTTAACTCCAGAGCTACCTCTTAGATTCTGTAGCGGTGATACTTTCTGGGATACAGACAAGTAGGAATGGAAACTTCTTACAAAAGGTGGAGGTATTTGGGAATATTTTATGCTTGTAATGATTTCCTTATTTTATGAATGAATCCTGGAATAAAGTAATGCTTTCCTTTGGAAAAAACCAACAAGCACCCTCAAGAGAATGTTACTTGTTTTGAAAACTGAAAGCTGTTGTATGATGCTTGTAGAGCAAGTAGTAGTTAAGCTAGGTAGGATTTCCTTAGGGTGACGCTTCAAACGTGCTTATATCAGACTTTTTTTTTCATCGGGGTGGGGGTAAGTGGCAAAACCACAGCAGCTGATGTGTAATTATAGAAGGATTTCTGTGGATTTCATCATATAGACTTCTGGTACTAATTTACTTCCTGAGCATTTTTCTGAGAAACTTGTTTTCTGAGTGTCATGTTTGTCAAAAATTTTGATTGCTGTAAGCCAAAATGATGCACATTTTTCCGGAAATTGGAAACCATTCTAGTACGCTCTTTGCCTGGAAATTCTGTGTGTTTACCTCAGGAAAGTCTGAGTGGACAGTCTTGATAGGACACAGCTGTAGTATTGTGATGCTTAAACAGAGCTGGAGTTTTGGATTAGCACTAACCTTATTTTAAAACACGGTAGTTATAAAAACAGTACAATAGTGACATCCACTACCCCACAAGCAGCTACTTTATTCATTCATTACACTTGAAAATGAGGTTCTTTACTGTGCTGTTGCACTTGATATAAGTAAAAAGTGCAACATCTTGCAAAAGAAAGTGTATTGATCAATGATGGTCGACTGTGCTAGTTAATTAAATAAGTGTTCGGTCTTAGTTCTGCAGCAGAGTTTCTCCAGTATACAAGTAGCACTGTTCACCTGAAACTTGCAGCACTTAGGATCTGGCTCTTCCTGTCCTACTTAGCAGGGTGATGTAGCTGTCAGGACAAAGTGTTTCAAGGGAAGTCAAAATTGCGAAGTTTTCTGTGCCTTAACTGCCTGAGATAGGGGAAAAAAGATAAACTGGTCCCCAATTCAGTCTGCAGTTATCAAAGTGAAAGCCAAAGGACAGGTAAGGTGAAGGGAATTTCTGAATAGATAACTGCCTTGCTTATGTCTGGGACAGGATGGAGAACTAGCAAGGTGCTCCAGAAAACAATTTTCTTGAAATCACACTGTAAGGAATATGAACCTCCTGACCTTTAGTTTCTGAAATTATTTTTACTGAATGGAATACCTAACTGTTTTTCTGGTGTGTTTAACTGGTACATCAGCATGTAAGTAATTTAGAAAAGGTATCAGATGTCAATATGGTTGAACTAGAAAAATCTGGAAGTCAGGGAGAGTAGTAGTTCATACATGAGATTTTTGAACTGAAAGAGGAAAAATATAGAAATGTTTTTAATTTTACTTTTTTAACTAGTCTGAAAATAATATGTAGTTGGTCCTTTCCAAATATAATTGTCCTTTTGAAAAGAGCTTTTCGTACCCATTTCTACTACTGCTGTTGGAACTGGATGTCAGAGGAGTTATACAAGTCAATTAGATTTGCCTTCAGGAGTAGAATGTTGCATTTCCATGAAGGCTTGATTTCACTTAACCTACAAAAATTACGGTGCTATCACTGATGTACACGGATAGTTCACAGCATAATTGTCATATTTGGTTTTCATATCAGCAGTACTGCTAGTGTTTAAATTCTGTTGAAATATAATTGCCGTAAAGAGGGGTTGCAGAGGCTCTTTAATCCATGTCTTGCACTGGATTGAATAATGTGGAATAGAGAAATACATTAATTCTCTGAGTATGGGGGCATTTCTGCACTGAGGATGCTTAAAATGACCACTGAATCTGCTACAATTTCAAGTTGGAAATATGGTTGAAGTCTAGACATGCCTGTTTCAAGAAGCATCAGGTTTAATGTGCCTGTGCTGTATTTGTAAAGGTAATAGCAAAAAACCGATTACTGGACATGGACTAAGTCCTCTGATTCCTAACAAAACCTGAAGGACAACATTAATTAAGAAAAATACATATTTAATTCAGGGCAACCTGGTAAGAGAATTGAGGCACAATTAGCTTTTAAATGCAATCAGTGGAACATGGTACCTTTCTGGAAAAACGCTTTTATTAAACGTTGACCTTTATGTACAGATGAGTGGCTGAAATTCTGTCATTTCCATTTCATCTGTCTTACCTGTTTTTGCCTTCTGACCTGAAATATAATTTTTGCTACACATACTTTCTATCTTTGTATCAGTTATCACAGAATCACAGAACGGAAAATTATGGAAAACCTAGTAGCATTTCATGTTTATGTGGCCAGTTACTTAGAATTTGAATATTTGAATCAGTGTCTGAAACTTTAAATATGATTATATCCAGTAAGAAAAAATCTACAAACTGCAGACCTGTAAGGACTGGTATCAATGTCCATGTGAAACTTTGAAACCTTTTGTTTTGCCATGAGTTCTGCTTATAGATGTTCTGGCGTGAGTTTTTTTGTTTTGGGGGTTTTTTTGTAAAACAGTCATAAAGATAGTGCCTGAAGACTTTTGTCTTTTTTCTGTGTTCAAACTGCTGCTTGGTATCTTCTCCTCCGTGTATGTATCTCTTAAATGGGTATGCTTAGGGAAAGGTGTGCTGTACTGATCTTTAGGGCACCCCTTGAGAGTGGGTTTCAGCTCAATGCCGTTGATGTGGCATCTGGCTCAGAAGAGCAGAACTGCAATCTTTATTTCATTCTTTCTGCTCAGTATTTACTGACTCAAATGTGAGAGAGATTAGTTATCAGTAACTGCAGATCTCTTAAGTATGTGTTTCATTTGTTCTCTGTTTAGTATCTTAGCCCACTATCACATGCAAAACTCGACCTTTTCTTTATAATTTTTTTAATTAACAGTGGCTTTTGAGGTTACAGGATTTCTTGTGCTTCCATTTGAGTACATGAGAGCTGTTGTCATCCCACTTCTGTATTGTCTCTGGTAGGGAGAGAGAACCTAATTGGTACTGGATCTAAGATAACTTTTTTCTACTTCTTGGTCTGGCACTGTAAGCTGTGAGAAGAAAGAGACTTTTAGACGTGAATAATTTTTGTTATTCTTCAGTTTGGTGATCAGGTTGTGAATTGTGATTTGTGTTTTTTCCAGAGCTGAGTTCAGAAAATCTCAAAAATTGCTTTAAGATCATCAATGCTTATATTTTCTTATCTTCATCTGAATTTTTACAGGTATGTTATAATTATATTAAAATTCATACTATCTCCTCTGTTCCCTACTCACAAACTCTTTTTTTCTCATCTTGGAAAATACCATACACACATTTATACTCTTACTCATGTGTATACAAACACATTATTGTTCTGTTGATAGGTCTGTGTGGTGCATGGTGGACACTCAATCAAATCAGATTTGAGAAAGATGATTATTTAGAATTAATGCTTTATGAATTGATTTAGTACTTTTGTATTTGAAAAGTGGGGTAGTAATGTTAGTCTAATTATTCTACTAGATAAAAATTATTATCATAAATTCTACCAAGAGTTGAACTAGAAATATTATGCCTTGTTCTCATACTTTCCTCATTAGAAAATTCTTTGAGATTTTAAAAACCCTGCAGTGTTAAAAAACCAACAGAATACATAGATTAGATTTTAATTAGCTCAGGAATGATGAGCATTTCAGCATGTAGAATCTTTGAAGAGAGGCTGAGTCTTCAGAAAATGTGTTTGCATAACACCTTCTTCATATTATTTCAGATGTATGCTACTGACTTATGCCGGTCATTTTGTGAACTTTTGAAGGACATAACTACTGAAGGTCAAATTCAAGTTTTAAAGGTGGAGTATAATGAAAATAATACCCAGATACTCAGCTTTGTACTTGTAATGTTTTCAAATAGGATGAATATAGAACATGTAGAAGAAAACAACAAATTTAGCAAACTTTGACACTGGAGTCATTGGTGGTTTAAACTACTTATTTGAAGTCTGTGCATGTGTATAGAGACTTAATAGGTCTTAGAGCAAGCTTTCCCAGTCTGTATTGAATGTTATGTGTATGTGATCTCAGTGAAACTGCTTTGTATAGCATACTTGCATATGTACCATGACACAGTGTTCAGTCTTTGCCTTTGGCATGAGTGGCTATTGTAATGTCCAGAATAGAGCCTAGAGAAACTAGTAAAAACCCTTATATTCACATAAACTGCAAATGGTATTATGAAAGAGATGTAAAATTCATACATTTTACAAATATTAAGAATGATACTTTGAATGTGTCTTTTGAAGAATTTCAGGAAGTAAATTGGGAATATACAATGAAAGAAAGTTGATTAGTAGCAGTACTGTATTACTACTTATGTTTCCAGTGGGTGCATAACAGTGGGCTCCGTGTTGCTTATAAGAACTTGGACACAAATTCAGTTAATTGTAAATGCAATGAAGGGAATAAATTGGATCCCATCTGCCTCTTTGCCGGGTCATACAACTGCTTGCAGGATCATAGGACAGAAAATAACAGAAATTGATAGACCTCCCTGTTTGTAGTTCCTGCTGTCAGGAGCTTAAGGACTCTAGTTCTGAAATTTAAAATGTCAAGTTTGTCCTATCAGTAATATATAGAGTCTGTAGTTGGACAAATGTTTTATACAGGAGCTTTTAATCAGATTTCTAAAATGGAATGATGCTGCTAATATGGAATCATTTATTCACTTGAGTCCTAGAATGGCCTTGCATTATCTGCAAGGTTTGTGTAATAAACTTGGAACATCCTTCTACCATGCCCTGTTGATTCCAGAAGGATAACTGAACTACAGTCCTTGCAAATACTTTTACAAAAAGCAAAATATTTTGTCAGGCGTCACTATGCTGACTTGTTAAATAAAAAAACCTCCAAGATAAATATTGGGAACAGAAACACCCGGGGCTGTTCTCTGAAACAGTTTCCTACAAGCACCTTTGGCTGGATTGAAAATAGACATTAGAAATAGAAATTAATAAGGTTGAAAAATACTAATTTGGACTGATAAGACAATTTATTGCAAGATTACTGATGCTTGATGTGACTTGGTTTTCTAATTATCTGAGATGGGCAATATGAAGTTTGAAAAGACTGCAAGGAACAAATGAGTTAGCCAAAACTTCCAGTACCCAGAAAGATGAGTGAGGGAAAAGTTACGTTTACCTCTATATATCATACACCTCTTTTATACTTCTGTATGTTAAAGGTCTACAAAATTGAGAGGCATTAAAAAAGGTCAGACACCTAGTATCTCTCTTAAAGGAAGAAATAGAGGGTATTAAATGAAGCTAGTAGGAAAGAAGTTCAAAAAGCAAAAAAAAAATACTTAGGGGGGATTGGACAAGGGCACAGAAGAGTAGTTCTTTGTGGAAGTTCCTCTGAGATGGACGTAAACGGAGACTAAAAATGTATGAGGGAGGTACCTTTATATGCTTTATACACAACAGTATGTGTATATATTTGTGTGGTCTCGGTTTTTATTAGAATGGGGGTGAGAAGCTATCCGCCCCTTGTTCTCACAGCTTCTTCCCATCTCCGTCTTACTACAAGGGCAGAGCCCAAACATCTAGGCAAAAGAAAAACTGAAGAACATAAGATAAAAAATAACTTTAAGGAACAGCTCAGTGGGGGGTGGAAGGTAGAGTACCCAAGGTACCCAGAATAGCACCTCTGACAGCACACCTGCAAAGAGACTGTAGGTTCTCATCAATGGTTCTTCAAAGAAGTGATAAGACAAATGTATGGAAATAAGCCTTGGACTGCTGGCACTTTTCCCTGATAACCCACCTCAATTTGCTGCTTTTCCTGGAACCTTAACAAGGTCCTTCCTTCCAAACCACCTCATCAGCTTTGCGAGGGCCGTGGGGAGGCTCATGAGGTTCTTGGAAGGGTGGATTTCATTGGCGTGTCAGTTTTCAAAAGGTCTATGTATGCAGATCAGGTTTGCGGAGTACTTTACTAGAATATACTTTCAGCAGTCCTGGGGTTTGCTGGTGTTCAATGACAAACATCCTGCAAGCATTTTATATGTGTAGACCAGTATACATGGTTCTAAAGCTTCAGTTAAGATTTATGAATGTACTTTACTAATTGTCTAATTTGCTTTTGTTCTTAAGGTTGTAGAAAATGTCCTAAAAGTAAACCCTGTATTGGGTCCTCAAATGTTTCAACCCCTTCTGCCATCAGTATTCAGGGGGATTATAGATGGGGAGGTAAGAATTACTTTAACTTCTATCTACTTTTTCTTTTTGAAAGTGGAAGGCCATTATCTGGGCCAGTTTTTTCATATTAATATTGTATTTTCTCTTGTTTTAAGAGTGTTTGGTAGATTTTTGACAGCTATTTTAGAAGTCTGTAAAAGAAACATAGTAGCACAAGATATAAACCAACATATCCATCATTTGTTTTGTCTTGTAGTGTTTGTTCTAATAAAATAGAACAAATTTTATTCTGCTGTTCTACTGTTCCTTTGCTATTAACACTTACAAGCTGCTGTAGTTCTATGCCTACTTTAATCCTTCATAGGTGTTGGAGTTTTTGTTGGGGTTTTTTAAAAACACACACTACTCCTTTTTAAATGTGCCTTTACCAGAGAAGAACAAACTGGACAAAGAGAAGATTGAGTTGACCTTCTTTTTCTAATTGACATATCTGATATGAAGAGCTGAAGAATGTGAGACTACTTTGTGTGAGACAGAAGATTTTTTAAGATTTCGTTGGTTTAGGTGTCTTCTCCCTTTTCTCTCTTTTCTTCAACAAACTGCCATGGTGCATGAAAAGGAGAAAAATCCAATATACTTTAACTGTGTTGAATTTTGCAGTACTAGCAGGACAAAAATGAAAGCATTTACATCAGCAGAATCAGTGGGTGGAATCTTCATGCTTTTTGACTTTTTAAATCAAAACCTTTGATTTTTTCCAGAATTGAAGTCTTTCAAGTATCAATATTTGGCTTCCATTATTATTGAGTTAAATAAGGTTTCCAAATTTAAGCCAATTAATACTACGTAGCAATGTACTTTTTGCTGTACAGAGCACAAAGATAGAGAGTGGATTATTAAAATGTCTTCTGATTTAAGAGTAATAAATTCATTGTACCCCATTGAAAATATATTAATCCGGATTAGCTATTATATTGTTACAGTTATGTAACAATACAGTTATATTGTTACAGGCTGAATTAGTACAAAACTCTAGCTTCTTTTAAAAGTAAGAACAAAAGATAAATAATGAACTTATTAATTTACCCAGTTAATTTTGAAACACCTGCAAATTATTGACAAATGTATTATAGCTTCTCTCTGAAATAAGTAACAACTTGAGAAATATTAAGCGTTTCCTAATGTTACTGAAATTATGAGCAGTACTTTTGAACCATAATCAACTTCAAAAGTAATTTTTTACCAGTATGATATACTGTTTGCTCCTTAAGATGCAGGTTTTTAAATTTAAAGTAAAATCACTTCGCAAGCTGTCTTGGCTGTTTGGAATTGAGAAATCCTGATAAAGATTGTTCACTTAATCTTCTGAGAGGCTCTTAAATTACAATTTGTAATTTAAAATTTAGTAAAAGATATAAGGGATACATGCAAGTATATTCCATGTATTGCTGCTTTGTGTCAAATATTTTTCTTTTAGTTAAATTAAGCACCCTTTGTTCTGGTTTATTTTTCTTTCAGAGATACCCAGTGGTGATGTCTGCTTATCTGGGGATCATGGGTAGAGTTCTACTACAAAATGCAAGGTTTTTTTCATTACTTCTGAGCCAGATGGCATGTGAATTGGGTCAGGAGGTAAAGTTTATTGTCCTTTTGGGTTTTTTGTGGCTTTGTATTTGGGCTGTATTGCATTGGGAAGTCCTGCTTTCTTTTGATGGGAAGGAACTTTTCCCTTTGTTTTCCATGGTTGTTCCTCCACACTGCACCTTGAAAAGGGGCCCTTGCCCCTTTGTTCCTTCCTCTGAACATCCTGTAACAATTTTTACATATTCCCACAATTACCTTAAAGCATCCCAGACTTATTCACATAAACCCGTTTCGTTTGCATGCTCTTGGAGGGTGAGAGTTTCTTCTTGTGTGGTCTTGATGGGTCTTGCACCATGGATGATGGTGTAACCGTTTTCCTCTGAGTTTTTAGGGCGTCAGGTTCAGTGTGCTACAGTTTCACTAAGGAGGTTACTGAGGTTCTTTTGCTACAAGTGTTCTACTATGTCTTTAAGTGGCATTTTAGTAACTTTCTTATCCTTGAGTATAATACAGTTTTCAAAAAGTAAAAACAAGCTTGTTTGGTTTTTTTGAATTTATCACCAGTGTAGGTAAAATAGAGTAAGTTCACATGCTTTGTATGTATTAGGCTGTTAGCAGAAAACTGTTTGAGTAATTCACTATTCTGAATCAGTGCCCTGTCCATGAATTAAGTGCATTTCTAACTTGTAGGTTACAATTAATGCATGGGGGGTTCAGGGCCTGGAAGCACTGTCATAGAAAATTTAAAAAATAACTGTTGCTTGCTATTTCTGTCAGCTGTACATAGCTGTGTGATGTATTATGGATACATAACTGTATTCCAAGACTGAAAAATTTATTCAGTTGGTAGAAAAATTAAAAGAAAATATTTTCTAAATAGGCTGACACACTCCACAAATAAAAAGAAACATTCTGTTTCCCATTGCAGTTGGACCAAATTCTTGGTAACATGATTGAAATGTGGGTTGATCGGATGGATAACATCACTCAGCCAGAAAGAAGAAAACTTTCTGCTTTGGCATTGCTTTCTCTTCTGCCATCATTGAATGGGTAAGCAAATATACAATGTGTTAAATAAGAATGCTTCAAAGGCCCTTGAGATGGTTTTTAAACTATTTCAAAATTCTTCAGCTATATATTCAAGTATAAGTAGTTTTCTATGCTACATTATGTTACCCTTTTATTTGACTTCATAGCATTATAGTAACATTTCTTCTATTTCATTGAAAGTGTTCTTTAGTACAAGGGAGAAACCAGCACTGCAGATTTTATTGTCCATTCTCATATTAACATTGAACTATCTGCTTCTCTCATCTGTGATTAAGTAGTTGCTTTAGTTGGCATGTTAGTATTTGGGTGTCCCTTACAGAGAACAATGGTCAATTTTTTTTCCTGTTTTAGGTGATCTGAACTTTCATCCTGCTTTTCCCCTTTTTAACATTAAATGGAAATTCTGCTTCCATTCCTTGTTGTGAAAGACTGTGAAACAGTTTTTGCACTGTATAGTTATATAGCAAGAAGCTTTTACTATTGTTCTTTCGGTAGCCACTGTCATTACTGAATATACATACAAAATGAAAGTTTTAAATGGAAATGCTGAATAGTGTTACACTGATTCCTAAGTTGTCACTACTAGAATTGTCACTACTAGAATGTTTAGGTAGGAGTTCAGTCTGTTTGATGTTCGTGAAGACAAGTCTGCATGAGTTTACTTTTAGTCTGTTGGATTTCCTCAAGTATTGTGTATTTAGAATTTAGGTGTTACTCATAAATCCCAGAGCTACTTTAGTATCTGTAAAGCTGTGCAATATGTAGTCTCTAACTAAAAAATGTCAGGGAACTCCTATGTGTAAAACTTAGAGGCTTCATTGCTTTTAATATGCACGGAAGCTTCCCTTTTTTGTCCTAGATCACCAGGATAACCATCTAGCTAAAGGTGAATCAAGCAGCTGCTTTATAAGAAAGGGTTTTTTTTTTCCAGTAAATGTAACAGTATTATGTTATTGGAAATGTCTTTAAAGAGGTTTTAGCTAAAATTTAAGGTGCTGAACTACGTCTGTCTTCCTGTGAAGTTTCTTTTAAAGGGAGGAAGGAAAAAAGAAATTTTTTTAGATAACCATGTTATTTTGAACTACCTTCAGCTGCTCCAGATTTCCTGCTGTAAAAGCCAATTATTTCTGGCAGTCCTTAACATAATAAAACCTTCTGCACATGACAGCTTTATTTTTCAGATACTCAAATCGTTTAAGCAAGCTGCTTCTCAAATAAAAAGCCTCACTTTAGTGGACATATTTATGTCAAAGCTATGAAAATTTCACTTATGCAGTTGATAGTCTGCTAAACATACCTTCAGACAATGTGTGAAAGTGATTCTGTCTTTTTTTTCTTTTACTGGAGCAATGTGAGTCACTCTGGTTTTGCCATATCACAGAGATTATATTACACATGCTTGCTGCATCTGAAACTTCTGTTAAAACTAAGTTTTGAAAAACAAGCTTCTTGTGTAAATCCGTTTGCAGAGTTGAAGCAAAAATGTTTTAAATATAATACAGTGTTTAAACAAAATGTTTTGTTTAATATAAACAATGTTTTCAAAAAAACTAAAACCATTTTTTCTGTTGGAATGCCTTAGTAACCAGGTACCTGATTAGATATTGCATTGGATAGCCAAAGTAATTTCAAGATTTCTCAGCTGCAGAGATAGAACAGAATTTTGTCATCTGAGGATGGCTAATGGGCTGTTTTGGAAGGCCAAGGTGAGGGTGGTATTCTTGCCTCATCTTGCTGCTGTATGGTTGTCAGGGTTTGGCGGCAGCAGTAAGCTCAGATTTTCCAGATTCTGCTATAAGGGAAACAGGCATCTGCACTGTGTCTAGCATTGTTTGAGGATTTTTTTTCCTTTTGCCAGTTGTTTCCTTTAACTTACAGCTGAAGCATCAGTTTATTTTAGAGAGGAATGGGAGGCAGCAGATAAAAGTACTGGGGGAAAAATGAAGATAACATGTATTTCTCATCCTTCCCTCTGAGTTGTTGTTTTATGGATAAAAGGTTATGGAAAGTATTAACACCTTTTTTATTCTCCCTCTAAACTCTACAGTATCACTTAATTGCTTTTAGGTACTTCTCTAATTAGTGATCATGTTTATAATTATGCGTATGTGGACTTTGAACTTCTTGCATTTTAGGGGAAGATAAAACTTTGATCTTTATTCGCTTAAAACCAGTATAACAAATAATTTTCTATTTTAAACACAGCACCTTTGACAGTATAATGAGTGGAGTATTTTAGAGCAGATAAGATGGGATTTGCTGCACAGCAGTTGTTCACTGTGGTTCTTGGGCCATTTAGTTGGACTAAGCAAGTTAAAATGTGACAATTTATTAGCCATACTGTAACTTTCTTGTCTAGGTGATATAATGCAGAGATACAGGCAATTATATGTTTTTGTTGTCAACAGGGTTGCATTTTAGTCTGTGTTCATTTTAGTCCTTCCATCTAGCATCCTGTTTATCTTCCTACAGCTGCACATCACGTTAGTGTTTAGAAATTCATATTAAAAAAAGAACAATGCAGCTTTCCTGATAAGTTCTTGCAGCACCTTTTCACATAGCAGTAATTTCCTGGTATTACTTCGGGATTTTGCATAAATTAAACACTGTATAATTATCTGCATTTGCTGTCCAAGTCTAGTCAATCAGTGTTAGCAATTTTTGTGTCTTGAGAGATAAATGCTTCAGCATTATCTTCTCTGCTTGCTTTATATGCTTGCTGCCTATATGTCACTCATATCTGTCCACATGCATTTTAATTCATTTATTAAAAGCTCTTCATAAAATAAGTTTAAGACCTTTGTCTTTAACTTGCTATATAACAGTAAGGTCCAGTAACAAGATTTAGGCAGTAAGGATTTAGGATGGACTTGTGGAGTTACAGTGTCTCCAAGTTCAGTACGTGAGGGAAGTATGCATAGACATACAGTAGCTCAAACAGGGAGGGATTTTGTAAAACATGCAACAACTTGAGGTTTTATGGAGGAAAATCATATATGAGCTACAGTGTGAGATGTGAGAGATGAGAGCAACCAGGGTGAGTAAAATAACAAATGTCACGATTTCCTAGTCTAGTTCAGTCATATTACAGCTTGTCTGTAGTCTGAATGGCTTGTTTGTGAACCTACAGCTCCAAGAGCACTCTTCAAGATGTAGTTGAGTTTTATTAGATGTTCCTGTGGTCCCTAAAGTAGTGCCCAGTGAAAATAATCAGGAGCAGTAGTCTACTTCTTATTTAGGCCATTGTGGAAAAGGTGTGGGCCCCCACCACTTTCTAGGTTTCTGCATTTTGACGTATGTATCTTCAGCATCCTTTGAGTTTCTTGAGACCAAACTGGCTAAAACTGTACTATGTCCCTTTCTCGTACCAATAGATACATGTGGAAGTAATCAGCTTGCTTACTGCACTTCTGTCACTTTGTATAATGTCAGCATTAGAGTGTTTTGGAATATCATTCTTTTGTGCTAATGAAAGCTTTTAAGGATTTAATTAGCAAAGTAGTTTTCTTTCTTATTCCTATAGTTGTTCTCTGTTTATTTTAGTTGAACATGAACCATACTGAAAGAGTGATAGAAATATTTGTTCTCTAATATGGAAATGGAAACAGAATATGGGAAGATTATAATGTCAGTGATTAGCAGAGTTTGGCATGGTACCTAATTGTAACCACAGGTAGAATTTGACACCATGTTGAAAGCTAAGCACTCTCCTTTTGCGAGTGTTATTTATGCTATGCCTGACACTCTTGAATGGGAGACTGCCAAGTTTGCTTTTACTCCAAGTCAGTGCTTTCCAAAACAGTCCACTAATTTTAGTCCTTGAGGACAGTTTAATTTTTGGTGGACTTACCGTTGTAAAGTGGTATCTACAGTGGTAGTTAGTGGAACCCCTCTACAGTAGAGGAGACTTTGCTGAACTCAGAATATGAAGTATTTTAATTTCTTGTCTTTCTTCGTTTTGATTTGTGGCACATGAATAGTGGCAGTTTTAATTTTGCCCCTTTGAGTCAAGTATGCTTATCTATTTTGAGGAAAGGGTTAAGAGGTTTTCCAGGTTTCTCTGCTCACTTCTAATCATAGTGTGAATGTCTGCTTTTTCTTACTGTGTATAAACTCAATGTCATTCAGTATGAATTCTGCCAGTTAGATAATTGGTGTTTTGTGAGTATAACTACTTAGAGTATTCAATTATAAATCTTCATTAGGTTATTACATAAGTTTTGCTTCTGTCATTTGTTAAAGTTACTTAGAAATTTTTAATTTTCCTCTCAAGAAGTTGTCTATATGTAATGTTAGGAAATGACAAAGAAGTGCCTAAAAAAATGTCATGTTCTCCTCAGGGTAGTTATGTCCTCATTTATAAAGTCAGAATTGCTTATTTGTGCATTGCTGACGTTCACTTCCCTGACACAGCTCTCTAGCTAGGACTTTTCGGTGCCTGACTATCTCTAGGCTTGGTGGTGAAATAAAACAGCTCGATTGTATCAACTAAAATGAGGTTTTTATTCTCGATCCTCTTTGTCTCACATGTGATAGAGTGAGGGGAAGTGGATAGCAGCAAGAGAAATGGTGGAATAGCCAATTCTGGAATACAGTGTTTAAGCGTATTTATCATAGGCATCTTACAGGCTACAGGACAGGGAGCTTCCATGGAACTACTTGGCACACAGTTATGCACTTTTTCAAAACTTATTCACTCTATTCAAACTCTTTTACACTATCATATGGCATTCTAGTATTGCTACGTAAAAGTCTATATTTTTTCTATAAGTAAGGCAGGGGTTAAAAGTCCTTTTCTCTCAGTTTTAACTTGAGCTGCAGGTGTCCACTGCTTCATGTCCTTCTGCAGAAGTTTAGCAGCTTCTGTCGCTTTCACTGAGTGTCTGTTTGTTGGATTCCATCCTTATCTCTGAGGCCTCTTGCTGAGCAACTGCACCTGCTTTCTCAGGCCTGATGTCTGCCTGGTATCCAACAGTACACCCTCCTTTTTTTATAGAAATGATACTCTGAAGCCCTATTTTCCTCTCCATTTTTTTAATCCCTCTAGTCAAAGGTGTGCTCACCCACGTCTTTAATGGACTATTAGCATTTAAAGGAGCTCTTTAAATTATGATTTTGCAGTTGCCATGAGTGTTTGGCCGTGAATTTGTTTAGCTTGCTTGACAGGTAGCAGTGCAGTTTTAATGATAAGAGTAAAAAATGTGGCTTTGGTCTTAGCTTGACTATCAGCATCTGCATAATTCAGAAGGTTCCATGGAGTACTGCTGCTTCCTGAATTGCATGTCCCATTACAGCATTGGCAAAGGGATGCATGCATTAAACTTTTCTTGTTCGCAATCTCTGTTAATTTTCCTTTTACACCTGATTGTATGGACTGGTCAGGGACATATTATCTTTTCCCCTAAGACCTGTAAGCTTTGATTTCAAGGAAAAATATACCAAGTGACGGCAAGGAATTATGTCACTAAGTGCAGCTGAACTGCTGTAGAGAACAAACTGCAGTCATAAGGGTTTGGTTGCTCTGATACCTTGTTTTGTTTGTGGCCTATATAAAGAATTTCAGAAATCTTTCCTAAAACTCTTCTAAATATGGTTTGCCTTAAAATTGACCATTTTCATTATATAAAAGACAACAATAGTTGATAACAAACTGACTCGCTTTCTTCAAACTCTTTGTAATGTGAGTTTTACATGTTTGCAAATTGGTTATTGAGTAAGTAGTGACTGAAGTGTAGCATGTTATTAAAAGTGTATAAAAATCACAAGATTGTAACAAAGTTTTTAAAAAAAGTAGATTTGCAGCTGATTTTGCAGCTGAGCTTGTTTTGAGCCATTTTGGTACATCTGCTTATCTTTCTGCCCTATACTCTGAAATTTGAGATTGCCATAGAGTAGCTGAGATTTTTGGTGACTTTTTTTAGCAGAGCCAGACTATTATGGTAAGATACTGATGCCCAAAACCAGGCCGATAGAAACTGCTTAGAGACAAAGTTTTATGCCTTTAAACAGTAAGGTATTTATTAGC
>JAWMRA010000090.1:50203853-50226225 GCA_035584735.1 Pseudotriccus pelzelni | reverse complement strand
AACTGCCCTCAAGGTTCTTCTTCTATCCTGCCTTCTTCCTGCTGGTGTAACTCATGTGCTTGGCTGGGTTGTACAGCTTCCTTTTACAGTGTTTGTCTGTCTTCAATTCTTTTCCAGGAGTGAAAATAGAAAAAGTATATAAACCTTGACTGCACTGAGAAGGGTGTGAATGGGCAAGTGTGCCTTCATTGTTACTTGTTATGTGTCCCAATTGAATGTAATGAAATGCCACTTTAGTATATTGTTATACTATATTTTACTGTAATTTACTGTATAATAGATCAAATACTTATAGGGGCCACTCAATTCAGCTAGCTTAAACTGTTTTGGGCTGCTTAATTAGAAACTGTTTTTTAAATAATTTTCTACATGTAGATCAGATGTTAAGTGTAATGGGCAAATGCTTTTAAGGGGGAAAACACTGGCTGTAATTTGTTTGGTTTGGTTTTTTTTTTTTACAGGGACTAATCCACTGCAGTCCCTTCCTCTTTAATTAATTTTTGTTACATTCTGTCTCTCCTACACAATTCCTTGTGATACATACTAAATTTAATTTCATTTAGTAACAGCTGCACAATTGGTGAGTAGTAGATTCACAGTTGCACAGTAGTAAATTCAGCAGTTTTGTGTCCTATATTTCTATTTTCAGTTTTACATAGGTGTCTTCAGAAATAATGGACTTGACATTTGGTGGAAACTAATTAGTTTTTGTTTGCTAGAAATGCTTCTATGCCTTGGTTACAGAGAAGTTTTGGGAGTGGGCAGAGGTTGAGACTGAACATACCTAATTCTCACGGAAATCTGGCAGGGAGCAGCTTTGTTATTTTAGGCTCTGATTTCCACAGATTCTCTCTGCATGAGAGGTTCCCTCTAAAGGTGCATCCTTTTCACTGACAAGCTGCTGTAGGAGTTGTTTGCCAGGGGCGAGTCTCACCATCTGTAGTGATGGAGCTTGAGAGGAAACCAGTGCTGTCACAGCTGTTTATGCAAGCAGGGAGTTGGAGCAGTTGGAAGCCATCCTTTGTAGTGGAGGTATCCTCTAATATCCAGCTTTGCAACATAAGGATTAGACTAAGAAGGAACTGAGAAATTCATTATGCAATTGTGAGGGAAATGCCTTTCTTCTGCAGTTAGTGTCTTTTGTATTTAAACGTTCACACCAGGAAACAGAGCCTTTCATGTACACATGTGGTTCATGTCTACATTAAAATCATTAGGGAATACATTAGAAGACTTAATTGAGCTATATTAGTTGAGTCTGCACCAAGAAAACAAAATGGTGTTTCGTGGAGATCAGGTTAGTCATAGTGCTCCCCCGGAAATGTCTTAGCTGCTACTTTATTGCTGTAGGAGCTCCCCAGTACTATGCAGCTCCTAAGGGGAGAGTGTGTGTGTGTGTAATAATCATTTATGCTGCTCACAGTACATGCAAAGTAATCTCCATTTGTCCCTCTCTACTTATTTCCTTAGCTAATGAGATAAGAATAAAGAATTAATTAATCTTTCTCAAATCTCTACACTAGTAAATATATAAAATCAAACTGTTTATTGCTTCCCCCTGGTGATTATAGAAAAGCAGAAATTATGTTCTCTTTCTTTTAATCTCTAAAAAAGTATGTTTTCTCATACACATTATTTTTCCCTTTCTGAGGGAGATGCATAGGAGACATGGGGTTCATTTTATTTAAGGACCACTAAAAATTCATCATGACATATGTTTTAAGTTGATTATAAAGATGTATCTACAGTCTTTATCTGTGTAACTGAAATAAAAATAGTGAATTTTTACCTAAAACCTCAGAAGAATAAAGTTGAATACATAGCTGAGTGTGTTAGAAATGATAGACAGAATGAGAAAAAAACAGTACTTTTTTTCAGAACAGATGTGTTCTGTTTTGTCCTTTGCAAAGCTTTTATTCTTTTATCTAAAAAATTACACAAACTTTGAAATAAAAGGTTTGAGATTATTCAGGTAGAAGCTGCCTAAATGGTAAATGGTAAATTTTCTTTTCATTATAGGCAAGGTGCATTTTATTAACAGGTAGCATAAAATATCCTTTGTGTAATAAAAAAAATAATGTATTCATTGTATCTTTGAAACTGGGTTCTGGAGCGTTTTAGGTCCTTACTGTGGGCCTTTTGTTTTTGCTGCATATGAAATGAGGTTTTGCACCAATTACTTAGGAAGACTAGGTAGATATAAAACCTGTTATAACTTGATGATGACATTTGTTTCATTGCTGATCTTAATTATATGCAATTCAAGGGGGAAACTGCTGAAATGGTGCCATCCTTCGGGTATAAGATTTTTGTATGAACAGTATTAACTGCTCTGTTTCAGAATTTTTTCTAAAAATAGTGTCTCTGTCTTTTCTGTATCTACTTGTATGACTTTTTAATGTATTTCTTGCAATAAGCAGGCTCATTTTAGTCTCTTAAAAAAGGTACTACACTGAGTTGCTTGGCTTTCTTTGTCACGTATGAAAATAAGGCCTGATGCATTTTGTATTGCCACTGAACTTTAACTGAGGTTTGGTTTTTTAAAGCATGAGTCTTTACTATCTTTATTTTTCACCAGCATGTATCTTGTATTCTAAAAATAGTTGCATTGTTTAATGGTTCCATACCAGGTAAAGATTTCAGGCTTTGGTAGAAAGAAAATGCATGTCCTATTTAAAGGGAAAAATGAAGAAAGGGGAGAAAAGAGAAGGTGTTAAGTTTACTAAAAGCAGCAGGCACATTACCTCATTTTGAAAGGTCTTGTACATTCTTTAACTTTGTTTTCCTCAAAAAAAGAAAAATTATCATGGAACTTTACTAAAAAAAAGAAGTAAAATATAATTTCTCATGTTTGTAATAAAATAAATATATCTGTTCCAAGAAGAAATCAATGATTTCTCTATGTCTTTTCAAGGTCAGTTATTAAGGACAGTGTTTTGGGTCTTCAACCACTATCCTCTGTTTCTTCTGGAAATTTCACAGATCCTTGGAAACACAGTTTTTTGAAATGGGCTTCCCTGTGTGCTCCTTCTGCCAATGTGCAAGCATGGAAAAAACTCATGGAGTTAATGAGCACTATGCCTACAGTATTTGTTTACATGTTGGATAATTAAAGTAACCTTCCTGAATATGTTGACCATAATTAGCCCTGCAGCTGATCAAAAGACTATGCCTTCATTGTGTTAAAAACCTTTTTATTTCTCCTCCCAGTATAAAATTTGCTTGGCAGCTAGGTTAGTTGAAGAAGGATTGAGAGCAGCCCTGCAGAGAGGGACTTGGGGGTAAAGGTTGATGAAAAACTCAATGTGAGCAGGAAGTGTGTCCTTGCAGCACAGAAAGCCAACAAAATTCTGGCCTGCATCAAAAGCAGCATGGCCAGCGGGTCAAGGGAGGCGATTCTCCCTCTACGCTGATCTCATGAGACCCCACCTAGGGTGGGGGTTCAGATCTCAGGCCCTAAACATAAGAAGGACATGGAACTGTTCAAGCAAGTCCAGTGCAGGGCCATGATGTTGATAAGAGAACTGGAGCACCTCCCCTACAAAGAGAGGCTGAGAAAGTTGGGATTGTTCAGCCTGGAGAAGGTTGCATGGAGACCTCATAGCAACCTTCCAGTATCTGAAGGGGCCTGCAGGGAAACCAGAGAGGGACTCTTCATTAGGAACTATAGTAATAGAATAAAGCAGAATGGTTTCAAACTGAGAGTAGGTTTCGATTAGATGTTAGGAAGAAATTCTTTATGGTGAGGGTAATGAGACACTGGCACAGATTGCTCAGAGCAGTTGTGGATGCCCTATCTCCAATTATTCAAGACCAGGTCAGATGAGGCTTTGAGCAACTTGGTCTAATAGAAGGTGAGTTGGAACTAGCTGATGTTTTAGGTCCCTTCCAACCCAAAGCATTCTATGATTCAGGAGACTTGCAAGGAAGAAATAATATAGGTAGTGTATAACAACCTGTATTATTAATTAAATAATGTGTATGAGGAGGGAATAGTTTACTTCTCCAGGGTGCAAAGTGTTCATAGTTGTTCTCAGCTGAATGCCTTTGTCCTCTGTTGTCATAAATCTGAGGACAGCTGTTACCCTTTTCATGTTGAAAAATGTTAATGGCTTTTTCCTAGAGATTCATTTCAAATAAAAGGATAAAGCAGAAGAGTTTTAATGGGAGGTGTGTAGGTAGGAACCTTTTACTCTAAGGAAACCTGCTCTGTCTCTGAGGGCTTGTTACGCAGGCTGCTGAGTAGGCAACACTCACTTTTTCAGCAGTGCTGTGAGGTGGGTAGGCTGTTTGCTTTTTGCTTACTGTCTGCAGAACCTCACAGACAATTCTCACAACATGTAGTGCTTTGCTGTTCTGAATGTGATGGGGAAGCTTTTTGGCAAGGGAGAAAGTATCTTTTAAAATACGTACCTGACAAATAATGAAAATTGTGTCAGTTTTCGTTTTGTGGAATTCAGGAGTTTCAAGTTTGATTATACAAAATACAGTTCAAATCCTGTCATTTGGCAGTAGCTGAATTAAAAAAAAAGTGAACAAAAATAATTAATTGAAAACAAAATTGTATGAGCTGAATCATAATTCTATTGAAACAAATATAAAAGAAATATTTTCTGTGCTTAGTATTCTAACTTGATAAACGTTTTTTTCAAAGCATCTATTTCTGTATAAGCTCAGTCATATATGTAAAATTTTGTTGTATGTCTGATAAGACATTTTTCAAATGCAGTAACTAATGTACAAGGGGCTACAGTTTATCCATGTCTTCAGTTTTCATCTCAAATAAGAAAAGAAAATAAAAAAGTATTAAGAAATAGATTTGTCTGAGATCAGCTACAATCAAACTACTATACGTGAACTTAGTATTCAGTGCTTGTAAATAAATGGAATGTGTCTGCTTCTGCCTATTAGGTGGTGGCAACAGCAGCATCTTTCGGGGATAATTAAGCCTGAAATTACAAACAGGAAGCAGTAAAGTGCTTCAGTCAATGGCAGTCCCAGGAAGAGAGTTATAGTTTACCATAACCAGTTAGGCCTTTTCTCTTTTTTTGCTGTATGTAAGTGGAGGGTTTTCAGTCTTCCAAGGTGAACATCTTTTCACTTGCGGTGTGTCTCCACAAAGTCACAGAGTAGGAGTCCAAGCACTGAGGTCCCATAATCCCACATCTGACATTAGATCCACAGTAGTAGGAAACTGAGTGGAAGCAGAAGTTGGCTGCTTTCCATTAACTAGGAGTTGGTGGCATCTGCTTTCTCCATCCTGGGAAGATCGTGTTTCGATGTCCCTACCCTACAGACACATCAATTCTCAAGGCAGGGGCAAGTGTAAACATGTTTAGTGTAATGTTGGGCATTATGGGGGTATCTAATCTAGCCCTCAGGTCATGCTGGGTAAAGGTGCTCAGGTCCTGAGTAAAGCCTACCAGCCCTCTGCATTTGTCTTAAATAGCCTGGTGTTTCAAATAGCCGGAGGTGCCCATGTTTAGGCAGAGAAAACCTGCCCCAGCTTCCTCTGTAGTCAGGGAAGCGACATTCACATAGAACTGAGTGCAGGGATTTTCCACCCTTTCTAGGGAGACAGCTGCCTAGTAGAGTGAAGAAACACACGTAAGGGAATATACCAGTTTTACCAGCTGCCACTGCTCAAGTGTTTGTGTGTCGGTTTAAGCATTGAATAGTGATGCTAGAAGTGGTGCTGGGATTAGAAGCCAGTACTCTTGACCTTCCTGCTAGCAGGGGCATGCCCTTCTCACTCAGTTCTTGATTCCTGTGCTAATGCGTATTTTCTTTTATTAATTTACAGTTATTTCTAAGTTTTCAACAGTGGCATGTGGAGTTTTATTATATTTAAGAATAATGTTTTTTACTTATTTTTAAGCCATTTTGTAATTAAAACATTACTGAATTAATTGCGTGATAGCATGCTCAGCTAAGCAGTAAGCAAGGAAAATACCTCTTGATAAATGTGCTCTACAGTTATTGAGCAAATTTTGTGTGTAGTTCCTTTAGCTAAGTGATAGCTGTTCTTTTCTAATGTTATCCAGGATAAATTTTGGTCTTTTACAGTGTTATCCAAGATAAATTTTGTGGTATCATCAACATTTCAGTGGAAGGATTACACGATGTTATGACTGAAGATTCTGAAACAGGAACGTACAAAGAGTAAGTGGAAAATCTAGTTTTGTTGGGTTTAACAGTGGCAGTGCTGTTTTATATGAAGTGTTTTGATTTGAAAGATATGTAGGCAGTTAAGACATGCTTGTAATAGTTCTGTTTTCTCAAGAGTGAATGTTTTAGTAAGACAGGAAATTTTTGGTCTTGAGAGAAAATAAAAGTGGGGGAAGGAGGGCTTAATTTCATATTGTTCATTAAGTTATCTAATAAATATGCCTTAAAATGTTCATATGTTTTGATTTGCTTTTTGCTTACTTGAATGTTATGTCTAAAATTGCAATACCACAAATTAGATGTTGCAATACCACAAATTTCGTGTTGATAGGCTGATAGCTCAGAGTTTCTTTGAGTGTGACATCAACCTCATATGAGTATACCTAGTATGCAATACTTCATAGCTTAGAGAACTTGAAAACCTATCCCACAAGGACAGTTCTCTCCCTTCAGTTGGTCCACTTAACACTGGCTGCTACAGGACATCTCTCAAGAGATAGTTTCCAGAGCTGGGAGCAAAGGTTTGCTTGTGGCAGGAGGGTGACTTTTGGGGGTGCCCAGAGTGCGCTTCAACGCAGCACCACACTCATTCATCTCCTGATGACTCCCAGGTCACCTCTGGTAGCCAATCAAAGCTGGAAAAATAAAAAAACCCCAGTGAATAGCAGGATATTTTTTGGACTGAGATCTTAATGTTGTTTTTTTTTTTCTGTAATGATTACAGAGATTTAGATTGATAGAGATTTGTAAGACATTAAACAAAGATGCTCTGCAGGATGTTCTTACAGATACTATATGCTAATAACACTATTTATTGGATGCTCTAATGCTAGGAATCGAAACATGTTCTAACTTTCAGATTATTACCTGGTATGGAACAGACTGAATCTGAACTAACTGACTGATTGCTTGAGGGGGTGTTTGTTGGTGCTGAAACCAGGTGGCACAGAGCAGTCAGTTGCAATCTGTTAAGTTTTTCTCTGCTTAACACAGGTGGTGTGTACACAAGTGTGCCATGAAACTGGTCCACACTCATGCTGAGCTTGAACTGTGCCTAAGAATTGCTTGCAAAAGTACTTTCCACTGAACTCATCAGTAAAGAAGATGTAACTCCAAAGTCTGGGAATGTGCACCATGTCTGGCAGTGTGTTTTGTTTACTGTTGGAGAAAATATTAGAGTCCTTTTTATTTCTATACATGTTGCTTTGCTAGCACTTGTTGAAAAGACTTCTCATGGAGAAATAGAAAAACCTGTGTCCTAATTCATTTTGTATTTTAAGCCCGAAGGCTTGTAGAACTTGTCACTACATTTCTGAACTCTGGACATTGTTTTTACTTTATAAAATATAGCTACACTGAACCAAGGACATACTGATATTGACAGATACTGAGTGAGCTGTTTGAAAGATTCTGACACTTGTGTAATGTATTTTGACATCATCTGAAAGTCAAGTGAGAGCACACATCTGAAATTGTGTGCACTGCTGTGGATCTCCAGGTTAAAGAAGCATGATTTAAGCCAGAACTGGTTCACAAAAAAAGTAGCTTTCATCAATGTCTTTATAAAGCGCATTCAAACTGGTTTAAGAGACAGAAAAAGCTCTGACATTTAAACTTTTTTTTTTCTCCATATTTTCTGGTTTTTCACTTACTACAAAAATAGTACTTAAAGGCTTTTACTCGTATATATTGCCAGTTGAGGATGAAGCAAAACAAAAATTAAGTTTAAAACCTTTGCTTTACCTACCTAGAAACTCTAAGTAAATGTCTGCAGAAGCTAGCTCATTTCTGTTCACCTAAAACGTTACTGTTAAGTGTCTTCTAGATTCAGTGTAGAACCAATAGCAGTGCCCTTACGAGTTTTCAGGTCCTCATGTTAAAGATCTCACAGAAAACCATGAATGCTGTGAGAAATCTTTGCTAACTTTGTATATGTGCCACTTGGACTTTCATGTTGATAGGATAGACTGCTTGTATAGCACTTTCTTGAAAAGAATAGAAAATTCTAGTTAGGAACAGTAGGCTTTTCTGTATTAATTCTTTTTCAAAACCATGTAGTCTGTTTTCTGTATACAGAAATGCGTTTTAAAACCACATCTTAAGCTAAAATGTGGAAAATAGCTGAGATTGTTACATGGATTGAGGTGACAGAGAACATGCATTCAGGCTTCATCAGATTCACTGTTCTCAGAAAAAAATTACTTGTTAACAGATCGTCTGACTTTCAGCAAATTCGCATCTATTTTGTGTTTTAAAAGAGCTTGAAAATAATTTTTAATGGTAATGCATGTTAAAACTGTTTTTATTTCCTTCTTAGCTGCATGTTAATGTCTCATTTTGAAGAGCCCAAAGCTACAGATGACGAGGAACCTCCCACAGAACAAGACAAAAGGAAAAAAATGGTGAGTTTTAGATTTTTTTATTCAGTTATGGACTTGATTATGTGTTTCACTAAATTTTTTTTTGGCTTTGGTTCATTTATTGTTCTTGGAAAATTTACATCTTAAATCAAAAGAGGAAAATGCTTTCATGACAAATCTTGCAGCCACAACACTTACGCTTCTGCTTTGCTTTTGCGACTTGGAGACTGTTTGCAAAATAAACATCGTCTGTTCACAAAATCTGGACATTACAATACTCAGACAATATAAAAATAATTTATTGGAAAAAAAAAGATAACTAAACCTTTCTGAAATGTCATGGCAGGAGAAATTTCTCATATTTAATACAATCCATGTGCTTGCATAGAACCTTATTCTAGTGTAAAGAACTCTTACTAAAAAGTCATGGTTTCTTAGTAAGCTTTTCTTTTAAATACTAATAGATAAGGAATATATTTATAAAAGCAATATAATGTATTTCTTTAAAAAAATTACACAAAAGCAAGCAAACTCTAGTTGTTATGGATGTCTGTAATAAATTATTTCCGAATCCCAACTGTAGTTCAGTATATGGCTCTGCAGATGGTGCAGAAATTGAGACTTGACACTTGGCTATTTATTTCAAAATTTATGCAGGTCATTTGGGTAGGTCACTAGTAGCAGAAGTGTCAAATCATAATCATGGCTTCGAAAGCACAGCTAGCATTTGATTTGAAAAACTGGATTAAAAACAAAGTATTAGCAGCTTATGTCTGTGCTTAGAGATTAAATCTCATAAAGCAGGAATCATTAAAGATGAATGGGATTCTCTCCCTCAAAATAATAATGCTTTTCAACTTTTAAGGCCATTAATATGAGGAAAAAAGATCAACTTGCATGGTTCATGCTAAATATCACTTCCTGATGTTTGCACAGGATGTAGATACTTTGATCTGTCTCTTTGTCCTGCTCTTGATACCTTTCTTTATTAACACATAGTTCATAATTATTAGACAGTTTTTGCTGGAACAGTACTTTGTAAATTTATAATAACTTTATGTGATTGACATTTCCAAATACTGCTATAATTTTGTCTCATTGCAAGTGTATTGAAGAATGTATAAACGGGTAGAGAGTGATATATGTCCTTGCATCATGCATAAGGTGTAAGCCTAGCGTGACTTACTTTTTCATTCCCTTAATGTATGTTTTTAAGAACTCCAGTATCGTTGTTAAAATAAGGGAGTTAAACTTTTTCAACACCTTATTTGAAACTATGGACAGGAAAAATGAAGTAAAGTATCCTCCCATAAAGATCTATCTTATTTTAACTTGAAGAATCTGTGCAGGTACATATTTCAAATGACATTTATATGTAAGCACAGAAGGCTTGCGAGGGTTTTTTTGCTTTACCTTCAAATGGGAAGAAACCAGATGAGTTGTGCTCATCTACATTATAATGTAATAAGTTAAATGGTCAAGTTTTATGTGATAATATGGTTTATGAAAAGTAATACTTTTTACTTCATTGTTTGGAGTATAATTTCTCTTTAGACGTTTAATCTACAAATTGCCAATAGATTTAATGTGAATTTCACTGATATCTGCTAGAAACTTGGATAGTAAAGAATACATTCCCTTCTTAAATTATTTTCTGGTCTTTCCTAGAGCATCACAATTATAAGATAGTAACCATCATCACAAATATGTATGATTTTATGCCCAACATTCTGGCAGCCTCTTTAGTATTAAAGTACATAAGCTGAAGAGAATCTCTCAAGTTCTGGAAATCTGTTCTACAATTTAATTCATATATCACCAACACACTTTTTTAAAGATTTTTTTTACTTTTATTGCCTGTTCTTGCATGTTAATGCCATTCAATTTACTTGTGTTATCACTTGTGGTAATTGGATCACTGTTTTAGTACAAATTAGTGTATAACTTTATTGGAAACGGTGTGATTTTTGACTGTAGTGTTGTCTAAAGATTGAGGAATGAGAGACACTTAACAAATACTGGTTCAAACAGCTGTTAATTCTGCAGAATGCCATTGATGCTGGCAAGCAGAGCTTGGAGAGATGGGATATGGTTGTTCTGTAAAACCTCAGAACTGTGTTTTCCTGCTTCAGACCTCTATTTGCAAGCACTAAGGTGGAAGATTAATTTCTTCCGTACTGCCCCAAGGTGGGCACCCACATCCTGTTTCAAGATCAATTTGTAAAGTGACTAGGTTCAAAAGCTAGTTGAACTCAGGTTTTCACTAAGCACAATAAAGGACATTTCAGTAATGTGTAGCTATTGGCCAAACTTCTGTTTTCTATCTGTAGTTGTTTTGACTAAGAAGCTGTGGGAATTTTCGAGGATTTTTTTTTTAAACTGGAAAATAGATCTGTTTTGCTCTTATCAGAATCAGGCACATTTCAATTAAAAAAAAACAAACCACACATCTGGGAACTCAGCATACATACTTATGTTGATATATATAGACCCTGACCAACTATGCTTACTGTTCTTCCAAACTTACGCTTTTGTTTGCTTATTCAGTGAAGACTGCAGTTGGCTGTCTAATATTGTTGACAAACTCATTTTATCAAACTGTTTATTTTGCTAGCTCTAAATACAAGTTCAAGAAAAGTAGAATGAAAGAAAATCAAATTTATTGTTGTTGCAGGAAACTCTTTAATTTACTTGATATGCTTCTAATGTGACTATCTGAATGAAAACAAATTAAGGTATTAACTCCTTAATTAAGTTTGAAGACTCTTAAGTCCCATTTGGCTTACAGATTGTAGATAATGCTTTTAGCAGCAAATATTAATCATACTACAGAAGTTCCTGCTGGCTCAGAGTGCTGCTGCTTTAAGTGGTGAGGGATGGATTTATATTTGCTACAAAAAATTAAGCAGGGTTTTTGCATTGGGCTTTCATGGCCAGATTTTGGTATCAGGGAGACCACATTTTTGTGCAGTTTCTTACTTGTCCTGATAAAACAGATGTTGGTAAATACACAGCAGAAATGTTTTGGTCATATTCATTTTCATGGGAAGGCTGCATATAAAGTTGATTAAGTTCTCTGAAGTTTTATGGAAAATGTAGAATTATAATATTTATCAGTAATTAGGTAACAAATTGAAGTGCATACAGTAGCATATTCCTGAACTCCCAACACTGTGCTGGTCTGGCGGATCCATTAGAAATAAAAGACAATAACTTTGAATTATGTAATATATGAAGTTTGGTCATCTTCTTCAGTTAGATAGTTTTTTCAAGATTAATTACTTTTCCATAGTATTGCTGAGGTGATTCAGAGGATTGGAAACCAATTATCACCAGCTATGAGGCACATCCCGGGGAGTTGGGGCATCTAAGAGACACTAGAGAGCATCTCTGTAATGTTATTATAAGAGATGGTAGAGAAAGCTCAGACTTGAAGTTCCAGCAAATTTTGCAGATAAGCAAGAAATCAAACCCTTTGTTTTCAAAACAATACAGCACTTTTTTTGTTCAGACTTTGATGATCACCACTGGGGTGCTAGAAGAGCATTACACACATACTTGCATTCTAGTAGCTTTTTAAAATTGGAAAAAAATTTGGACTTAAGTTGAGGCTTGTTAGTGAACACTGACATATGAGAAAGCAGAAGTTTACTTACTGTTGATTTAAGTCTGGAGTTTTTTTCTTTTCATTTCTTTTTTAACATATCTGGATAATAAACTTTGTAATATGAAATTGTTGATTAAATCAATTTTTCTTGGTAGAAGAGAAAACTCAAAGTTGATATTTTAAGGCAGTTGGTTCTGGCTTCTTATTCTGAGTACTTTAAGTTAAACAAGAATTTATGGTAGGATTGCACAAGTTGTGCAGTTAACTAAACGCATAGATTTGTAGGTTAAAAGGTTGTAAAAGAAAGGCTTTTTGGCATCACTTCCCAAGGTGACTTTGCCATATACAAGTGTTCACATCCTTGTAAGCCTGACACAGCAGCAACTAAATGAATGACAATTTTAGTACCTGTTTTTCTGTGCAAAATTCCCTAGAATAATTTTATGCATGACTATTCAGAGATATGAACTTACTGAAACTAATTATAAATGCATTATATGTCCCAAATTGCAATTGTTGGTGATCAAATGCAAATTGTTCAGAAACTGATAGATTCTTTGCTTGGTAAGACAGTCTTTTTTTCCTAGACTGTCCTAGTGCTGTAACAAAAAGGATATCACTAATCTTGGCAAATCTTGATTAGAGTAGCTGTGATTTTGGAACTTCATTAGAAAAGTCTTTTATATTCTAGAGCTTCAAATCACATTTACTGAAAAAAACCTACGGAATAGTAACCTATTACTACAATGACTTCCCTTTTCAAAAGACTGTAATGTTAAGAATAGATAGTAAAATGATCATATATTACCTTTGAAATGTAAAATAGCTGTGTAATACAAAATGGTGAAGGATCGAAGGCTAAAAGGCCAGTATTAGGAATACTGAGGAAATGTTTAAGAGATTTACAATATTAAAGGTGTGGTGACGGTAATAAGAAAGAAGAACTTCTAAGCAGTGATGGAAAAGGCCAAAAACCAGCCTGCTTTTTTACAGGAGTTGTTTTTAAGAAATAAGACTTCACTTCTCTTTCGTAGTAATGACAGTGGGTTTGGATTTTTTAATCTGTTTTATATTTATGTGGCCGATTCACTCAGTGTTTTACTGATTTAGGTGTAATGTTAAGTAAGTAATCTTAAGGTTTAACATCTTCTACTCCGTATTAACACTCAAATATTTATTTCTTTTTTTTAATCATGCTAAAAGAGGCATTATGCAAGTTTAATATGCCTTATTTCTTTAGAAATAACACTATAGCAAGGTACTATAGGCTCATACGTCTCCTATTTCAGTGGACTTTGAGATCTGGCATTATATTTTGTTTCCTGACTTTCCAGCATAAACAATAGCGTTGTTTGGTTTTGACACTTGAGATGAACAGATCATAGATCTGCATTAATAGGCCATTAATTTTGACATCCTACTTTATGATGCCTTAAGCTCCAGGTGTCCCCACCTCTCCACCCCCTGGTGGACTGAGGGACAAATGCTGCCACACATCTGCTGACACTGAAATTAACAATACATCGTCTGTCAATATAACCCCTTATTTTACCTTTTTGCTTTCATTAAGAGGTAGTTAACATGTGGAAAAGAGTGGCAAATACTCTGTCCCTCCCTTTTGTGCCCAAAAGAAAATAGTATAATGCAGCTGGACTGGATGAGGTTTATAGGGTGCACACTGAAGTGTGTCTATTCTTTATGCATATGGACAGTTTATTTTAACTGTTGTTAAACTAGTTCAACTTCTTCTGTGTTTTCTTACTAATAAAATAAAGCTGAGTGTAGTTCATGCCATCACGAAAGTGCTTGTTGTGGTAATGTGATTTTTAGGAGTTACAGAAAACTCATTCAGTAACTAATATAACAGCTTTGAATTGTTTTATCTCACAGAAGCATGAAATCTTAGAGCAAAGTATAAGACTCTCATGATTTGACACTGTTTCAAGTAGTTTTAAACTGGTATTTGCCTTGATAATAATTAATTTGATAATTTTTTAGAAGTTTTTTGTTTTCTCAATTAAATACAAAGAAAAAAATAATTTCTTTCCTGAGATGAAGTTATAACAGAAATTATTAAGTCACAGAATATTTTTTAATGCATTATTTTATATTTTTCTCTTACATGTTTCCCACAGCTTGCACTGAAGGACCCTGTACACACTGTGTCATTGCAGCAGTTCATCTATGAGAAGCTAAAGGCACAGCAGGAATTAGTGGGAGAACAAGGTTTTCAGGCCCTTATGGAAACTGTGGATACAGAAATAGTTGCCCAGCTACAAGAATTTTTACAAGGCTTCTAAATAAGCAGAAAAAAGATTTTGTATGTCCAATTTTTCTTTCAAAAAAAAAGACCCGAAAGAACTTTAACATTCCATCTTGTATGGAAGAGGCCAATGGAAAGTGAAAATAACTTGTGTTAAAAAATAAAAATAAGTTTCTGCTGTTGCTATTAAACCACACTCTTTGTTTTTGTTTTTTTTTAAAATAATATACTAAGGGTTTTATCATTAAACTAACATTTCCATGACTCCTGACATGGTCTATGCTGTCCTAGGTAGTACCTTTTTTTGGTACCATTACTGGCTTTTTTGTTCACAAAGCTATGTTGTAAAGTCAGAGATCTGCAGGAACTTACTAATGTATTTTAATGGGAAGAGTCTGTTCATTCAGAACTGTAATTCAGTATCAGGAGCTGCTTCTTTTCATATTGTAGACCTATAACTTTCTCCCCTTTCTGTTGGTGTTTCTTGACTGTATGTTCAACCATACAAACAGAAGGAGTTACAAAAACAGTAAGACTGTGAGCTGAAATATTCCTTCTTGAGAGAAAGATAATTCCTGTTTGAATTGTCTCAGAGAAAAAGAAACTTAGATTGTATTTGAGTTACTTGAGAACAGTAGTGTGTATCTCTCTCTGAAGATGTGGATTTTCATTTTTGTGACCAAATATTTTATTTCCCTTAAGAAAATATTCCTTGAGTTCATTCTATTTCACTTGTAGCTGTCATAACACAGAGAAGCTCACCAGAGGTAAATGAGTTATTCATTCCAATTAATTTGTGGCTGTACCTGGACTACTTAAAGTTGCCATGTTCAGTGTCTCTATTATTTGCAGGTTTTCATCAGAGATATGTCATCAGGATACTTCAGAATTGTTGCTGGAAAGTTTAGGCCCAGATGGTCACAGTTGAAATAATTATTTGCAAACATAAGGTTTACTTTTAATTATTTATAGTTACCTGCAGCCATCACAAGGTAAAGCTGCTCCGTTGTGTATGCCTCTGTCTTTTGTACCTTGCAGGTAGAAGAGGGAAGAGAAATTTCCATTTTCAGATTTTTCCTTTTAAGGACTGATCTTCCACCTTCAAAGCTGAAATGAACTTCGTTTGCTTCACTGAGGGATGATTCAGCTATTAAGTCAGATTTTTTTTTTCCAGAGAGGTTAGCTGTTTAAAGAGACCTGCAAGCTTTGATAATCGTAGCAGATAACGAGATGCTTTTACGAATCTGACCCTTCAGGGAGTAACCATTTTCAAAACCTTCCGTCTCTTTGCAGGAGAAGCCTGGCCTTTCCTCTTTTGACATTAGTGTCAGAGGCTGGTGAGGCTCTCACATTTCTGAATGCAAAACCTCCCCATCCCCTGCTGCCAGCATTTGTCAGCAAAAGTTGTGTGGTAACTCTCTGTTTTCTACTTTTTACTGTGGCGTAGGGAGATTTGCTAGAAGAATTATTACAATTTGTCTGTCTGTGATCTGCATGTCATTTCCTCAATCATCCACCAATACCACGTCTGATAATTAAGAGTTTTATCTGGTTACACTTGGTACTTGCAGGGGAAGGGACTCTGCTGATGGTCTCTTTCAGATGTGAATCACAGTTACCAGAATCTGAGGCATTTCAATAAATTTGCATTTGTTGCACAGTTAATCTGCAGAGCCCCTGAAGCTTTTGGATCAGTGTAAAACTAATGCAGATCTGGTCAGCCTCACTAGCTCTGACCCCAGATGGCATGACCGCATGGTGTACATAAAAACGTTATGTCAAGGAGCAGTATTTTTCTATCACCACTCAGCAAAGTCACTTGAGTGGTGCTGAATAGCGCTCCTTGATGTCTCAGGAGAAGGCAAGTACTCTGTACCGTAGTCCAGCCCTGGCCTGAAGGCTGCTCCCTGCTGTGTGGCCAGGCCACCCAGCTCCCTGTGCTGAGCCAGACCTGCCTGCCTCTGTCATTCTCTGAGCAGTTCCTTGTTACCTCACGTGGTGGAGTGTTAACTGCAATTCGTTTTAGTGCATGATAACTAATGTTGGTAGAGACCCTGTCAAAAATGGGCATACGTTTGGCTAATAACAGCATGATAACATTGTAATTAACTTTCTGAGTAGTCTCTGAATAACTGTATATGCTTATTTCATATGCATTAAGGAACAAGTTAAATTTGTCCCTAAGTGTTTAGCTTTTCATCTCGGAAGATTTTACTCCAGGGCTTGGACTATAAATGAAAACAATCTTCATCATCGTAACTATTTATATGGCAACCACTGTCAATGAACACACTGCAAAACAAGTGCCTATCTGCACTTAGCAGCAATCTGGTAATCAAAGTGGAGAAATTTCATCTTGAAATAGCAGAAAACCCCATATATACTATCCTTATATACTAAATCCTTATATATAGGGTTAAATTTTCACTGGAAGATTGTGGAGTAGGACTGCAGCAAGTTATAGCCCTTCATGATGTTGAAATTTCTAATTTTAGGGTAAGAAGCAAAACCAAATACAACAAATGGTCTGATATTGAAGCAGTAAAATACAGTTTCTGAAATTCTTATGACACAGGATCTTTGGTTGTGTTGCCCTTTAGACTTTGATTTTCAAGACAAAAAGTAATTTGAATTGGGAATTTTTTTCCCTGTAGCACAATTAAACTCCTGAGAGTTATAGATGTTATCAGTTTAGCTTGGAAATGACTAAGATGAAGACAAATGTTTTCTGTCACTCATAAGAGTTAAACAAGAGGGCTAATTCTCCTGCCTCCATCTTCAAAAAGTTATCTTTGCTATATCAGTGATGACCATTTTTAGGCCTTTGGCCTAACTGAAATGTTAATAATCCCCATGATCTCATTGCACTATGGTAAATTTTTTCAGCTTTAAAAAGTAGGTTTATCCATGCTATAACTCATTCCTGTTAGATAGTTCAGGTGTTTGTCCCATACAAAATACAATTGGAGTAACTTTACTTCTAACACTTTCAGGTTGGATAATGTATGGTCAGGGCAGTGGCCTTAAGTTCTTGCAGGCCTTGCCAGGAGGGAGCCATGGCCTCCTGCCTTCCCTTCAGTGAAGTGACAGAGGAGTTTGTGTCATTTATGAGCAAGTCCAAGGGCCAGAGTGTTTTCTGAAAATCTCAGCCATTGCCATGGCCCAGGAGGGTGCAGACGGAGTGTAGGGTGCAGTGAGTGCCTGTAGGTGCTGTCCTGACAGCCCTCGTGGACAGGGCTGCTGGAGAGAACGCCACTTCTTGCCAGGAAATTTAGTGCTTGTGGCAGTGCTGATGGGTTGGCAGGAGTTGTTCTGCCCACTGTGGTTTGACTGAGAAGAGGTTCCACGATTCCAGGGAAACAGACACCATTCAGGCCATTCATTTTTAGTTCTTTCTCCTCAGGTTCTTTGCAGAGGCAAATAACCCATATGTTTTTTTCAATGTATTTCCCCTAAATTACTGAGAATATTTTGGATGGAGCTCTGAGCATTCTCTCTAGTGGACACTGTCTCTACCTGTGCCAGAGGAGTTGGAACTACGATGCTCTTTAAGGTCCCTTCCAAACCAAACCATTCTGTGATTCCATGATTCTAAGCCTAGGAGAATGTGCAGGAGGGAAACTCAACTCCTGTTGGCCCAAACAGATGTTCAGAAATCTTCTCCCAGGAGTGACAGCAAAAGTCCTAAGTGGAATTTCAGCTTGTAACTGCAAATTGTAACAGATGGACCCATTTCTCTGATGGTTCAGCAGTGACAAAATCACTTCTTTAGATCATACTAACACAGATACAAAGTTTACAGCTAGTATCATTCAATAATATTTAGTGTACTTGATTTTTTTTCTGTTTTTATTTAGTTCCAAATCCTGGTAATGATCCTAAATTGCAGTTCATGGTGTTTGAACTGCTGAACATGCCACATCTTCCTTTAGCAAAAGCAACACCTTTGTAACTAAGGTGCACATTTTGAAGGCTCTCCAAACTCATTCATTGTCTTGCTTCAACACTGATTATTCAAAAAACGATTACTAATTTTAAAATGTTCACAATCTCCATCTCACTGCTAGCTGTGATTATTAATGATGACTAATTATCAGGTAATTAGATTTCACTACTTCTGTAGAAACATTTCATAAAGGCCAAAAGCTTTCTTCATTTTGCTGACTCTGGGGAAAATGAAATCAAATTAAGTGGAGTCTCTAAAATTTTATTGTGTATTTATAAGGGGTGCATAAAAATGTTACATCCTCTGTTGCCCACACTGGCTAGGCAGTATTTTGTTAGGCTGAGTGTATACTATTGCACTGACAGTGTATATACTGTATGCTTAAAAATAGTGATCATGAAGGAGTTGTTTTCAATTTTACACGGAATGGGTGTTCAGTTCTGGTCGAAAAGGAATTGAAAAGAAGCAAAAGAGAAGTTGCTGAAAACAAGCAAATTCTGCCAGCAATACATCAATATAACTAGAGCACGCTTCTTAGACGTTGATTATACAGAATAAAAACACATCCCACATCAAGGTATGTGTCATTTCTGAAGGGAGCAGTGGATGTTGGCAGGTGGCAAAGCATTTCACCTGGGCTGGAGTTGTGCAAGTAGTTGACTTTTTCATTCTCTTTCTGAAGGGAAATTATTGGGTTGACAGAAGGGAAATTATTGGGTTGACAGAAATATTCTACTTGACAGAAGTAGGCCTAAGGTTGACCTAAGGTTTAATGCTATATTTCTCTCTTTAGATTTCATAATGTGCTTTTAATAAAATGCGAACCAATTTTGAAGTCAAGCTATCACTTGTAAACCTGTGTAAAACCCAGAACATTCACAATAAATATTCCTGGGTAAATCAACTTGCTGAACTTGCATACTGTTTCAGGTAGTAAGAAACTAGTTTTCCATTTTTAGATTAACCTCTGGAAAGCTTATCAAATTATATAATGGAGTGTAGTGCTAATAAAGAGACAGAATGTTTTTAAAATGACAACAAAATTTAGTCATAGTTGACTGTGATTGCAGGTTGTCATTCCTTCCCACTGGAATTTTAACTGCTCCCTAGCAAGAAAGATTATTAAAGCAGCATTTAAAAACAGACCAAAAAATGTTTAAATTAAGCAAATGTTTAACCCCAAAGTTACACTCTTTTTTTTCCAATATTTGCAGCAGCGAAATCTTTGGTGTTAATCAGGGAAAGTAACAGAACACTATGGGGCCTCTTTGATGGTTGGTGGTTGTGATTTAAACTAAGAATAAGTTATTTAGGAAACTGAGTGAATCCATCCTAACAGCATAGACAAGTATCCAGTAAATTAACACCCTGCAAAAATTTAAATTACCGATAGGTAAGTTCTGAGCGGAGAAAGTGTAAAGCTGGATATTTTGTGCATGGCAGTGTTTAAACAATAATTTGTGAGTAATTTCTGAAGTTGTTTCAAGTATTTTAAAAAACGAGTTGTCTTTATTTTAATGGGGAGAAACACAGGCAACAGTGTCAGACTAATGTTCTGTTTGGTGTGCATGCAGTCACTCGTGTTTCTGTGACTGTTACCAGAATTATTATACTTTTCAGAGCTCCCCAGTGAAGTAAGTGCTTGAAGCCTGCACCTGGGCACATTCAAGTTTGCCAAAACTGCTCCTGTTTTTGAGAAAGAAGCTATTAGGGCTTTCCAGTCATATTTTTAGAGCAGCAATAGAAATCATGGCATATTGAGTTACTATTTGGCAGAGTTGGTATGCTGTTGGTGGAAGTTTCCTCCTATTTTAAATAGGGAGTGCAATGCATTTACTTAAACCACCATGAACTCACACTAAAGGTGCATAGAACCAAACTTCAGAGCTTAACAGCAGCAAGTCAGTGGTAACTTACCAAGTGACAATGACACAATTGTTCTTGATCATTTTTGCAAGCCCCAAATATAGATGTAAAGCCTTAGTGCAGGCATCACCAGTGAAGAATGTGGCTTTGAAGTTTTGATTAAAAAAAACAAACCAGCGAACTCCAAAAGGATATTTGTCTCCCCTTCAGAGAGTGTTTTTTTTGTGTTATCTCTGGAGTTGTCAGTCTACCAAATACTAAATTCACACAAAGTTACTTTAACACTTGTTTCAATAGAAATTATATTGAAATCTATATTATTTCCCATTGCCCTCAGTTATGTTTGCACTTCAAAATCAATAAAATCTTACTGCAATAAAATCCTAAGCAATCTTAAGTCAAGGCAAATACAAGGAACTTTGTGTGCAGCTTCAGGTTAAATTGAAGTTCTAACTCAATTTTGTTGTAAATTTGGATAAAGTAACTAATACAAGCCATAGTGCCCATAAATAGGATACAGTCAAGCCTCTAGAGACACAATTTGAAGTGAAAAGGCTGTGACAGTAATAAGCTAACATACACTCTTACTGTAAGAAATTGTTAAGAACTATAGAAGAGGTAAATGATACCTAACCCAGGGTATCCATTCCTCTCCAGTCTTTTATGATGTGAAATGACAAAGCGTGGGTCAAGAATAGACAAATTATGTGTGATTGGTGTAAGGGGTGGGAGGATTTGATTTTTTCCCCCTGTTGAGTATTTTAGGGATCACTTGCAGTAGAATAATTGTAGTTTACCGCTTGGATATTTTTGCTATTAGAGAACATACTGAGAAATAGTGCAGAGATGCTGGTTATACCAAGTAGAGCTTTAGCAGGGTTTTAAGGCTGCAAATCAAAGCTGGCTGTCCTTCGTTCTGCAGAGGTACTTAGTGTGCTGTGCTCCCAAGACTTGATTTCTGGGGTTCTGCCTACCTCCACGCCAGTGTTGGATACAGTCTGCTGCTCTGTGCTTTCTCAGAATCTGGCTTATGTGAACAGACTCTGCAAGAATGAACTCGGTTCTAATGAAGTCCATGCTGAGCCACAACTGATGATCTTTGTTGCACTAGAGCTGGGTTTGCAACAGATACCCTTGTGTTATTGCGTCTAGCATTCCGAAGTTAAGCAAAGTGACCAGAAACACCATGTTCTGCATGTGTAGGTTCAAACAGGGGCTGTTAGTTAGGATTCCTCATAACAGTGATGCAGCAGTCATGCTTATCTGTCTGAATTAGCCTGTTATTCATGCTCAAATTAGTTAATATTTGTGCTAATAAGCATTGTCAGACCAATGGCAATCATTAAGGTTGGCAAAGGCCTCTAAGTTCATGAAGTCCAACCATTAAACTAGTATCACCATCATGTCACTACTAATCCATGTCCCCAGGTGCCACACTCACATGTTTCTTGAACACTTCCAGGGACACGAACACCACCACTTCCCCAGGCAGCCTGTTCCAGTGCTTGACAAAATTTTTTGTGATGAAATTTTTCCTAATATCTAATCTAAACCTCCCCTGGTGCAACTTGAGGGTGTTTCCTCTTGTCCTGCCACTTGTTTCCTGGGAGAAGAGGCTGACACCCACCTCACTACAGCCTCCATCCGGTAGTTGTAGGGGGTGATAAGGTCTCCCCTGAGACTCCTCCAGACTAAACAACTCCAGCTCTGTCAGCCACTTCTCAGCAGATTTTTGCTTTATATCACATTAAACTGAGAAGCAAAAATGAACTGAGATGTTCTAACTCAAGAGCTATTAAATGATGTATCACTAATGGTCTTTCCCAAAAACATCAGAAGCACTAAGGCAAATTCCAATCTTGGTTAGATTGCTATAATTTGGAGCACAATGTAAATCACAGACAATGTGTCTGAGTTAGGGGGTGGCATATGCATTTGTCCTGGATTTAGCTAGTTACTGTACAATTTGCTTGAAGTATATGTTTGCCTAACGACACCTTGCACAGGCAAAGAACAACCTCTCTCGTGGTAAGAGAGGCTCAGCTGAATAAAATTTCCTGCACAGGGACCTGGGGAAAGGAAGAACAAAAGCAATATAAATTAGATAATGGCAATTTTTACTGGGAGGAGGAGGTATGATCTTGTACTGAGGATAATCATAA
>JAWMRA010000090.1:50181671-50192466 GCA_035584735.1 Pseudotriccus pelzelni | reverse complement strand
TCTGGGAAATGGCATGGAGGGCTATAGAATACATAGATTGGGTTACACCCATGAATTGGTCCCAGTTGTTCTAACTAAGACATTATGTTAAACAACCCCAGCTCCCTCAGCTGCCCCTCATAGGACTTTTGTTCCAGACCCTTCACCATCTCTGTTGGCCTTCTCTGGACTCACTCAAGCACCTCAATGTCTTTCTTGTCGTGAGAGGCCCAAAACTGAACACAGGATTTGAGGTGCAGCCTTGCCAGTGCTGGTGTCGGCCCCTAGGGGCCACAAAGAATCCATGTAATAATTTAAAATTATTTGCATTCAGGCGAGATTAATGAAGTGTGAAAAGTAAAGTTTTTAATTAGCTGCTCCCCCAGGTCTTTACACTTTCCCCTCAAGTCCATCTCAAATGAAAAATAGAATATTCCCCACTATGCTCTTAAATGCTCAGTATTACCAAAAAAAAAAATGTTTTTCTTTGAGATTTTCTATCCAGACTCTGTGATGCCTGTGAACTGAACAAGGTTATCTGAGGAAGAGAGAAAAACTCAGATATCTACTATGACACAACCAGGAGTTATTCAGCTACAAGACATTAACCCCATTTTCAACACCATTCTTCAGAGATTAATAGAACAAGCTCTAGAGGTACATGAACTGGAAAATCTTTAATGGTGTTAACATCTTAGATTTTGAGCTCTTTATTTTTTCATCTTTTGCAAATAGCATCTTCTGTGACTCCTGTTAGGAAAGACAGCTGTATTCTCTTCTTCAGCGGGTCAAACCTATCAGCCACTTTGTTTCTATTTATAGTGTTTTTAAACTTAAAGGTGTAGAAGTGATGCATGGAAATATCACTATTTGGATATCTGGATCAAAAAATTATCTATCAAAGAATAACAAACCCCAAAATCTAAAAAATCATGCTTCCAAATGGGAAGACCATAAATTTTTCAACTCTTCAGTAAATATTATGTTGCATAAATGTTTGTTTTGGGCTTTAAAATGTATTTTAAAAAAGAAGAAAAAAGAAAGAAGAAAGATTTCAGAACAGGACAAAATAATTTATGGAGAAAAGAGAAGCGAAAACAATCGTTTCATTGTGGGCTAAAGCCTGCCCAGGTACTGTAACAGGGATTCTGATGGTAAGATACTGAAGTACCCAAAGAAAAGTCAGGCTGACAGTCTTCTGATTCTCAAAGTGTGAGCTTATATCCTACAACTTTATTCTCCATTTTTCTTGAATTACTCTGAACATGTGTCTTCATTGCAAATTCTTCTAATAGAGACCACACTTCAAAAGTGTGCTGTATGGAAACAGGTTAGTAATGCCACTGCTTCATGTATTTAATTTGATGTTCTTGCTAATCATACTGAACCTTCAGTACATATGGATTTTTTGAAACTTGTCTTCACTATTTGGAACCTTCCATCAAACACAAAATCTCTGGTATAAGTAGATTTATTAGCAGTTGGTGAGACTTCACCTTTAAAAGAGATGAAATTATCCATAGGTAAATTAATTTTCATCACTTCTGTCATTGATTTATTAATAGTAAGACTTGGCTTGGCAGACCTTGCAAGACCATCCCTCTTTTTGTAAATGCCATCAGCTAAATGCTTTTTTGTGCTACAGACTTGGTCAAGTGATCCAGCTTTGCCAATGTGTACTTTAAATTTTGTTTGAATGCTGAATAGGATAAGTCATGGGTAGAGGTGCACTCATGTAATGATTGTTTAAAAAGAAGGGATGATGTTTAATTGCCCTTAGAAAATGTTCACTGGCTGAGTGCTTGTTTAGTCTGCCTGTTGGGCAGCTATCCACGCCAGTAATGCCTTCAAGCTGTGTTTTGAAAGTAAAACATAAAGGACAAATTATTAGAGATAACTTTGGTACAAGCAACTTTATTAACCTTAGCACTGTGAAGCTGAGTACCATCTACAACAGAAGAAACGCATAAGAGGAATTTAAAGAAAAATACCCACTTTCTGGGTTTTGATCCAGGAAAGATTTGGCATGCACATAATCAAGTATGTTTTATGTTCTGTTGTCCTAAAAAGTGGGTTATATTGAAAGAATCTCAACAGGGAATCGGGAAAGATGACTTTTAATATTTTTTGTGGTTTATGTTAAAAATAAATTGCAGAAGAATGATATATGACAATAACTCAGCTCTTTCCTGATGTCTTCTCATTAGTAGGCATTGAGCAAGCACTGAGTTAGCATGATGGCTCAGGATAATAAGCAAGAAGGCAGATGACTGACAAAACAAGGTAAATAATTGATGCATATTTTGTAGCTCCACCTTCAGAGCCCTGCATAAAAAGAAACAGACACGTTTATGTATATATGGCTCTGTATGAGGCACAAAGTGTATTCTTTACTTCAGTTTTATACGGCAGAAGTGATATTGAAATGAAAGCAGGTTCACAAAAAATATCAGCAAGTCTTTGAAATAAAAATAGATCACAGAGGTGCCACTCAATCCCTTTGCTGCTATTGAGGAACTTTGCCTATGTGGAAACTCATGGATTTCATAGATTTGTCTTGAAATTAAACCAGTTTGCTGACCTGATCCCAGCTGACTCCACAAAATTTGTTTTGCATGCAGACTGGTCAGATGTCTCTAAATAAACAGAATATAAGAACTTTCCTTCAACAACCTGTGAAATGTCTCAGACAGGCATGCATTATTAGCACATTGACCTGAACTTACTTCCTTGGGTCAACGGGGTGGACACGACATTCCTACCAGCATTATTTTGTAAGTTTGGTGATCCATGGAGAGTTACTGAGAACTATTTCATTATTAAAATATGCTTAATCTCCTACATATGAGCTGAAACACAGTAGATGCCACACAGAAATCTACATGTGTTTCATGTTTATCTGTTCCTGCAGGAGAGCTATAGGAGGAAAGAATTGCAGGTAGCAGACGAAAACAATTTGACAACTTGTGAGGAATGAAAACATCCATTCCCAAATATACAACAGCTTCTGTTCTTCCAGCTGGTGTTCAGCTGGCCGGTGAAAGGACTTGTGGCAGAGCATCCATTGCAGTGTGAGTTCCCCACAGCATCACAATGCTCATCATATAATTACTATTGCTTTAAGCTCATCTGATTTACTGGGTCACCCTTTCCTTGATGCAGAAAGGATGCCAGTTTGTGCTGGAGCAGTGCAGTGTAATGTGTTCTGCTGCCTGTGCAGGAGTAGGAAGACAGCCAGGAGCAGCAGTAGCTGACATGGCTGCAGCAATTCCTGTCTCTGGATGAACATATGCAAATCTCTATTCCAGCAGATTCGTCATGTGTCTGAAAGGTACCTCATCCTGGTGACTGTGCATGTCTTGCTTCAGATGCCTCCCAGTTCTCCTTAGAGCACCTTCTGAAATACAGACATAAGCCCCTTGTGAGGCTGAAAAGCTTCAATCCAGTCAGTGAGAGAAGACAGCAATCCAGTGTGGGGACACAGACCTGGGTACTGTGTGCTTCTTCATGGGAACAAGGCAGGCCCGTATATTGACCTTTTTTCTTCTTGCACCTGTGGTACATGTGGTGCATGACCTGAAATGCTGATCAATACTGCCTTTGGCCAGAAAGCAACCCACCAGAAAAGGACTTGGGGTGCTGTTTGATGGCTGGCTAAATAAGCCAGCAGTGTGCCCAGGTGGCCAAGAAAGCCAGTGGCATCCTTGCTTGGATAAAAAATACTGTGGCCAGAAGGACCAGGGCAGAGATTGTTCTCCTGTGCTCAGCACTGGTGAAGCCACACCTTGAGTCCTGTGTCCATTTCTGGGCCCCTGCAGAGAGAAGTGCAGTGGAGCCCGTGAAATATCTGGAGAACGAGTTCTCTGAGGAGCAGCTGAGGAAGCTGGAGTTGTTTAGCCTGGAGAAACGGAGAAACTGCATTAACTTTATCACTCTCTACAACTCCCTGAAAGAAGGTTGTAGCCAGGTGGGAGTTGGGCTCTTGTCCCAGGCAGCTAGTGACAGGATGAGCTCTGCCAGGAGAGGCTTGGCTTGAACATGAGAAGACATTTCTTCATGGAAAGGGATTTTAAGCATTGGCATGGACTGCCCACCCAAGCAGGTGGTGGAGCCACCATCCCTGGAGGTGGTCAAGAAATGACTGGATAGATATGGCACTTATTTCTACAGACTAGTTGACAAGGTGGTGATCAGTCAAAGGTTGGACTTGATCTTGGAGGTCTTTTCCAACCTAAATGCTTCTGTGATTTGGTGATTCTGTTATAATATAATATTTCACAAAAAACTTATAAGTATACTATTGATTTGACTTTGTGTGCATTGCAAATAAAGATAAAGCTTTAAAAATTAACTTTATTTCCTATTTTATGACTGTTTTCTTTTATGTTGTGATAAACATTCACCAGCCTTCTTCCTAGTGAAACCTGCTCTTCCTCTCAACCTGCTTTTCCTTCTCTGAAGCTGTGAAATGGGTGTCCTACCTCTAGAAGTGATTTCTTCTCTGTTGCTCTTCAATATGCTTCTTGGATGCAGTCAAGTGAGGTGGTATTGTACCAGGAATAGAAAAAATGCATTTAATAATCAAAAAGATACTTATAAAAACTCCTATTTTTTTTTTTATGTTTATCCTTTAATAAGAGATTAAAATGCCCAGGGCAGAGACTTGGCCTTACTTGTCCAAAGGCTGGATTTCAGAAGAATAAAAAAATAAAGTTTTTTCTATAACTAATTTTGGTTTCATTGCGGGTGTACTTTTCAACTATTACTATTTTTTATTAATAGGTTTTTAAAAGCATGGACCTACATGTAGATTTATTTTATTACAAATCCCAGTTACAGACCTAGGTTGACTAAACCCATCAACAAAATATTGCAGGACCACTTCTGAAAAATTCAGTGTAGGAGTTACAGGTAAAACACCTACTTTGAAGAAGGATTGTGCTATAAGCAATTCAGGAACAGCAACTTTGATGGTCTTGACAACTTCACAGAATCACAGAATCACCGAATCAGGGAATATTCTGAGTTGGAAGGGACCCACAAGGATCGAGTCCAACTCTTAGCCCTGCACAGGACACCTCAAGAATCACCATGTGCCTGGGAACATTTTCCAAATGCTTATTGAACTCTGTCAGGCTTGGTGCCATTACCACTTCCCTGGGGAGCCTGTTCCAGTGCCCAAACACCCTCTGGGTGAAGAAACTTTTCCTAATATTCTTCAACATGGCGAAAAGGAGAAAGCTATTTTTCTGCCTTCATTTGCACACCAGTAGAAGATTAAAAGTCAGAATGGAAAATATTATGGAAGTGCTAGTATTTTGTAATTAACCTTTTATAATTAGAAACTACTGATGATATAAATTCTCAACAAGTGAAATTTCTAGATCTTTTAAAACTAGAGGAAATAGGAGGGGGTCAGCCTAAGGAACATTAGCTTCTCTGAAAAGACACCCATGCTGTTTTAAAGTTAGGTATTTTAAAGGACTAGTACATCAGAAAATGTCTTTAAAATGACAGATTTTCTTGTAGCACAAGTATCTATTCCTGCACATACTCCTCAATCTTTGCTGAGGAGCAGCAAACCTTTACAAGCTTTTTTAGTTTGGCTGCTTTTGGATTAGCTGTTGTAATTTGACACTACTCCAATTTGGTATTTGTTTTTGTTTTTTTCAGAGATGGGCATGGTTTTATAATGTGCAAGAGACTTGCTTTTCAGTTTTGCAAAAAACATTTGTGTAGGAAAAACTGCATCTTGGAGTTTGGTTCCCTGTTTAAGACCCTTCTTATGACCGTAAATTTATATCAAATAATTATTCTTATTGTGTTACTATATCTTGTAATATCTTTGACAGCAACTCTCTCTGTAAACAGGAAGCAGTCCCCACAGGGTTGTATTTTCAAAATATTTTGTTTTTTATAATAAAGTTACATCTGAGATATGGAGGGGACATGAGATATCAGAATTTACTAACAATTTTCAAGAACCTCTGACAGTTCCTTTTAAGAAATTTTATCAAATATTCTTTATTTTTTCACCTCATAACTTTACATTACTGCCTGGATTCTAATGAAAAATTGCTTCTAGATAGAAGTGCTCTGGATCCACTTTGCACTCGGCATTTCCAGCACTAGATGAGTGAGTGGCAGGCAGTTGGAAATTGTAGCTGACTGAGACACAACAAAGGCAGTTTTTAGCAGAAAGAACACTAAGCTGAGCTTCCTCACTGAAAAACTGAGAGGAGGTGTTTTACAAGTGGAAAGAAGATTGAAAAACTGTCAAGTAGAGGGAAAATTGACAAGTAGAGAATTCTTACTCAAATTGTTACTACAAATTTCATAGAGTAAGTTAGATTATTAAAAAAGACCACAAAAACACAGAAAACCAAAATGAGCAAACCCCTCCCCCACCACTAAAATTCACCAATTATAAATTACCACCACCTAACCAAAGCAAACCAAACCGACCAACCAACCAACCAAAAAAATGCAAACCAAAAAACCAAACCAACAAATGAAAAATAACCAAACCAAACCAAAACCAACCAAACAAAAAAATCCCCAAAACACAAACAACAACCAAATGCAAAACCAAAACATCCCACCCAAAAAATTCCAAAATGGCAAGAAACCAACCAAACCAAACATAACAAGGGATAAAACTCTGAGTGAGGATAAGCAATCTTACGCCAATTATTTACTTTCTTAATGTAGACAGAGATAATTTTGACTTTGGAAGATTTTAAGTGCAGCTACTAAAAGCTGAACAGCACGACTGATGAATGTTTTCAGTTGCTGTGTCACTGGAAAAAACCAGATGTATAATTTTAAATACAAGGTAAGTGCCTTCTTTTCAAAGGCTTCTTTCCTGACTGGCCTTTGCATTTGCATTACTGGCCCCAGGTGATCTCACCTGCTGCTCCCTACCTTTCTATTTTGGTTTCTATGTTATGAAAGGTCCGATACTACTCAATACTAAAGACTTCCTTATATAAAACTTTAGTAAGACAAGTAAGGAATCATAAAGAGTTTACAGTCTCATTTGAACTAAAAAGTCAGAGGGGTATTTGATTTAGTACTTCAGCCTACAACACTGGGTAATACGGGGGGATTATGGTTGCTTATTCTTCAGCACTGCGTATGTTCCTTATTTTGGTTCCTTAAGGCTAAATGTATCTTTTTTCTTCAATGCTAATGCAAAGACAAAGTCCCTGGACTCAAAGGTTACCATCAGAGAGAGGCATGCAGTTTTGACATAATTTCCATTTACTATTGCTCCAATGCATTCTTGTTCAAAGACATTTTTCACATTCCCAGGATAGGAATGAATCACAGTAATTTGAATTTGGATACTGGCTACTAAATAATTTGTTCCCACTTAGCCATTCATTCCCAGCATCAAACTATCCATTACAGTCATTGCAGTGGGGCAAATTGTTTTTATAACTGATGTCTATAACTTCTGTCCAGGAAGTCAGCTAAAGGTGGTTGGATTTTTATTGGAAATGAAATAAAATTACACAGCTGCACTATTTATGAAGGCTTCTAAACGTCTGGTCTCAGCAGAGGCTCTTCAGAAGTATAGATCTACAGAGATGTTTAAATAGTAATCAGAGATTGATGGTTGTTGAGACTGTGAATAAAGAAAACGTTGTATTGCTTCTGGTTTTTTAGTTTTGCCAGAAATATAGATATCCTTGCACAGAGATATTTCTGTGGATATTTGAGCTCTCTAAATTTAAAGAAAAAATAGAGTAAATAAGAAATTTTACAGTACTAAAGAACTGAACTAAACAATTGAAGATAAAAAGGGATCATTGTGTAACACCAGCATTCAGGATTAGTGAACTATGCCAATGTTTTTATACCTAGTTAAAGCTAAAATGCTTACGTCATTGTTTAAATCTCAAATTGGAAGTGCTCTAAATTAACAAATTGAAGTTCACACCAACGTAGGTACCCTCTTGATTCTCATTCTTCCAATTCTTTCTGGTCAGTTAGGCCACCATTTTCATTCTTACTCTACTCTTTTTTATTAGTAAAAAAGGAAACGTTTTATATAATTATATTAATTTCAGCTGTGTCAGATTATGATATGTACAATACTTGTTTGTGATGCCATTTCATTTTTAAAGAATTTGGAATCATTTTTAGTAATCTGGAATAGCAGTCTTATTCCACTTTGGAATTAATTTCTTTATAACAAAAAACATTTTTACAAGAAATCATTAGTTACTTGGAGAGAAAAAAATAGCAACACACAGTTTTCTATTTTTTCTGTGGGAATATTTTTTTATTCATAAACTTACATTTCCACATCAGGTAAGAAACCTTACTTATAAAAACAGCTGATGGTTTTTAGCTGGATGACTAAAACAATGGATTATCATTGATAAAATAGTGAGGTTTTCTAAGACTTTTGACTCTCAAAAGGCTTAATTAGTAATGGCAAGTGAGTGCTTAGGACTCTGACATTGCGTATGTCTGATTTAAATTACTAAACAACATGTCTTAGTAAGGAATTAACTTTTGATAATGGATAATAAAGCTTATTGTGGTGTTCTGTGGCTGGAGCATTTGGCAAATATCACCTTTCTTGCATATGATTTCAGAGGAGCATTGTAAGATGACTTATTTGAGTGAGTAGGCCTGTCAGTATGAGCACAAATGCTACATTATGAAGTATTTAGGTACCTTGGCAGTTCTTTTCTAAAAATGTTTGCACTTTTAGGATATGGGGTTTGCATCGCTGCTTGAATTCTGCAGAAGTGGACATGTAATGCTGCAATTTATGTCACGACATCTGTGGCTCTTGGTCTCTGACAATATCACTGATGCTTTTTGGGGTACAGGAGTGTTTTCATTCCAGCAGTACCGTAAAGACATTTAACCATGCCCAGAGAAACAAGCCAGTGCCTGTATATTGTCTAAATCCCACTTCAGTCTCGCAGAATAGATGTATTCCTAGCAATGTCATTAGTATACGTGTCATGTGTAATGATCCTCTTAACTTTCTTGCTACCACACTTGGTCTCGGTAAAGTTGACTTCATCTGAGTGCAAAATCAAATTGAATAGTGATAGCTAAACCTGCCTGGAACTGAGCCAGATGGCAAAAGTACTACAGAACCTGTAATCTGCTCTTTTCCCATTTATTTAAATTGTGTAAAGACTTGGCATTTTTAAGGGATGAAAGCTCTTTATTCCAAAGATAAACAAACGAAATGCTAACATTTAGTTTGAACACCAAGTCTGCCAATGTAGTGCACCCTGGCAAAGCTCCACAGCAAACTTTGAGACAGTTTATAGTGAGTGGTACTGCCATGCTGACATGTACTGTGCTACTCAATGCCCAAGTCTTTCTGATTAATCTTTTGCATGCAAAAAAGTGCCTACTGAAAAAAATCTTGCAACTAAGAAACACGTCAAATATTTGGAATCACGTTTCCTCCCCACAGCTAAACTTAAGCAGCCTTTAGGTTGCATGTTCCTCAAGCTTCCTCTTGAATAAAATGTAAAATCCTCCTGCCACTGTCCACAGCATGTGCCTGATTTAAGTGATGTAGATAACATCATATATGTCTATATATCTATATATCTCTGTATATATCTATATATATCTCCAGTAGAACTTTTTTGTTCATATGCCCCCAATATGGTATGAGAAAATATTTATACTTTTGCTCAATGTCAGAGAATCAAATTCACTTGCATGAAGAGTTTGTTTAAAATACGAAATATGAATTAATATGTGGCCAACTCAGTAATCCATCCATATTTATTATTGGTAGATTTCTTATTACATACATCACAACCACAGTTCTGGGCTCTCATGCTATGAACAATGCAGATACACAGCCAAAAAAAAACCCCTCAAGTTCTCTTTAAAAACATTTATATTTGTGTAAAAGGGAGTGTATTCTAAATATCTTTCATATGAGTTTTTTTGATAGAGTCCTAAAGAAACCAGGTCTTGTCTACTCTGTAGATGATGCCAGTAATAATAATAAAAAAACCCAAACACACACACACACGTGTTTAAATTTTGCTTTGTTTAGGAGAATTGCAAAATTATTTCCCAAGACACTTGCTACACTACCTTGTAGAAAAAGATTGGGTATAGTTAGAAAAGTCAACTTTTTAAATCTCTAAAAGGGAGGCAAAATCATTTGTCAGTTTGTGCTTCCCATTTATGGGGAAGTAAAAGGTCTGGGTACAAAATGCCTTGGACAGGGCATATAACAATTGAATCAGTATTTGTTCTCTTGCTCTAGTAACTCTGGGTTGTGAACTGTTGTCTTTTGACCGTGCTGGTCTATAGTGAAAATAGTGCAGCTGAGGGAAATACCTGAAACAACAATTTGACTGAGGATGACAAAATCCTCTTACATGTATATTAATAAGTGTCGTGGTTTTTATCACACCTCCCAGCACAATTGTTCTTAGGTGAGAGAAGGTTTATGCAAGCAAAAGAGATCTGACTGGGGAGAAATAATATTAGGATTTATTATTAGCAAAATAAAAACTAAACAATTATATCTACAATAATTCTAATTAAGCAAAAGCACTATCTATTTACAGAAATACCCCTCCCCACTTGGTATCAGTCCAAGAGGAGAAGCAGTTTCTTTTCCACTCTTAAAGCTCCAGGTCTTCCAAGCAATTCTGCAGCATTTTGTAAGTTCCTCTCTGTTATCTCTGGGACAACAACTCCAACTTGTTGCAGCTGGAACTGTTTCTGTTTCTTTCTCTTCTGTGTCGACCTCAGGGCTGGGCCTACCTCCCTCCTGGGATAAGGCTGGGGTTACCCAGGTCCTGTA
>JAWMRA010000090.1:50141487-50154262 GCA_035584735.1 Pseudotriccus pelzelni | reverse complement strand
GGAGGGAGAGAGGGATGCCCCCGGGCCTGTCCTCCCACCCCTGCTGCTCTGACCTTGGAGTCTGCTTGTTATCCCGTGTTCTCTTCCACTCTTCTCCAGGCTGAAATTTCTTCTGTGCAACAACATTCTCTTCCTCTGTTCTTAAATATGTTACCACAAAAGAGCCTTTTCGTTGTCTCAGCTTTGGCCAGCACCAAGGTCCTGCTGGAGCTGGCTGTCATTGGCTTTTCATATAGGACAGTGAAACTTCTAGCAGCTTTTAAATGAAACCACTCTGTAGCTCCCTCTGGCTGCTAAAAGCCATGACAACAACATTGCAGCATACATGTGATATATATATCTATATGACAATATAAAAATAGCCAATGGAAAAGTATACTGAACTACATTGCTTCCCTTATACTGTATTGTAGCTTAACGTAACTGTGTCTCTGTTATACTGCATATACAGGATTCTGACTTGGTAAAAAAAGGAATAATGATCATTTCCATGCTAAGAAGCACAGTAAGTCAGTCTCCATGTGCACTTCAGTTTTTACATCTATAACAGTGCAGGTTTTTGTCTTTACTTGATCTTCAGTTAAAAAAAAGTAACGTAAAACCTGGGATTTTGTTTCGGAAAACAAAGGCAACAGTCGTTCAATATGCAGTTGTGAATTCTAGGCACTGAATGGAAAGTTGAGCAAGGGCTGAGTCCTTGGTAGAACTGAACTTGGCAATTGCATTAAGTTATAAGGAAAAAAGAGCTAAAGTTTACAGATTAGAAAATGTATTTGAATTTTAGATGGAGATGAAGGGAAAATTTTTGCAGCTGTCTCTTCTGTGTTATTGCTATATTAGAAATCATCTCTACTGTATGAAAATATTTAACATTTCATGAAGGCATGTATGTGTAAATCCTCCCTAAATGTGTCCTTTACAGCAACGAAAGCAGAAAATCATATCTGATTTTGCATTTTGCATATATTTTCATATATAATATGCAATATTATGAAAAGTATATATATTAAGGTTAGATATGTTAAGATGTAATTTTCTGGCAAAAAGAGTCACCTCGGTATTATCCATGTTGGATCCTGCTTGGTTTATCCTCCCAGAAAATGGTTTTCAACTAAACCATATCTCCCAGAGTGTTAGGTAAAAACCAAACAAGGCATGGATGTACGGATCGTTGAACGTATAAGATTAGCATATCTACTGCTCTGTTCATAAGCTGTTGAGCCCTTGTTTTCCTCTAAGCTGGCTTAGGTGGTAGTTCTGCATAGGCAGTGCTCAGAGATGAGTAGGTCATAACCATGTTTCTTTTCCTCAGTTCTTTGGAGTGGCTTGTTATGAGGGTTTCGCTTCCTGCTGAAACTCAGCATGCCTGTGTAGGAGCAGAGTATACTTGGGTATTGATTACTAAGTGCAGAGAAATCTATTAAGATACCACAAAATCCTTAAAAGATCCAGAGCTGCAGGGGTGTTTGCATAGGCATATTGCAAAATATGCCGTTAACAGCAGGCGTCTTGAGGAGCCATGCTGACCAAGAAACAGAACAAGTGTATGCAACATGGTTAAGCTTTCTGTGGCACTAATATTTCAATCTCACACTTTTCTAATTTATTTTTAAAAATTGGTGGTTTTGTACTCAAGTTAGCAATCTTGCAGCAATGTCATGAAAAGGGTACGAGAAAAGCAGGGTTGCTGGGAGAGTGAATATCCTTTGGAGAGTGATATTACTGTTGGAAAAAAATGGCTTACCTGCTTTCCATGCAGGGTCATTCAGATCTGAAACAAGAGAAAATTTCAAATGGCTCTGATGAAAAAGCACACAAATGTGGTTTTTTTTAATAGATTAAACATAATAATATTGCAAATATTTATCTTTGAAAATTTCACTTATTCTATTCGTTCTGTCAGACAAAGGCAATATTTTATTCAGGTCTTGTGTAAAACCATGTTTGGTTCCAACAAATACTTTCTGGATAATTAAACTTCACAGGACTCCACCCGATGATAAAAGACAGCTGGAAAACTAGGTAATTAAATAAATATTTAGTAGTCTACTAGAATGTGAGAAAATGGCCGTGAGAAACTTCAGATTGGGTCATGGATGAGTGATACATAATTTATGGTTTTAACAAAAATATAAATTGCCATACTGTATCTTAAAAGGACAGACTGACATTTTCAGGTCTGATTAAGTAAGAACATTTTGAAGACGTTTTCAGAAGTAGAGAGGATAGAAGATGGCAGATGGAATTTCTAAAGCAGGCAATTACTTTCTAGTCTAGAAGAGATACATGATGGAAAGGAAATGTAAATTAGTTCGCTAATTTTATAGAATAGCGTTCTATAGTAATTTTATGGCAGATGGCATGTACTAACTAGTTATCTAAGAAGACTAGTAAGAGCTCAATATTATCTTTAGTTTGGCTTATAAAAAACCCTTACATTTATGATGTGAAAAAAGGCAGGTAGGAAAGAAATTTCATAAACTCCTGGAGCATTGAAAGGCTTGTTTTCAAGTGAAAGTTGTCAAATCCATAGAGCCACAAAATGGTTTGGGTTGAAAGGGACTTTAAAGATCACCTAGTTCCAACTGCACTGCCATGGCAAGGAACCTTCCACTAGACCAGGTTGCTCAAAGCTCCATCCCACCTGGCCTTGAACACTTCCAGCAATGGCGCATCCACAACTTCTTTGGGTAACCTGTTCCAGTGACTCACCATCCTCACAGTGAAGAGTTTCTTCCTTATGTCTAATCTAAAGCTACCCTCCTTCATCTTAAGGATGGTCTTAAGTCTATTGCTTCTCATCCTATCACTTTCTCCTGTGCTCTTGTGAAAAGTGACTTTCCAGCATTCTTGTAGGTGCCCTTTTGCTACTGTTTGCTGGTTGTCTCGGTTACTCTCCTCATCTTTCATATACCGTAGCTGCTTTCTTTCCTAAAATGCACTGTTTACATTAAGAATCCAAAGTTAACACTTTAAAGGGAATGTAATTAAAATAGTGTAATTTAACATTTCACTTTTAAGCTCAGGAATTACCTTTCTAAGTTAGGAATTAAGCTCTGCAATAGTTGCTGTAAACCAGCTATGCAGTGGCAGTGGATAAATATTTCAGAATTGATGTGATTCTTGAAAGAAGTAAGATTTGCCCCTGGTTAATCCAGGATATAAATGTTTTAAAATACCTCTTTCTCTGCTGAATACTCATGGCTTGAAATTTATTATACTACAGTCCTTTAATTCTCCTTGGCTATGTTTAGCAACAAAGGAAAGCAATAAAGAAATCAACCAAACAAGAATAAAATCCTTTGTAATTACTAGTGAGAGGATTCCTATATATGCATTATACCAGTTCTGGGACAGGACTCCTAATTCAGCAGGTATTAAACACTTAAATGATTTTGCAACAGTACAGAATCCTGTGAAATGTTCAAACTAAGTATTGCATTACAGAAGTGCTCAGATATAATGACAGTTATTTAGAAGTGCAAAATATCTGCAGACCTTTTTACCCTGTACCCTGTACCTTTTTACCCTGTTGCACACTGCTATTATCCTAGTACAAACACCAGGGGAACAGCACAAGCATCACACCTACTTTGCACTTTATAGGGGGACCTTTATTGCAGCCCAGAGAAGAGGAGTTGTGATTGTTTAACACAATCTCAATTGATTACAGCAGTACTGCTGGCATTGCTCCCAAAAAAATGCTCTAAACTATGGACTTAGATTGTGTCAGACAGGAAGTAAAACAGGGAAGAATGCAGTTCACTGCTATGTATTCAAACAAAAACAGGATGAAAATCCTTTTTTGATGTCCTGGTGAGCAGATGCGATGTCCATGGTGGCTCAGCAGTAGCCTTTAGCATCAGACCCCTTCTGCCACAGTTGCTGATGGTCTCCAGTACTGTTGCCTGCTGGCTCCTTTCTCTGTACACTGCACAGGACACTTGCCTGGCAATTAACACGTGCTTTGTACTGAAGCTCTGAATGTTGTGAGTGACGAGGTCAGGAGAGGAATTTTTGTTGTATTATACAATCCTGTCACTTCATGATCCATCTTTTCATGCTGTCACTTCCCACATGCAGCTCTGAAGAAACAAAGCACTGTCTTTCACTACTCACATACAATTAATTTACTTGATCCCATGGATCTCTGCATGCAGCAGAGATTGTGGGTGCATAATATTTTCCAGATCGCATATATTAATGAGGAACAGGAAAGAAGATCAGCCTTTCTAGAAACTTTAATTTTTCTGACTTCTCAAGGATATTCAGAATAGGATGTTGAAAAGCTAGGGATTTCTGGCTGTGTTAATTACCAGCATACAAACCTTTTTGGTCCCTTGCAATGGCATTGACCTTGAGGCTGCTCCTGGCAGTGTTACTTACTACCATGAGCTGTCCATTACTGCAGGGCGCAGTAGCACATATAAAGAGTCCTCATCAGGTGAAGCCACATAGTAAAGGGGTGGTTATTCTCAGGGAGCTGAGGTATAACTGAGTGTTACTAGTTCCATAAAGCAGTTCTATTTTTCTTGTTCTGAACAAAGAGGATGTTTTTGTAGAGAATAGAGATGCAAATTCAACTTTAAGTAGAGAGTGCTTTCAGTCATTGCAGGCACTTTTATTTATTGTTTAACCCTTTTTATTTTTTTTCTTAGAATTTTGTGTGACAAGAGTAAAAACTGTAAACTTATCTGCTGAGTATGCTACAGATAATAGCATATCATATATGTAAGATATTACTTGAAAACCACATTGCATTATTGTTGTGTTTCTGCAAAAGCAGTGCTTGTGGAGAAAGCTAACTAAAATGAATGCTGCCCTGTGCTCTAAGGTGCACCTGTGCATGTATTGGGACGGTGTGTTTTTATGGGTTGAAATGGTGTACTAAAGAAGACGTCTTTTGATTTTACTGCTGCTGTGAAGTTCTCTGTCTTGGTACCCTAGAAATAGAAGTCTTTGATATTTTCCATAAGGAAATTGAAGATACAAGATATGGGAACAAGGTTTTATTCCTAAAGATGAAACTATTTTTTTGACGATACAGAAGCCAAAAGCTTCATGACCTAAACTAGTCACCAGATAGGGTCAGTAAGACATTGTTGTCTTTTATGGTACAGCATCCTCCTCTGGAGAGGGATGTAGAAGTGTCCTGCCTTCTACTGAAGCACCTGATAAGTCACTCTAGGGGAAAAAAGCATGCGAGGAGATCTTAGGTGACTATTTTATAAGAAAGGCTCTCATATGAAATGCTTAAAACGTATTTCCTATCCAAAAAAATGCTGTTTCAGCTTTAAGGAGTAAGCCTTTGAATTACTTCCGGAGAGTCTTGTAATTTTACAACAGCATATTCAGAGAAAATGTTTTATTGACAGAACTGTTTATGGAACAGAATGGAATACACCTTCTATCTTGTCTTTTATATTGAAGTAAATGATGGGGAATCTAATCTTTAGGAGATGACACGTTCTGAAAGTTAAAATAGATTTCCACTTCCCTTTCTGCCAGTGACTTACTGGGTCACTTGGGCAAACCTTTTCTAACAATTAAGTAATTGCTGGAGGTAATGCCACATGAATCTTACTTACTGTGTGCTTGTTCACATGCCTTGCTCTTTCCTTACAGGTATTTTTGAGGTCTACTTAATAAATATAAGGTGTCCATATGAAAGTGTTTCCAGCATGTTTTGCACAAACAATGCTAGTGGGCTATTTTGCTAAGGCTTGCCTTATAACAGCCCTTAGCTGCTGCACAGAAGGGCTACTGCAGGTCCTGCAACTTGCGGTGATGCCATGAGAAGTGCTAGTGAGGGCATGTCTCTACTGTGCATTGCATCTCTTTTGTTTACTGAAGAAAGTACCTTAGAGTACTTGTGCTGAAGAACTCTTGAGTTTCTTAACTATCTTCATATCTGGCAACAGCAGGATTCTCAAGTAACTTCAATGTCAACATGTATTGAGTATGTGAATTTATCTACAGAGTAATGGTATGTATTTTTTTCATAGATAGATCCCTGAGAAAGATGTGCTATTTTCATTGTAGGCTTTAAGTCTTCAGAGAGAAAGCATTAAAAAAGGTATTTCTCCTCCATTTTGATCTGAACGCTATATTTTTTTTTTCTCCATTTTGATATAAAGTAATGGGATAGTATCTCCTCCTGCACTGACGCACTGCTATTTTCATTGTGATATAGGGTGGGAGCAGACCCACAGTGAAAACAGCAGTAGGTCAGTGCAGAAGGAGACATCATCCCATAGCAGCAGGAGTTAATGTCTAGCCTAGAAAAAAATGGGTAGCTCTTTTCCCTAAAGAGACACATACTTCTATGGCTGGAACACATGGTGAGATTAAAAAAAAAAACCCCTACATAAAGAAATCTTGTGGACTGAAAGAAAAATCTGTTCCTGTAATTGGGAACTGTGAAATATGAACACCTTCTGTGGTCACACGGCCAAAGATAAATTGCTTAAAATAGCAAACAAGCAAGCAAAATCCACAGTAAAAATTTTCAGTTTATTCCTGAGTTGAGATGAATCTTCATTTTCCTCTTATTGAGAAGCTTTTATGGATTACAATCACTTGGGCACTGCTGGGTGCCCAAGCCGTATATGTAATTTTTCAGAAATATTTGCTACCAATTTTCCCTTGTATGTCCAGTAACTCTGTTGCAAAAGTCTGATAGAAGAGGTTAACTTGCTCAGTTACTGCAGAGCATTTAAATCTTGCTAGAGTCTCTTCTCACAAGGAGCGAGCAGCCAAGACCAGTTGTGAAGAAAATAATGCTGGCTGTGAAACTGTGAAAAACAGCTGGCTGATATGCCTATCAGATGCAGGCATTTTTCAGGCAAATTACAAAGATTTCTTTAGTCTCCTTTTATCATGGAAGAAAAATACTCAGAAGTTCTTCTGATATCCTGAAGTGGAGATCTGTTTCATTTAATTTTCCTCTATTTATTGCGGGAAAGGTTTGCCTACCTCCACTTGGGCTGGCTGACACTGTAGGGTGTATTCCTGTCTGTGGTTACCCTCCATCATGTTCCTAAAGCAGGAGCTGTAACAGTCCTTGTTGTGCCCACCAGCCCTTCTGGATGTGCTGCAGTCAGTCACATGTGCTCCAGCTGGTGAATTCCCGTAGATGCTGTACTATTATTTGATCATCTTGCTGTCTGCTTTCTGAATGCCCTGTGATTTTCCACAATAAGGTATAGCTACGCACATCATTTTCTTGGACTCTTCAAGAAGCCTGCATTCATTTCTTGGCCCCTGTTTCACTGAGGTAATTTTCTGCAGTGTTTGTATGATATTGGTAAAATGCCATTCTGACTGCAGGGCAGGGATTTTCTGCCATAATAGAAATAATTTTGTGAGGCAGAAAAAGACACCTAATATTTCAAGTTTAATTTAAATGTCTTTCTAGTTTATAAAACAATGACTTGAAGGTGCTGGTCCTGATCTCTGTGAGTACTCATGGGCCTATTTGTCTTTTATTCCACTACTGGAGTAACTTAAAAATGGTTTCACCAATTCAGTTTTCTCATATAAATCACACTGTATACAGCACAAGAACACATAAGCAGGCTACACAGGTCTCTGCTACAGGCAAAACGAGTTGTACTTCAAAATCAGGAACATTTCTACTCATAGGCTAACTACTGTTTGAAAGTCTAAAGGACCCTAAACAGTTTAATTCCAGGCTCACTGTATGTCAGAATGAGAAAACAATTTCTCAAGAGCATTACCCCTCCTACTTTTTAAACCAAACCTATTATATATATTATGTACATGATATATATACATATTTGACGCCTTGAAGGGAAGCAAGATGGAGAAAACTGAGTCAGTTTGAGGCATCATATTTTTTCAGCATTTATTATAGACATCACTTTCCTGGTCTTAAGAACTACTGTTGCCATGTTTATAGTCTTGAAGTGTTTCTGTCATGTTTTTATGTTATGCTGTAACTTAATAATGCATGATATTTTTGGCTTAAGATTAGCAACGCATATGTTCTTACCAGTTACCTAATGACCAGTTGTACTGCTCTAATGTGTCTCTCTGCTAATGAACATGATTTATGAAAAGCAGAATCTAACTTGGTGCTCGTTTAAAATTTTCTAAGCTTTTCTATATCCTACAGTCTTTGTTTTCCAGTGTGGCTTTTTTTTTCACTATTGGTGATTAGGTTTTTTTAATAATGATTTTTCATTTGATTAAATTGAAGATTAATATTTTCTTTTCTTACTAGATTTTAGCTAATCAGGTACTCTGTAACTTCTGACTTTTATGCCTAATTAAATATCTTTACTTTGAAAGACTTTAGACTGCCATGAGTGACTGCCTACCATTCTCTTCCTAATAATCCCTTTATAATACTCTGTAAGATTCATTTCAAATCATGGTCTTCATAATTGCTTTGGACTTAAGACAGTCAAGAGTGTGCATGTACCTGAAGAATAATAATTGCAATGCAACACATAAGAAGCAGCATCCTGTTGAAAAGCCTGTCCAACTGTGTCCCATTTTTCACAGCAGTTGCAATCCCAAGATCATCCATAAGGAGTGAGTCTAGCACAAAGACAAGGCTAAAGAGTGAGTTTTATTCTCCAGCTGCCGTCTTTATTGAAACTGGCTGTGTTGAGCACAGAGTGTGAAGCATAAGGCTGGCTATGTAGTTTTTATGCTTTGCTCTGTGTGTTGCAATAGCCTCAGACTGATGCTTTGTTGGCACAAAGAACCCCAGAGTGCAACATTTCTCCTTAGAAAAAATGAGGGGAACAGGAATAATTTTCAGTATGGATTCTAGGAAATGGCCATAATTGACCATGTGCCAGATGACACAGAGATTATAGAGGTCTTTGAAATCCTGCTGCACTAGTCTGCATACCTTTCCCAGTCTGGTGTCCCAAGGTGCATTATTTTTATTTGCTGCTTTCTGGTTTTCAGAGATTAAAAGTGTAACAATTACTGATATTACAAATAAAAAAAAATATGTTGTGTATCTGTGTGCTCTACTTGTGCTGCACTTCTTCCACTTGTGCTACATTGCTCTTGAAGAGGCAGAATTGCCTCTGAATAAGGTCTTACATTTTTTACCCCCACATTCAGGATACAACCATGCAAAAAATTACTTAAAGTGATCACAGCTTTTACTCACCTCTGTGAAATGATGGTGCCTCATACTGACCTGTTACTCTCGGTGTCGTGGAGAGACTGATGCACTTTATCCATAAGAGAAAAACAACCATATACCTTATTGATCGAAAATAGTGAGTTAAAAGAGTTCAATGGCAAATATGACAAAGGGTTAAAAAGATTTGATGGCAAGGTATGCTTGATTATTTACTACATAGAGAACAGGGTTAGACAGAACTGTGAGGGAGATCCTCCTGTTGGGTCATCCTGTCTAGACAAGATCCCCTTGCATGTCAAATATCTTCTCAGAGAGGAGATTAGGTATGGCAGGATTCAGACATAGTCTCAGACTTGGTCAACAGTTTATGTCTAAAAGATTATATGTGCACAATCAATCCTTTGTATCACTCACCTGAGATTTCAAAGTTTAGCATGTGGTTAATCACTTACTGAAAATTTTCTGCTTCAGAAAACCTCTCAGCCATGAGCAATAGCCCTGAGAGGCATTCCTTCAAAAGTGGAGGTCCTGGCTTTCAGTCAGCTGTGTGCAGGAGAGCTCAGCAGGCCTATGTGGAGGTCTTTGAAAACTATACTGAATGTTAAACTCGTACCAACATAGGAGTTTACTAACATAGCATTTAACATGACTGCTCTGAGTCTTGCCAAAGAGACTTGCATATGGAATTTATACTATGAAGTTTCATTGTATACCAAGTTCAACTAGTTCCAGTTGTGCATTTTCAAAGAATACTTTTTGCATATATCTGTGAAAGAGCTCACCAGCAGTAATCTCTTTCAGAGGATGATCTTTAAAGAAATACAGAGGAGACTTGTCAGGGCTAATCTGTAAGATTCACTCACATTCAGACAGTTTTACATTGTAGTCTTTTGAAACTTCTAATCTCAGCTGAATAGATTCTCCGCATAGCATTGTACAAAATGCCGGAGTTGAGTCCTTGGACCGATAAATAAAAAATTATAGTATTGCAAACATGTTAACATTAATATAATTGAGAAATATGCTTCAGGGAATCACAGTGGCACACAGATATTGTACCAAGTTATCACAATATCGCTTTGAATTCCTATTTGCTGTCCAAAGTGACTGGTGAATGATGTATTTTGCACTTTTTTAATACCTAAACGGATCCTTCTCAGCCAAATGGTAAAACACAAAACTAGTAATAATAGAAACCAAGAGATTTTTCTTTTATTTTATGTGTGGAAGTAATTTAGCAAAACAACTTTAATGTTCCGGTTATAGTGAATCTATAATTTTTTATATTGCAAAGGGAAGTGTTTATATGAGACTTCAAGATTCCTTTGGCAGAGTGCAATCTTCTTTTTGGTGAATGCAATGTATTGTAAAGTACAAATAAAATGCGTTTCTGATAAACCCCACATATTCCTTTAACACAACATCATGATAGTTAAAGTCAGTTGTGCATGGTATGCTTAGTTTCTTAAGAAAAATAGTATGTAATTTCACTACAAGCAAAGGATTTTTAAGAACTCAATGATCACTGCAGTTACATATTTAACAGACAATTTTGTTGTTCTTGCATGAAAATCATCATTTTGATTTCAGTAGTGAGATGGAGGAGTCTACTATTGTGGGTCTTTCTGAAATTTGTCCTCTGCTGCTCCTAGGCTGTAGAAACTCTATATGGTTGTCATTAAAATTGTCTGGATAGGTCAGGGAATAGTTTATTTGTCAGTATTTGTTTGGATTCTTAATAAAGCTGCAAAGCTTTAAAAACTCTTGTTGATGCTCAATGTTAGTTTCTTGTATTGTGCCTAAATTGCAAAGACACTGTTTCCTTTAAAGTGTGTTTTAAAATAGTGTTATATGGTTCAATAAAAGGACATGTTATTTCAGAAAATAAAAAAAGGACCTCCAGTGAACAGGTCATGTCGATAGTTATGAAGCTTTCAATAAGTAACAATAAGTAACATCAATAAGTAACATATTTTCAAAATAATAGATTATTGGTCTTGAATAGTAAATAATTTCCATTTAAATTATTTTATGTATGATATATAGATATTGCTGGAACAACGTACAAATAAGCTACTCCATGGGATGCTCAAGTTGATGAAAGCTCATCTTGTTATGATGAACTAGTCTGACTGTTTTACAAGTGTTTTTTTTGAAGGAAGTCTTCCTTTTTGATGGAAATGATCTTTCAGACTTAATTTTTCGTTCCTCTCCCCCATTTCTTTCTCAGCTTTGACTCTGACTTTCAGACGGAATATTGCATCCTAACCTTAATTCTTTAATAGGAAGTCAAAAATCCCCTAGAGCCCCTCACTGACTGTAATGAAAGTGAGGAACCCTAGTTTGGGGTATGCAACATCAGAATAGATTATGTGAAACATAATCATCCCTGTAAATCTGTTTGCAGAGACAGAGTCCGAAAGGATTTTTCTGGTGATATGATTACATAAGAAGACGTTTTGCTGAGCAGGAGTAGTCTAAAAATTGTCCATGTTTTCTTAATAGTCTTCCTACATGAATGTAAATTTATTGGTGCTGTTTTTTATGAACTTGTGCACTCATTGTTTTAAATCAGCTAATCATATTTATATCATACTTTGCTTATCCTGTTATAATGGGTCATTGTGGAACGTCTCCAGTGTTTAATACTGACAGCTAGATAGTCATACCGCTGAATCCAGTGGAGGTAGGGTAAATTAAGAATCTGAAAGGCCACTCTGTCAATCTTTCCTTCTGATATTCAGGTGGGTTTTGTGACACTGTCAAACCAACATGACCTTTCAGTGGGGGAAAATAATTGTTTGTCTTTGATGTCCCATTATTTAAAATATAAATAATTCAAAGTAAGGAAAAAAAGAACCTTAACAAGTCTGATTCATTCTCTTTAGTTTCGTTTTTTGTTTGGTTAGCTTTGTTTTGGTTTGTTTTGTTTTTTTTTTTTTTTTTTTTTTTTTTTTTTTTCCCAATAGGAAAAAAGGCATTTACTAAGACCTGTTTAAACACAGCATTTGAAAGTGAAGAATTAATTTATCTTTTTGTACCTCATTCACTCTTATTTAAGAGTTCTTATTTTAAAGAACTCACTATAGAAAGGTAAGGGAAGACAGAGAGGTTGGACTGATTTGTTGGGAATGGAGCACGCAGCAGAATTAGTGTAACTTTTTCATATCAGTATTCTTGTTGTGGGGTAAGCACAGTAAATGGTTACCTGTTATTAATAAATGCAGAAGTTGCACAATTAATATGTTTATGTCAAAGAAAAAAATCTATTTGTATTTAAAATTGAAGATATTTGCATATATGTAGGATCATTTAAGATAAATACATTTAATATTTATGGAAATACACTTCAGATGCTGTTAGTGATATGTGATAAATACCTTTAATACAAAAAACCCTTTTTGTTTTGTAGCCACACTAAGGGAAAAAAAAAGCCTTTCACAATTTTTTATGTTTCTTCTAAGATTATAGAATGATGACTATGTTAATAAACCAATAGCAAAAAAATTAAATATTGGACAAAAAAAGAATTTTGGGGAAGATTGTGTACTGTAGCCAAATTCAGAACTTCAGTTTCTACCTCAGTTCATGCTTATGGCTCCTAGAGGAACCTATATTTTTTCTGCTGGGTAGTCAGGTTCTTGT
>JAWMRA010000090.1:50107148-50126983 GCA_035584735.1 Pseudotriccus pelzelni | reverse complement strand
GAGATAAGTTGAAGTTCTCTCATTGTCTTTGTTAACCTTTAACTGTCATTGGTGGGTTTGACCCCCTGAGCTCCTCACTGGTTACTCTGTGAGTCCTCCTGAGATCTATATATGTAACTACCCCAATAATAAAGCTCTCTCTGCCTTCCTCCTCACGTCCGGTCTCCCGTGCGGTCTCTGCTGTGGTGATGAGACTGTGTGGTGGGGGGAGGGGGAGAGTACCGTTCCCCTCCAGGGTCCGGAGCTGAAACCTCTGGTCCTGGAGTTCCTCCTCCATATCCACCATCAACCATCGCAGTCCTGTATATACTTTATCATAAAAACAAAATGTGTGAATACTTAGATCACTCTGATCAGTATTAATTTCTAAGATGCATTCCCATGCATTTCAGTATTAAGGCAAAAAATAATCTTGATATCCAGCAAATGTTTTGTGGCAATATTCAACAATACCTTAAAAATACAGAAAAAAAAAAGTATTATGAAGCATGGCTTTTTAATTAAAAAAAAAAAAAAGAAGAGGAAGAAGAAAGAATACTATATGCAATAGAATTGCAGATTCCTAAGAACCTGATCTTCTTGGAAATAAAGAAATGATTCCTTAAATAGGAACACTTTGATGAAATCTCTGAAAGAAAAAGTTGCATCATAAAAGCATCCTCTGTTTGTGTTTACCTCTGTCCTTGAATTTGATTTTAAGAATTATTGAATACCTCTACGGAAATCTTGTAGATGCAGTTCAATTTACTTTACATTGCAGATGATCTGAGAATTCAGAACTGCAGGGTATAGGTGGTCCTGTTGATTATGTTTTGAAAAAAAAGAGAATAGATGAAAGTTTCACAGAGTGATATTGATTTGCTGTAGCAATAAAAGAGCAGAAAACTGTGAAAGGGTTTAGGGTTAGGTAATGCTGGTTAAACCAGGTATTACCCAATACTTTAACTCTTTAGTTTATTTCTTTTCTGTTTCTTTCCAATTAAAATTTTGCTATTATATAAACTAGATTTTCAGTAATTACATATTAACTCTTCAATTTCACTTGTAAAAAAGCTTATTGATTTTTACAAATTCAGTCTGAGTCCTGATTTTTATTCAAAGGATAAGAATTATCAAGAGTCTTGGTGCGATTTCTTTGCTCCCTTACAAAGCTGTGGACTGATACAAAGTAATGTATTTCAACTAAATTATTCATGAAGTCAATATCTCTCTTCAATGCAGTAATCAATAACTTGTTGACAAGGGGCTAGTTGCCACCAAAGAACTATTTAAAAAAAAAATCAAGTTTTGTGGTGAGAAGGATTTTGTTACATTATCTGTTGTTTGGTTTACACACGGGGACAAAATTGTGGCATCCCAGGAGCTTATCTTTTAATCTACAGTTGGCATACCTTCTTTGTTCTGTTTGATGCTAATGTCTGTGACCATGGCATAGCTTTTTCGTTTATTCTTAGGGAATTTTTTGACCTACCATTATAATAAAGTTTTGGCAGTCATGAATTTTAATTCTAACCAAAAATTACTTTACTGGATTTTAGACTTTTCTAAGATCTTTCTAACTACTTTAGTGGCAAGGCATCTGGAATCGAATGGTCATTTGAATTGGGGCTTTAATTTATTATGTGCAATTGTTATAATCTCTGGAAATCTGTGGTTCTTACCATTTCAGTTTTCTCAACATCAAGAGAGTTTGCCCATGGCGGGTAAAGCTTGCCCCACATATTTTTGGTGTTAATTAGTGTGGTAATTCACTGACTGCCTCCGTAGATAAACAAAACTTGTCTCATCACTTGGAATACCAAGTACCATGCGTGAGCAAAGAATATTTTAGAGGAACTTCTGAAACTTTTTGTGTGTGATTTGCTGTATTTCTATCTGTTTCTACATCAGAAGACACTGTTGGTTAACAATTCTTAATGTCCTTATCCTTGAGAAGTCATAGCGTTGCCTTGTATCCTCTACCTCATTTCCTTTCTCTGAAGTATGCTCTAAATCCTATTCCTAATCTCTTAAATGTTTAATGCTTCTTATATATCCTATATGTCTTAACCCGAATTCCTCTTGAAACCAGTAGCTTTTACCTGGCACAATTGTATGAGGTTGTTTAGGAGCCCAAGTCATGCTTCAAAAATACAGTGTTCTTGAAAATGATTGAAATCAATCAGGGTCACACATCAACACAATTAAGCTCCTGCATCTAAGGACATTGAAATGCCTTTTATGTGTAAATGGAATTTCAGCCCATGCATCACTTAGATCCTTTTGATAGTGGTGACCATCAAGTTTCCCTAAGCCTTTCAGGTTTTGCTGTCACATGACCAGAAAAATGAATACTAAACTGTCTCAGAATACATTATTAGTTTTCTGCTCTAGCCTTTTTTTTTTCGTGCCTATTCTTCACACATTATTCATACATAGCCTGACATCTTGTTTCCTCCTTCAGTTGGCATGAACATTTACACCTCATTAAGGATCTTGTAACTGCATTAGGCAGGGATATGCAAAGAAAATAGAAATGAGACAGAATTTAAATTACTTCCATGACCAGCACAGAGAAGAATGTGAAGAAACTGGCCTGAAAAGATTGTGAATTTGAGGCAGGAATAGAACAAACTAAACTTAAAGTCACATAGTCATAGAATATTCCAAGTTGGAAGGGACTCACAAGGATCATTGTGTCCAACTCAACTTACTTAGTAACCTTAGAATCATAGAATCAGAGGGATTGGAAAGGATATCTGAGATCATCAAGTCCAACTCTTGATCCAGTATCAACACAGTAACTAGACTGGCACTAAGTGCCACATCCAGTCTTTTCTAAAATACCTCCAGAGATGGAGAATCCGCCACCTCCCTGGGCAGCCCGTTCCAATGTCTGATTACCCTCTCTGTAAAGAATTTCTTCCTGACTTCCAAGCTAAACCTCCCCCAGCAGAGCTTGAGACCATGCCCCCTTCTCTTTCTGATAGATGCCTGGGAGAAAAGACCAACCCCCACTTGGCTACTGCCTCCTTTCATGTAGTTGTATGTCTGTGCAGAGGCAAATTCTACTGAGTATCCCATCTTGGTAGTACTGGATATAAACAACCTAGAAATATGACTCTAGATTTTAATTTTCAGCCATATTCCATTTAAAGTATATTTTTATCTAAAATATGTTCTTGACAGTTCATTATAAGGCTGCAACCCCACTTTTCCCACTCATTTGTATCTATGGCCATTTTCCTTATGCAGTTGTTTCATTTCTCTCTGTCATCCAAAATATACGAAAAACTTTTCAGAATGCCAGTTTTGCCCTTTCGAGGAAGGAGACAAAACAGTTCAGTAAAATTACCTCATAGCTTCTTTGTCTAGTCTTTGAGTTTCTAGGGTGTGTTAAATATTGCATTGCAGTAACTACCCATGTTTGTAACTCAGATCGTAACATTATGTGTTCCTGAACATTTTTCATTTTGTTTGAATCTTTTTAAAGATATTTTGTGATTGTATTCCTTCTCTGCAAAAGAGAAAGAAAAACCATTTGCGTTGCATTTCTTTAGGCATGCTTCTGAACTTTGGAAATGTCTATTTCAGGAATCAGCATGTATTGCTGACTCCTTAGAAATGCATTTTTAATTGCTTCTTCTGCTTTACCTTCATGCTACCATTTTCATTTTTCTGATTTTAGACATTTTTAGGCCTTTAGATTTATGGAGAAATTAAGACTGTGTTTTATGTACCATGCTTTTTTATTGGCTTTTATATTTATTTGATATGCACTTAATCCCTGTTATAAAATCAGTTGCACTCCTTAAAAAAAATCTAGTGATTTTTTCAAGTCTTCACTTGAAATCCTGTGAGCTTCAGGGTTTCTTTTCTGGGCATTGTTATACTGATTAAACTTTTCCATAAAGTTGAAGATACAGTGCTCTATAGCGGTTGAAAACATTTTGAACACATTAGCAATACTCATGCAAATTGGTTTTGTTTTCTTTTCACCTTGAGTAAATACATTGTTTCTTGAACCCAAGGGAAAATGTAGGCATTCCTTTAAAAGACAAAATCTTGTTGCATTCACATATTCTCACTCTCCTCTCCTGGCTGCAGTTGCACGTTGTTTCCCCCCCTTCTTAAATATGTTGTCCCAGAGGCACTGCCCCTGTCACCGATGGGCTCTGTCTTGGCCATACGCAGCAGCAGTTGGAACTCACTCCGTCCAACATGGGATCATCTTCCAGAATCTTCTCAGAGAATTCACTGCTGTAGTCCTTTTGCTACCAAAGGCTTGCCACATAAACCCAATACAACCGATCAGAGATGAAGAAAAAGAAATAATCTGTTTCTTTTATTAACTGTTGTTGCATGCAAGAGTTACAGCAATATCTAATGCTGAAGGGCTGATGTGGTGTCCTGTAGCCTGGTATTCAGGTTTAGTCACACAGTTGGACCAAGAAATTACTCAGATGAAGCACAGATGAAGAGACGGCATTTCAGAAGGAATCCATCAAACTCAGGAGAACGTTTCATAGGAGTGAAACTTATCACTTGGACATTGATTGAAGTTGAAGGCATTGAGCTGTAGATGAACAAAAGACAGAGATACTAGTGTTTAATGAGAGACTTGAAATGATTTGGAAAGTAACTCTTTAAATTATATTCTGATTTGTAGATTATAGTTATATTATACGTGAAATACTCATAATGATGATGGCAGAAGGTGATCCAGTTGCACGTTTTCTGACAACACACAAAATGAACAAGTTTTCGGACAGTGACATTAAAATCTGGAACCTCTCCTCCAATTTTCCATCAATTCTCACTTGTGTATCAGGGTAGTTTGCTTTGCGTGTATTTGAATCAGAAGGGAACACTGAGATAAAATGGTGTGCTTAGGAGTACTTATTAGTCAGCTTCAGGTTGTTCAAGGCCATTAATGAATAACAAAATAAAATAAAAAAGGAGGCTGGAAACAAATACAGATAGCTTGCACATGAAAGAAGAACAGATTGCCTAATTTAGGCTCTATTTCGTTCTGTTCGTAAAGCAACAGGAAAATAATCAGTGAAATGGGAGACAAATTTCAGTCCCACAAGGTCTGTTATTCAACCAGAGAGCAAACATAGACATGTATGTATTGTGCAATTTTGGTACTCCTTCTGCTCTGTGATAATAAATACTTATTTACTTCCAATCACAAAAACTTCCATTTGCGAGGGGGCTCCTGCAGGAGTGCTTTGTGCTTCATATTATGTAAAATAATACCTGTTGTCATCAGTGAGCATTTTTTTGATTAATCTCAACAGCTCTTCCTGAAACATGCAATTATACTAAAATAAAACACATCAGATGATAATATCATACAGTGTGCTGCATTATTGCAAACTATTCCTGCAGACTTACTGTCTGTGTTGACATAAGGTCAAACATGACTTTTTTCATGTATTTTTAATAATGGGAATTACTTGAAAACCTCTGGATCTTGTACATTGCAAATCTAATATCTTGAATTTTTGTACAGTTATTGAGGGTGAGGATGGCCTATTTTTCAAATTAAGTTCTTTATTGCTGAAATATTTGGAAAAAAAAGTAACGCTTTATTATAACAATTTCATCTGATGTTTCACTATCTTACCCATCTTGAAGGAGAACTTCTGAGTTTAAAGGAATGCTTTTCAGGAAAACCTCTTATCACTAAAAATAGCTCTGCTATCAAAAGAAGCTGGTATTAAATTCACTAAATAAAATTAACAAGGCCCCGGGGACTTTCAGAGAAATGACCCAAGATAAGATACTCTTATGAAGAGTCATCAGCAACACAGAGAAATAAATTTAGCATTCATCATGACTGATGTGCTGTTCCATGTCTGTGTTGAAATAGAATATATTCTGAAATGTAAAAATATAAATAGTAATATTTAGAAGTATGGTAATGAATAAATTTTAAGATATTTTACATACCCTGCTTGGTATAAACAAACTTTTGTCCATTTTTCTGGCAATGTATTTATCCTTTTATAGTCATTGCAATAATTAGTCTAATATAAGTGTCAGTGAAGAAAAGAAAAATATTCCCATGAAAAGCATTATCATTACAGGAGGACTTTTGTCGAACAAATTTCAAAAGTGGGTTCCAGGTGTAATTATGAGGTTATATTAAGAGAAGCAATTACACTTCCCATATATGCAAAATTTAATAAAACCCACTCCAGATAATAGTTTAGTAAAAATTAATTTAGTTAAAAGTGATGTATGCCCAATTTTTTGTTCTTGTGTAAAGGTAAATACAGCAATGAACACTTGAAGCAATTTTTTTCCCAGGTTATCAAGCTATGTTATTTCAGTGGAACCTAGTAGAGGTACACAAGAGGCTTATAATGTTTTTTGATGGCAAATGGATTCCTGCTGCTTACTCTGGTTATTTGGACTTTCACTGCTGGTCTGCAAAATTAAAGGCACAGTTTGTGAACCCAAGCGTATGTTCCAGAGAAAGACTGTTCCAGAAAAACTCCACCCTGAATAAAGCCTTAAATGGTTCTGCACTTGAAATTTGTTGCCTCAATAAATATAAAAAAGCCTCCCACCCTTATAACATCGTGGGTTTGTATTCGTTTTTTATTTTTGAACAGTGCAACAAAGCCAGGGAAACAAACTCAGCACCTTTCTCTTGTCTTAGGAAGAAATATTAGGCTAAAAGCAAAATAGTGAAAAGAAGCGCAATTTCCTGAGTGATAAGTTCAGCAAAGCAAAGTTCTGCCAAGTGAGGGATGTGGCTCTTTGTCTTATTTTGAATTTTTACACTGACTTTTATGATATTGTTGATGAAATTATATTAACATCATAGCTTGTACATCAGAAGCTGCATGAAGTTTATCTGAGGAAATATAATCCTAAAGTAATATAATCCTCACTTTTTACAGTCTACTCAACTGTATTTGAAGAATTAAACAAGATTGACAATATATGAATTTCTTCTAGGGTCCTAGAGAAACCTGCTCTAGTGAAAGTGTCCCTGCCCATGGCAATGAGGGGATTGGAACCAGGTGATCTTTAAGGTCCTTTCCAACCCAAACTATTCTGAGATTTTGTGATTCTGAAGAAGACCAAGAAGTTCAAGCAACCACTGCTGCTTCAGTGTTCTTTGGGCTGGTCTCCATCATCCATGCTGCAGTTCCTTTGCCACCTCTGTCTTAAAACTTTCTGCCCTTCTACAGTCTCTTTTTCTCATGAGGCTGTTTTACCCTTCCTTTGATGATCCAGTAGTCCAGATTTCATCTGGATTTTGTTCATGACTTAAGACTTAGCTGAATGGATGGTGTTAAAAATGTTTTGTCCTTTCCTCTTTCTACTCTATTTTGGGTACTCTGAGAAATGTGCAGGTAAACAGTATGGGAAAAGGTCCTGTGTAACACTTAAGTACTTGTCGTATTTGGGCACTGAGAAAATAGGAGGTTGTGGCAATCCTGTAAGAAAATTGTTGTAATGGATGAGAAAAAAATGATTATGAGAGTTCATATATCAAAAAAGGCTACTTGTTTGAATCCAGTAATTAAAAACATACCCAAAATGTACTCTCAAAGCCTGTATGTGTGAATGAGGAGGGCTTCCTGGATGGAAGACAGTGGAAGATTTGTCCTTTTGACAAGTTACAGGGCTTGGAAAGTTATGGAGAGTATTAAGCAAATACCTGGGAAACAGGACGAAGTGTGTGCATATATGTCTGCGTGTTGGTGTATGGTTGGAAAGCACAAAGGGTCTCTGTGTGCCTGTGAGAATGAAAAAAAGAGTGAGATGGTAGGAGTTGGACATATTCATGTAAATTGTCCCATCCCTTCTTTCTTTTGCTGATCAGGGAACCAGGAACCTCCATTGTCGAGTGGTACATTTTTGCGGAAGGGCAAACCACCTTATACTGGCATAAGTCCAGTATCCTGAGATAGGACTCAGGTGGTATAACAAAAGTGCAATGATTTTCCTGCATTAAGTATTCCTAAAGGCTGGAGTGGCCTCTACAAACACAGTACCGAGCACCACAGCATAGCAGATCAGAGGAAACTGACGAAATGAGTCAAAGATGTTGCATAGTGCTCTTCAGTGTAAGAAAGGGTTCCTCATAGGTGTTCCACATTGAATTTTGAGCTTATTTCCAGGTATTGGAAAAGTGCTTAATTTGGTAACCCATTCAGTAGTGTTAAGACAAGGCTGAGGAATGGTAATGCCAGGGGAGTGGGAAACAAGGGTGTTTGTAATATAGTCATTACAGCTCACCTTAGTAGTCTGCTTTTGCTTTACTTTGATCACAGGGATAGGAGGCAACAGAGAAGGAGGTTTCGGTAGCAACAAGATATTTTCTTTAGGGTTGACCAAACCGTATGGGGTCCCTTTGTACAAGCCAGGTGGAGGATGCCTAAAAAGCAATTTGCAGCAGGACCTTGACAGGTGAGGCCAAGAAAGATAAAGGGGAGATGAAATGCCACTGAAGTCTGTAGCCAAAGAGATATTAACTGAAGTTCAGGGAACAGCTTGTGGGAGCTGTTGTCCCCTTGTCCCCTGTGTGAATGGTTGGCCGTTTCTCTGCAGGTTCACTGGTGGGCTTCAGACTGTGGTGTGGATACAGACCACGACAGCTGCCATCAGCTTTTGTGGGCATAGGCCTGTCTCCTAGGGAGCAGAAAGCTCCTCTGAGGGCTGGCAGCACTGTCCCATAGATGAGGCAGATCTGATATACTGGCCAAAGAGGCAAGATCCCAAGCACTTAAAAGATCACTGCAGGGAAGCAAGGGCTAAAGGCCAGAGCAGGGAGAGAAATGTTTAGTGCCAGGGAAACTTCTGTCTGCCCTGCTGATGTACAAGAGAAGCTGATAGACTCTTTGGTGAAGTAATTTTTCTTTACAGGGATCATGTATTAGTATTGCAAGATGATCAAAAAAGGCTGATGGCTTGTGCTGTGTGCATTACACTCACCAGTGCCCAAGGATGTCTTCCCAAGCAGCTGGATCCTGGACTGCTGAGATCTGACAGGCATTTCCCCTGGGACAGACAGTCCTAATGAGGATGAAGACCACATACATTTTATGTTCAGACTTTGTTCTTTACCACCTGTCAAAGGAAGGGCTTCAGTCACTTAATTCCAGCATCTAGAACACCTATCAATGTGTTTGGCGTTGCTGTTTTACTACTCCTGCAATGTATCCATCAGTTAAAATGTCGTATGAAATTGGCCACAGATACTGCTTTAGTTCATTTATTTTGAAAAGGCATATGGGTTTTTTGCCTCATAATTTGTAATTTATAGGAAATGGACTTTAATGTCCTCCTTTAGAAAATAACAATACAGATAAATAGGTGCCTACTTATGATTTAAATGTCATATATATATGGAATATATTTTAATTTACAGATTGACAATAATCTAAATACTAATCATATTTACAGGATTTTTAGGGAGTGTCATGTTACAAAACACTCCTTTGCTAAATTTTTCTAAACCTGTCTATGAGCAAACAGAGCCCTGTGGGATGAGCAGTTAGTGGTATGGGTAGGACATTCCAGAGGGAGAGACAAATATCATTTCAGAAAAGGAACACATCATAATTTCATCTACGCCAATGTAAGCAGTATGGGTAACAAACAGGAGGAACTGGGAGCCACTGCACAGCAGGAAAGTTACTCACTATCATAGAAATATGGTGGGACAAGTCTCACATCTGGAGTGCTGCAAGCTAAAAGCTCTTCAGAAGAGAGATGTGAAGCATGAGAGGTAGTGGAGTAGCACTGTAGTTAGGGATAGTTTTGATTGTATTGAAATTGATGATGATGAACATGAGAAGTTGAGTGCATGGGTAAAGACTGGGGGAAGTTCAGCAGGGCCAATGTCATGGTGGGAGTCTGTTATGGACCACCTGGCCAAGATGAACAGGCTGATGAGGCAGTGTACAAATGTCTGTCAGAAGTTTCACCATCATCAACCGTTGTACTAATGGGCAACTTCAGCTTGCCAGATGTCTGCTGGAAATATAACATAGAAGAGAGGAATCAGTCCAGGAGGTTCCTGGGGCGTGTGGAGGACAACTTCCTAACACAATAAGTAAAGGAGCCTACAAGAGGAAGGACCATGCTATACCCACTGTTTTTGAACACAGAAGGAATAGAAGGTGATGTGGTGGTCAGTGGATGACTTTGGCATAGTGAAATGTTAGGGTTTTCTATGCTGGGTGAAGTGAGGAGAGGCACCAGCAGAACTTCCACTTCGGACTTCTCTCAGGCAGACTTTGTTCTGTTTAGGAGATCAACGGACAGAATACCTTGGGAGTCACTCCTGAAAGGCAAAGTAGTCCAGGAAGGCTGGATGTGCTTTAAAAAGGAATTGCTAAATATGCAGCTGCAGGCTGTCCCCCTGTGTTGGAAGATAACTTGCTGGGGAAAAAGATCAGCCTGGTAAACACAACTTAGGCTGAAACTTGGGAAAAAAAGGGAATCTGTCATCTCTGGAAGGAGAATCAGGTAACTTGGGAGAACTACAATGATGTCACAAGGGAGGAGGTTAGAAGGGCCAAAGTCCAGTTAGAACCTGATTTGGCTGCTGCAACAGCCAAATTTTTCTATAAATATATTGGCAACGAAAGGAGAGTAGAGGAGAGTTTCCATAAGGTGCTGGAGCATTTCCAGTGAACGGTCTAGCGAATGTGTCTTATGAGGAATGGTTAAGGGAACTGGATTTGTTTAATCTCAAGAAAAGGAGACTCAGAGGGGACGACACTCTTCTCCACAACCGCCTGAAAGGAGATTGTGGTGAGCTGGGAACCGGTCTCTTCTATCATGTCTACAGTGAGAGGATATGAAGAAATGGCCTTAAGCCAACACAAGAGAGATTCAAATTAGATTAGAAAATATTTTTTTATTGTTAGGGTAGTCAAGCACTGGAATAGGTTGCCCAGGAGGTGAAGTAACCATCCCTGAAGGTATTCAAGTAGCAGCTGGATCTGGCACTGGATGATGCAGTTCAGTGATTTAGGGGTTACAGTGATGGTGTTGGTTAGATGGTTGCACTGGATGATCTTTTAGGTCTCTTCCAACCTTGATTATTTTATGATTCTTTGATTATAAAGAGATTAAGGCTAGAAGGGAATTGGAAAACACATTGTTAAATAAATGTTTGAAAGATTTAATAGTATGATGAGATATTGGCTGACAGAAATTGATTTTTTCAATGAACATTCAAGTACACATTTCCTCTATCAAGCTATCACACCAAACTATCTCTTCCTCCAGAGATCCCAGATAGCTCACACCAGCATGCAGCTAGCTGACACAGAGCACCTCTTGGCCCTTATGAAGTACAAACAGCACTAAGCTGCCCTAGAGAAAGCAGCCACTTCTCTGAGGAAGAACAAGAGTACTCTGGAGAATCACCTGAGCTAATTGGTCTTTGTCACCCATGTCATGGTTGAGTGCAGCCTTCGTAGGTAACACTGGCATGACCAACCCCATAAAAATCCACATGGCGAGGGAGGATACTATAAACTTGTGAAGGAAATTCTGTTGGAGGTATCTATCAAAAGCCATGCTCCAAAGTGGTAGAAATTCAGCCTTAGTAGGCAGCTCAGGGCAGTGGTGGCTCAATCTCCCTAAGCATAGCAGCCTTGTGAATGAACAGATGGAAACCACATCTTTTGTGGAAGCAAAACAGTAACACTAGCCTAAACCAGGTTTCCATCGGTGAAAGTTTTCCTCTCTGTTGCTGGTGTCCAGTAGACTGTAACCGTGCTTTCCATGCCTAAATGGCAGATCAACAGCTGGGTTTTCTGCCTCAGACCTAAGTGTAGATAATGAAACAGCATTGCAGGGAACCCAATGTCTTCAGGCATGCAGATATGAGCAGAGCAGAGCATTGCCAATGTTGATAAGAAAAGAAGAAAGTCCTAATATTTGCAACAAAACTCATTAAAATCTCTCTTATCTTTCAAGGATAAATCTCCAACAAAAAGATGTTTTCAACTGAGATAGAATCATATTCAAAAAAAGATCAAATATGCTGTTATCAGATACAAAAAAATGAATTACATTTCACATATTGAAAGCTTTGATACTTCAGTGATATTTTTATTTGAAAATTACTTCTCTCATCTTGTGTAGAATGCAATTTTCATCACAATAGCATTTAAAATTGCTGAAAATTATCATTTTCCCTTTTAAGTTGTCACTTTTCCCAAAACGGTTTAATTAGCTGTTTGGTCCAGTCATTCATTCTCACCTCTAGTGTGTCTATTCAAAACTCTTAACCTATCTTGATACCTACTATAAACTCTAGGAAGTAACAAATACACCTCAATATATGAAGTTGTTTTGACAGTGCAGGCAGAGTAAGCACTAGTCCTTGAGTTTTGCAGAGAACAAGGAACTTCACATGTGATAAGTATGTTCTATGTAGTCTTGTAATGCACAATTCTGAAATATTTTCTCCTGGCTCACCAGCTGCGCAGATTTTTTCCTAGCTTCAACTACATAAGGGTTTAATAACATTTATCTAGCACAGCCATGTCTAAGAAAAAAGATTGTACTTTTGTGGCATGGCCTGCTGAGTTGTTAATAAAACCACCTATTATGAAACAGTGAACTCAAGGACTGCCTGGGAAACCTGTATCCCTAGGGAGTAGAGGGAAAACTAACCTTTCAGGTTCTGAGCACAATCAGCTTCCAGGAGTGATCTGGGTATGAAGAGCACACTCGGTCCTCCTCAACATCTTCTGGAGTTATGTGAGATTCTTCAAGAATTGTGCAGGGATATGGGAACCTGTTTGCTTGTGCTAGCATATGCTCTGCTTTCCAAAGTTATCAAGAAAAAGTGTGAACACTTCATCTCCTTTTGCCTTCGTATTTTCTGTATTTAGTTTTCCATGCTTGTGATTTGCATGATGCTTTTTCTTGTGCTTTCAGTTACTGTAGACTCCAGTAGGTTACAACAGGGTCCTCTGAGACCCTTACTGCATTCATATATAGAGTTCATAGCTTTAGAGCAGCACAGTTATGGTCCAGGTGCCCTGCCTTACTGCAGGTTATGTTCCCTGGAAATTTCTGTTCACCTGGAAGCTCTGTTGAAGCTCAGCTATTGCTTTGTAGATGAAGGGAAGTGAGAAGGGATATGGTCTTCTGACTCTTGATCAGCTTAGCAGCAGGAGGTGGGTCTGCCTTTGTTCCTATTTCTGCTGCCTGAGCAGTCATAGGCTTTCAGCAGGGAAGGTGAGACAGGGAGTGAGATTTGTAAAACAGGATCTGAAAGGTGTCTCTCAAGGCTTCTCTCCTAAGTGAAAAGATTTCTACTGTTGTGTATGGCTTTGCCACAGGACTTCTTTCAGCAGAACTGAGATGCACTGCAAGATCAGAGCTTGAATTTGCTTATTTAAATTCTTTCTCCTAGATTTCAGTATGTATTTGGTCCCACGTGTGAGGTCAGTTGGCCCTTGCAGCTAGTACCATTTTGCATATCTTAAACTGTCAGTGAGTAGTTGCTTTGGTGCTTTGCAGATTAGAAATTTCAGTAGAAGATAAGCAGACAAACTGCAAAAGTGCACAGGGCTGTAGGGGATTTTTTGGAGTAGAAGTCACCACCTTCTCAGTGGTGCTACAGGTCCATCATGATTAGTGAAGAGACATTGCCTCTTCCAAACCAAAAAGGGACAGTGAAGATCTGATATGACTTCACTTTCAGATTAATGCACCTACTGTTATCTTGCTTCTATGTGACTATTATTTTAAATGGAAAATCATATCATTAAATGATATGGAGTTGTAGACATATATACACACACATACGTATCTAAATCTTCTGCAGTTAGGACCCTGTGGATTAACTGCATCAGCACCATGCAAATACCTGTGTAATTTCCCTGTCTATTCTGCCTCTTCCCACACTGTAGAATAAATTTTCATCTGTGTTACATCAGGATGTATAAATGGCTGTTCTGCCATCTTCTAGCTCTTTGTATGTCAACATACTAATTTAATTTTTCTTAGTTCTACCCACAGAAAACCATGGACTTTTTGGTGTTTGCTCAGCTAGGAAGAGTTCTATATCAGTTGCTCCAGTTGTCTTTGTCCCCTTCTTCAAACTTGTTCCTCTTTCTCTTATGGAACCAGGTATTCACGGAGAAAACTAATTCGTCTCATCTATGTGCCTGAACATCTGGCACTTTAGTGTGCCATAATACTCCATAATAGTGCTGAAGTGTTTCCTTGCTCTAAAAGTGCTGCTCAGAGAAGCTTGAAGTTACCAATATGGGGCAACTGCTGACTGAATGTGACCATCACCATCTGCTAGAATGAGAATATAAAATATTAATTAGTAACAAGATCACAAATATCACTGAATTTGTTTGACATATTTTTTTTAAAGCTAGGTAACTGATGTTGTTAGTTAATTCTATGTCAGTTAGCCCAAAGTTTATGTGTTCATTTCACACTCAGTAAGGAGGAAGATGCCTAACCTATTTATCCAAAGTCATACATGTTTGTGTGTCAAGTACAAAAGAACTGAAGGCTGGAAGAGAAATTCTGATTTGCTCTACATCCTTAAGTGAGAGCCTGAAGAAAGTAAGCTACAGGAGGTAGCTAGATGACATCACAAGATTGTAGGAAATGGGAAGAAATGGGGATGATGTATCAGAGTAGTGTTTCAAAAGAGATAAAAGGGTGAATGCTTTCTATGACATAAAAGCCCATGAAATTCCAAAGCTATCTTTGTCTTGTTCAAACATTTAATTTTCCATCAAAAATTTTTAACATATATATTAATTTTGCAGCTTGGACTTTGCAAAGCCCAGACAATGTCACTGCTGTTGAGGGACTCTGGGCACTCCGCTCTGCAGGTGCTTTGGACACTAGCCTCCTCCAATTATCTCTTTTTTTATTTTTTTTTTCTGTCACTGTTTTCTTTTTCTATAACCATCTTCCTCCATTTTTCTGAATCCACTTTTTCTAATTAAAGCACTAATTCATAATGATTTTTAGTCTTCTTGAAGAAAATTTCTTTCCTTCAAATTTGCACATTTGCTCCGAAAACTTCATTTGTTTTGGTGATTCACAGAAATTAGGAACTTTTCTGTTAACTGATTTTTTTTTGTTCTGCAGCTTCACTACAGCAGCTGTATGGTGTATGTTATTGAACTACTGGTTTATGCATAGCATTCATAAACTCAGATCTGTTTCATAGTTTGTGCATAGCATCTTCGAACTATCACAGCATGGAGCAATATAATGCACTTTTTGATATTTATTTATTGGAGTTTGATAATCCATTTTTCTTCATGAAACACAGGTCTTGTGATATTAATTTTTTGTTTTGAAAATTGGAGAAATTGTTTAAGAATACAATATTGCCCACCAGGTTTATAGAACTAGATGGGCAGAAGCAGGCACTGACAAGGCTCTGCATACTGTCTCATATGATATAGTAACGAAGAGGGTCTTGAAAGGTAGATGCAAAAGTTGAATTAGGAAGAATAAGTACTCAAGTTAAAAGACAAAATACTTAAAGAGAGCTGTCTAGGGGAAAATTCAAATGGGCATTGCAAGTTATCTGTCCTGGCTTGTGTCCAGAGAGACTTGAAAGATAACTCCAAGGTGAGAGCCCTTCTTGCTTTGGAAAAGGAAAAGGATTACATGACAAATAAGCTTCATACACTGGAGAGTGGACATGAAGAAGATGAAATTCAGAGAGGACAACTGCAATGTGTGGTGCGGAAAGAAAAAAAAAACAACTTTCCAGATGTAGAACTGGGAATAAGTGGCTAGGCAGGAGTCCAGTATGAAAGTGTCTGTGGAGGACCTCATACAATATTCTCCTGAAAACCAGGAATCCTTATTTCAAAAAGCTTCCCAAGTTTTGGGAGCACATTCAAAGAAAAAATGTGCAAATATAGAGAAAACTGGGGGAAAAAAAACGTAGTGGTAAGAAAAGCTGTCCTTTGAGAAAAAGCTGAATGAATACATCCATAAAAACTCATTTTGTTTTCTGATTTATTAAAGTTTACTATAGAAGAAAAGAATTACTATTCTGGTGGGATAGTACGAGACAAAACTGTGTTTTTCTGCAGAATAAAAGAATTGGTAAGAAAAAGATTCCTGCTACCAGGAAATGGTGCATTAGAAGAAGCCATGAAGAGAAATCACAGAAAAAAGCATTTCTCAGAGGTGGCTTGGTTGCAATTTACTGTTACAGAAGGTTAGACAAGTTAGGACTTAAAGTCTCTTCTGGCCCTGCATTTTTATTACTTTTGTCTCATTGCATTTCAAACAGTGACTTATCTGAGAAAAATCAGAAACCAGAAGTCTGGCAGGCTGGTTTGGCAAAAAACTGTTGAAAAGGGACATTAAAAAAAAAAAAAGCACATGAACAGTGGTGACAGAAGCAGCTTTCCTGTGAAATACAGGAGGGTTTGGAAACCTGCTCTGCCTGCCTCCCCTGCCCCCAGCTTTTAAGCTTACACCTCAAAAGTAGGATAATCAACCAGTGGAAGTCCTGTGACAGCTCTTGACTGCAAATGCCGCAGATAAGGTCTATAGGGGACTGTTTGGCATTGCTTAGAGTGAAAGAAGAAGCTTTTCAGCCTCAGCTCCTGAACAACTGTCCCGCTCCTGTGTCCCTCAGCAGCTGCCGAGCCCCTGGGTTGGACACTGTGGAGAAGACCAGGTCTTGTCTTTTCTGTTCTGCAGGGGGCTGCTTTATTTTCTTGGTACTGTTTTCTCCTGCTCTGACATGCTGAGCTTTGCTAGAGTTTTGGGTTACCACAGCACTGCCAGAGGTGTTTGGCTTTGTACACACAACAGGTGATGAGAGCAAGGACAGGGTTGTTGTGGCAGCAGTTGTGAAGTCGAATAAAACATGCTCACAATTTCTGAGTAGGGAGAAGCTAACAAAACTAACCAGACCTAAGACTCCATTTCTTCTTATTTTCTACTAAGACCAAAAGTCATTGCAGCTTGTGATACAGGATTGCAAATTCAATAACAGAGCCCAGAATGCAGAGGCTGCTCTTCTGAATATCAACATGAATGGCCAGAGCACATTTCTTTGTAGAATCTCTGAAGCAAGCCATAAATTATGAATGAAATGAAAAAAATTCTCATCTTCTTTTCTGCCCATTGGGTAGCACTGTGCTATTTGCCATGATCTTTAGCTCAAATACACCTAGAAACACCTAGGTTATCATTAGAATTTAAGATTAAATAAGAGGAAGCTTCTAAAAATTTAACATCTATTATTCTGAAATTGTTTTCTCTGAGATTTGCCTGATACAGGAGGAAAGGAATCACATTTTCTCCTGTTCCTACAGGGTATGATATTTCCATGCTTTGTTTCAATAAAATAATTCAATAATTCAAATTATTCCTACAACCCAGGACAGTTCTGCCCACTCTCAAAGGTTTTTAATTTAACTTTAAACTTCAGAAATATTTTCAAGTGGCACTCTGATCTTGATCTCAAAGTAACAGTAGCCTCAGAAAAGTTAACATGATGTCTCACTTGATATTCTTCTCAGGAGAAAGGTTGGCTGAAAAACCAGAACACCATTTTATGGCACAAGGAGGCTTTCTTCTATGCAGAGAGAGCCAACTTCCCTGCTCTCCTACACTGCAGAAAAACTAGCTCTTCTGGCAAGGCTTCTCTCTCAGTCTGAGAAAATTTTCACATGAAAACCTCAGTTTTTCAAAAATAATACCACTTCTTCTGTGGCCCAGTGATCACGTTCAATTCCACAAGTTTTATGGTTTTATTGATAGTACACAGAACATTTTTGCTTGCTGAGTTATTGGCATTTTTTCTGAGCAAGCGTTGAGACTGTTTGATTTATATCTGATGTGCCCTGGGGATGATAAACTTATTAGCTCTGGATAAAGTGAAAAATAAATTATATTCAATGTGTGTTTTAGTTTAAAATTTCTTTTAGGCAACAGAGCAGTTGGTTCTTTTATTATTTTTGTTTGGTTTTTATTTCTCAGGCATGTGCCAATGGACTGCTGAGTGCTAAGCATAGTTTAAAATACTTCAGCTTTGCCTTATCCTTTATTCCTCATGATTTTGTCACCTCATACCTTTTCTCCTGTTGGTACTGATTCTGAGAGGTTTTCATTTCCAGAATAGGAACAATAATTCACTGCAGAATGAATGGAAAAAAAGACTATGGGATTCTCTCAGTGTAAATAAACAAGCAGGAAGGACTGCAGAGTTGAGAAGAAAAGAACTATCTCTCTGTAGACAGATTCATGCAAAAATATGAGTTCCGGTGTCAAACCAGTTATTGACAAAGATGAGATCAGGATGGCACCCAAAAGATGCAGTCAAATGCTGGTAAGCATTTTCTTTATTGCTGTTAGTTTTCAACTTCTAGTGTGGGAGGAAGTGCAGGATTTTTTTCTGATTTCCTCTAAATGCCACTTTTTATTGTTTTGGTTTTTAACTTCCACAGTGAGTGACAGCAGAATTGTTCTATTTGTGAAATTTTTTTACACTCTGAATTAGTCTACCTTACCCTCCAGGAAATTAAAGGCTGCGGTTTATATCCTCTTACTAATTGCTTTCCTTGCAGTAGTTGCTTTCCTGTCTCTCAGCAAGGGTATGAGCACAAATTCAGTCAGTCTCAATGGGTTAAATTAAAGGCTGTGCACATTGGGTGAGTGGTTTAAAGTGTTTGATTATTGTTTGGTTTATCTAACCAAGGCTTTCTTGTTAGAGAATATTTTTCTCTTCATTTACAACTTTGTTTTTAAAAGTCAGGTAAACCCTCCTTTTATTCAGTCATGTAAAATTACACTGGAAATGGTCTGAAATCCCTAGCACATCATTATAGCAGTCACTATACCACAAGTCAGTTTAGAGACTAAACATCAGATCTTGAGGTGGGTTAAGTTTTGGCTGGGTGCTTTACAGCACCCGTGGCCTGCCTATTGTCCTTTCCCCACTGGACATGATGCTCTCTGCCGTCTGCTCCACCATTGGGCGATCATCCCTCTTGTCATTAGCTCATCAGCCAAGCACTTCCTTGGACCCTGTGTCTGATCTAGCTTATACCAAATATATATACATATACCAAAGGTCCCTTTTCCTTTTTTCTGCCTGTGAGCTCCATTCTTCATTGTGCCTCCTCTTTTGGGATTTCGGGAGGTGGCTCAGGAGGCAAGACAATTGCTTTTGTACAGTATTTGATAGGATGACCCTTCTGACTCCAGTTTTCATGGTTCTGATATGTCTGTACTGGGTGTATGTCCATAGCCTGAACAGAAAACTTTCAGGTGGTTAAGAACCGACTATAGTGATTTTCAATAAAATGTTTGATCCAGCAGATTCCAATAGGCCCATATCTCAACTTTAATAGAATGATAATGATTTTTTACCCTCCCAAAGTTATTCTTACCTCACTGTTGATGAATAATTTATGTATTTTTAAAATTAGTTAGAATTTTATAGGACATTATGAAAAGAAGCAATGCGCTAGATCTGAAATAATTTGACAAACTGATCACAATATACCTCAGATTTGCAAACTAGGTATCCTGTTGGGGATAGGCTGAGAACTGAGGCAGACTTCAGAGAGTGGAAAGAAGTGACAGACACCCTCCATGAGTCATCTACCTGAAGGACTTCGTTCCCTATCGGAACAGGAGGCCGCCAGCAAGGACACCTCTCCCCAGAGAGAGAGAGACAGCCCTGGCCAATCCCCCAGTGTCCTGGCTCTGGACCTCCCTCCTCTTACCCTGTGGTTCATGTTACCTTACCAATCCCAAGTCCAGGTGTCCCCTCTCCCAGACTTCCCCTCTTCTGCCCTATAGAAACCCACCATGTTGTTCCAATAAACCAGATAAGC